>PIJX01000046.1:0-420702 GCA_002927005.1 Aspergillus pseudoterreus
TATAAATAATAAAAAGATAGATAAAGAAGATAAGCTAATATAAAAAATTTATAAATATATTAATCTAATATAGATTTTTAATCTTATAAGCTAAGATAAACTATAATTAAAAATTATATAATAAATATACTAATTATATTTAATTTTTAATTATAAAACTAGAAACTGCTATAACTTTCTATTATAGTATTAATATAAAATAAAAGTAATATTAGAAAATTCGGCAGAATAAGTACTATTAGATAGTACTATTTAAAAAGTAGAAAGATATTATTAGTAAGAGATTAAGTTTTAGATACTTACCTACTAGAATATAACTAGAAATAGCTATAACTTCCTATTATAGTAAAGATATAAAATAAAAGTAGTATTATAAAATTTAGTAGAACGAGCTTTATTAAATAGTACTATCTAGTAAGTAGAAAGATTTTATTAGTAAAAGATTAAATTCTAGATACTTACCTACTAGATAGATTGTATAAGAAAAAAGTTCTACAGAAAGCTTAGCGATTCTATTATATTTACAGCATTACAAGCGACGAAGAATTAATCTCTATATAATAGCGACCTTTCTTAACATCGCAGATATAGAGAGTTATGTAGATACTTATAGTTATATTATAATAACAGAGACAACAACTACCGCGCTAGTTAAATTCGCTGATAATCTATCTAGAAGCCCTTAGTCGGCCGCTAAAGAACTAACAGACTAAATTTATATTATTACAGATATAGCAGTACTGGAAGTAAAACTACCCAGACTTAGGGTTGCTGTCTAATTTATATTACATTTTAATTAACAGTATTCCTTTAGTAAACAATTTTATTATATTATCTATTCTAGTTTCTGCTTAGGCTAGGTCTTATTACATAAAAAGGTTTTCTCTTATATAAATAGCACTCTTCTATTAGTATACCTAAGCTTAACAGTTCTTTTTATATAGATAGAATACCGCTTTATATACTCTTTATTTCGTCCTGTATACCTATTTTCCGCTATTAAATATCTGAGTCTTTATACGTTCTCCTTATTAGCACCTAATCTACATTACAAATAGCTTATTTAAAATAATATATGGAGCATACTTATCCCTACAGAGCAGAGAGTAGATTATAGCTAAGTAATCAGCCTATTAGTCCCTAATAGACAAAGTAAGTAAGAAATATAGACGATATAATACATACATAACAGCGTATCCGGGCATATTTCTTTACTTATAATAAGTAAGAAAGAGGCGGGCTTAGTCAGATATAATATATTAACTATTTTCGCAGCGAATAACGCTTAAAGACTTATAAGTAAAACTTTAATCCTCTATTAGAATATAATCTTTCTTTTATACGCCGATAGAGGGGAGAGTTAAACAGTAAAAAGATAAGTCGTGACAGACGTCGGGCTTCCAGGTTCAATATAACTATATACATATAATATGGCGTAGAGACTATACATTAGCAAGGGCCTATATAAGAGCAAATAGTAGGGACAGCCGTTGGTTAGTTAGCCTAGGTTTCTTAGTCAGGTCGGGCTTAGGCTGAGAGATTAAATATCTGAAGTATTGAAAGGACTTAAGCGGAGGGCTAGACTCAGATGCTGACCAACTGTGTTATCTGTCCCCCAGCTCAGCTAGCTAGCCACAAACGCCTCGCTATGGTTCGGTGTCTCCGGGCCTGCATTACACAACCAGACGGTATGATGCCGCGGTAAACCAGAACGTCGCCATGGAAGACGTACCTCGAACTATGAACGCTGTGCCAAACTCCTTCCATTGTATACTCTAGATTATAGCCTTCAGCAGACAGTTGGCGCACATCATAAAGGCTATGTAACGGATGGAGCCCTCAGCCTCGCAGGCAGCTTAAATTGATCATATTCCGGTAGCTGAAGTGCCTGCCACAGTGATGGCCAACATAGGGGTGGGGAAGTTCTAGAATGTCCAGTGAGCGAATGTATATAGTTCATCAATGTTCTGAATGCATTAGTAGTGTGTATTGCGTCATTTGATCGGCCCCGTCTAAAGCCTGCAGTTATCTCCTGCACGGGAATGTAAGTGACAGGTGATATAGCATATTCTGTTAAGTTACTATTTCTCATATAATTCATATTTCAGAGTAGGCCCGAGAGGTTCCGCTAGCTTCAGTTCTTGGTCGAATCTCTCTCCTATACTAAGTGGAAGGTTACACCACATGGCCTTTGGAACCAGCGCAGTATTTGTCAGCTGGTTTGCACCTTAGTCAATTCGGATGCATGTGCGAAACGTCGTTATTGGGCTGCTACCCACGAGTCACCTTGCTTACAGGCAAACAAATGTGTCGGACTGACCTTTAACGAAACCAGGCTGATCCTTTTCACGGAACCACGAGCAGTGAGGGCGACTGCTTATCCCTCGAGTGGAGAATAAAGTAGGTTATATATAAGGATGTATAACCGATTGGTATGAAGGCCGCCACGTTTAGGGTCCTCCGAACTGCACGGCGGAAGGCCGGGAAGGAGAGAGACAACTTGATCGCGGCCAACCGCTCCGGATTCGTAGATATGTCTGAATGTCCTGTGCAAATGATTTGAGATGACTCCCATACCAAACATTGTCCATTTTACTACCCTTCCAAGCTCCTCACATCGTTACATCTCATATCCACTGCTAGGAGGTAATGATAACTCATCGGGCTTTGGTATGCTATAGGTATACCTAGTTCCCTTATAGTAAGGTCAGCCTCTGTCCACAACGGCAAATCGTTCAATTAGACGGAGCAGACCATTGTCAGAAACGACGTGATCTGCCATCATTGGCACGATCCCCCAGTCAACATATTCCAGAGGCACTTCTGCAGAGGCCAGAACCCACGGTGTTTAATAACGCTGTATTGTCCTCCCAGCAACGCCGCAGAGAATTCATATGCATTATGTTCTGTTATCGAGCCCAATTATAATATCATAACTCAGATAGGTTGCTAATTTCTGACCAGCCATGCTGTGGTCTACTTGCATGGATGTGTGAAATGCCTATTGATGGATATAATCGGCGTCAATTGTCAGAAGCCATCAGGTAAGGTGATCAAGCTCTTATCGAACTCTTCACTATCATTCACAGCAGCTATACATGTAATAACAGTGATCTGCCTGTCAATTCCATCATCCTCCGCGGGTATAAGTAACTGTGAATGCACCACTGCTATCCTCAGTCACAACAGCCTTCTTCATCTGTCCTGCAAACTCCACCTTCACAGCCTTCTTGTCACTGTCATCCAGCCCAGTCTGTATAGTTCCTTCAGGAAAGTTTGTCGCCTTGATATAAACCGCCTTGTTAGTCTTAAAGGTATACGTGACATTCGGTTTCAGATCAACAACAGTCACAGGCGCAGGCACAATGTTGCCATCGTCGTCCTCCTTCCCCCTCGACACCCCGATGACGTTGTTCTCCGAGACAAGGGAAGCATTGGTGGCGATTTTAAACTCCCCGGTGTCTGGGAGCGTGATTTCGTCGTCGGCTTCGTAGACTGTGAACTTGGACTCCCGGTCGAGAAGGAGAATGGACCCGTTATACATGTTCGATGCGATTGTGACAGCCTTGTTCTCACGGGTGAAGATCTTGGTCCCGCGCTTTGAGCCGAGGAAGCCGTAGAAGCTGTTGTCGAACTTGAACCATTCTCGTTGTCCGTCACTGAGGGTTGGGGACCGGTACCAGACCACGGACTTCACAGTAGCTGGGGTGTTGGCGCCGCCCTCTACGGCAGTCTTTGCAGAGAAGACGTTGTACACCTTTCCTGAGGAGCCAGAGGCGTTGACAAATTCAATGGTATATGCCATCTTGGGCCCGAAATGGAGGCAAGTACAATGGACGCGGGTGTGTTTTGGTCAGAAAGGGAAGAGTAGAATTGGGAAGATGATGATGATGCGATACGCTCTCCAAGAACGATTACTCCCTCATTTATTATCTACGAAGGACTCTGTCTTTGGGCCTGCGCAAGCTGCTACACCCCTCTGCGGGGATAATTCGTGGCGTCCGTCTCCCTCAGCTGACTTTTCGCATAGGGTGTACGACTATTTGATTTGATAGGCTTCTGGTCCGGAGGACTGTTTGCACAGGTCTGCCCGGGTGATTCGGAGTTCAAAATGGGACTGGCGCGATTATAGGTGTTATGATATCTGTCTTTTTTGGGCAACATGCATTGCTTGGTGGCAGGGTGTGATTGCAACTGAGGGGTATCTTTTGCCGTAGACCTCATATCCTATAGTTGACGATATTCCGGTTGGTTCGCCTTCGCTTGACAAGCACGGTGTTGGATGTTTGCTATGACCAGGGCATTGATGTCTGCCTACTTGATAAACCCGCCTTGCAGACAAGATTTCTTTCAACGTTGAGGATTTTGCAATCCTAGTTTCTAGTATTCTACATCAGTGAAGATTTACCCCCCATCAGCGGTGCAGCCATGGATTACAAAATCACTATAAAAAACAAGGCTAGCCCGGATCGCTCCTACTGCATTGTTGCGCAGCCGCCCACGGTCGACAATATTGACAAGAGCCAGCTGCTGACCCCTGTTGTCGAAGCAGTCGGACCTACCAGACTGAATGACAAAAACGCATTCACCTTCAATTTTGAGTATTTTGCCTTCGTGGGGACAGAGAACACGAAGGCGAACGGACGCAAGGAGATCGACCTCAAAAACTTCGAACCAATCAAGTTGGCATCGGAGAGAGAGAACGGTTCGATAATAGAGACGTATTTCGCTCCCCCGGAGCAATTTATCATACGGAAGTCCTCAGATGAAGTTTCGGATGCCGGAGCCTTCAAAATTGCATGCGGAGAAAACGGCCCCCCACGTGGGTCTAGACATAACTACATTGTCGGGCTCGCCATCCGCTGGGGGAACGAAGCAGATCCCATACCAATCGCGGCAATGCCATTTCAAGTCAAGAAGGATTACTGTATTGCTCCTTCGGGAATAATGTGCGTCGGCCCCAATTATCCCATTTTACTGCAAGGTGAAGTGGTCGACTCGAAAAAGATGACATTTGCTGCCATTCAGTTTCCGAGAGGAGCCAATCATGTGAAAGTTTTTGAAGACAATCGCGAGGACTTTTTCATGGAGGGATCAGAGGAGAAACTACCCAAGGGCTCCTTAGTTGCGATTAGCCAAGGTCAATCTCAAGCATACCAAATTCCCAGATTCGATCATGAACCTCGCAAGGCCAAACATGCTGCAAAGGTGCCCCCTAAGTGGCTTACTGAGGCTGAGGCCGCTGGCCTGTCGACTCGCCGTCAGGCATGTTTCATTCCCATATTTGATATCATATAGCCCCTTTCTCTGCATCGCTGACGAAGAATAGTTGGATGCATACAAATTCCTATACAAGTATAACCAGCACCATCTAGCTGGGTATCATGACGTTGAGACGCTGAAGGTTGTCGCGCGGAATGCAGAGAAATGGAGTAACAAGATAGCTGAAGACGACAATCTGAGCGATGAGTTTCTAGATGATCTTCTTGTGCTCGCCTTATTCGACTGCATAATCTTCCTGGGTGTGTTTAGCTCTGATTATTTCGAACAACGCTGACTTCGCATTCAGATAATTCCCAATCAATCAACTGGGATGAAGATCGAAGCGCGGAGCGCCTTATCATCAGTGAGACCATCGTCGCCGTCGAGGCCACATACGATAACACCAGGGCTGTGAGGATTGAGTTCTTGAATGGCCCCTTTCGAGGAGAGAAGGTTTCGACTCCAGAAGAACTCACGCAGCTACTTGAAAACATCGATAACTATGGGAAGACACCGCTTGGCACCGAACTCGAAGCCAAGATCTTGAAGAACTACGTATACCCGAAATTGGAGAAGGGAGAGCGCTTTCGGCCCGTTTTGATAACTGTTATTACAGATGGAGATGTTAGACCCCGGCTTTCTTACCTCTGATATGAAAGACTGAGCCATAATACTGACTCCTACCAGCCGCAGGGCGAACCGAGGGACGCTTTCAAGAAGAAACTCCAATATTGCGAAGCGCTGCTTAGGGATAAGCGCAAAACAAATTTGATTGGCGACAAGCGTAAGTAAGGCGGGAGATCTCGGCACCTTCACGATGTACCTTCAGAGCTGACCTTTCATAACTTCACGTAGATGTTCTCTTTCAGATTTCCAGGGTGGGCAACGATCGACGTGCTGCGTCGTTTATCGATGACCTGAGGAAAGACAAGGATTTGAAGGGAGTCCTCCATTGCACTTCATGTAGGCTTCCAAGCTGAAACGAAATAATGTCTATATGCTTACAAGGAGCAGATCAGAACATTGATATCAACCCTGAAGCGGATGATCCCATTGACGCTTATGCACCGGTACGATCGTGTGGCGCTGGAACGGCCCAAGCTGATGAATTTAAACAGGCCATTCGGAGACTTGCTGGCGCGGCTTTTGTCGGTGTAAGTATGTGCCATTTGTTTTGGACTTCGTAACCACTGACTAGCAGGCTCCAGCTTGAACGAAACGAAAAAGGACGTTTCAAGTTCCTGGACAACTAGAATATCCATGTTGGATAAAAGCTAGGCTTTTGCGCTGCACGAATTTCGGGGTATAATTGTTTGTTAACCAAAATAACCATTACACTACCAAAAATAGGCAACCTACTCCGTACTTAGTGGTATGTAAGGTGTAATATATGGCTGTAAGTGTAGTTTGACATGTTTGCTCTGTTTGAATTTCTCCTGTCAGCATCCCACCACCCCTCCGTACTAATGCTGAATTTTACCGATATCTTTTGTATTCAGTCGATTCCTTTCCTTAGGCTTCTGTTGGACTAATTCGAATCCTTCTGGTAGGCGTCTAATGAAGCGATAGACCTAGGCATTTCCAACTGTACGCGGTGTCTAATTTTCTACATTCCGTGTATTCCGCTGAAGGATCTGGTTTGCAGCGTTCTCAATCATTGAAGGAGTAGGCGGAGAATATAAAGAATCCAGCTGTGGAATCTAACGAATTAGCGCTTCTTCTTACAAGTTGTTAAGCGTTTTAGTTGAAGTAGGATATAGAGATCGAGTTGCTCGTTCTTTAAGTCGCGCCCGTAACCGTTGGTAAGGAACGTTAAATTGACGCGATTACGCTGGGATATTCGGATTTTTGTCGCGTATAGCGATTTTGCAGGCTTCAGGAATGCGATTCTCGATTTCAGAATAGGAATCTATAATTGTAGTAGCTAGAAATGCGTTAAAAAGCGTCAAGATTATCGTTGAAGTGAAGCAGACCAACACCCGAAGGGGTCGTGGGATTCTGACATCAGAGACGGCTATGTCCTGACCAAGCAGCAAGATGCAGAGGGCCTTACCAAACCTTTTGGGCCCAAGGAATCCGGAAACTTCAGGCAGTTAGTCGGTCTGACAGGTCTTACAGAAGGAATAAATCAGGATCCATACTCGTACAGGGGCACTCTTCATCCAGCATACAACCAGCCTGATTCCAATCCGTCCGATATCGGCTTGGCTATCGAACCCCAATGTAAGCCTCGTAATAGGCTGATGAATAAGGTATGTATCTAGAACCCAGTATCAATGCTTGCGAAACGAAAAGTATAATGCGGCAGACTGGCAAAAGGAACCGCAGTAGAATAGCTTTCTCTGTGATAGACAGCGTTCTGGGAACTATCTCGAGTTTGAGGGCGATATTTCCAAACATATTCTCAGGATCCACTGTAAATAGGCTAATTTGAATAGTCCTGGTTTGGAATCTCGTACATTGCGTGGTACCATTTATTTTCCCCTTAACTGACCCAACAACACAGACATGAACCTTGGATTCTCAGGTTATGTTCCTCAACAAGGTGACAGATTGTGCTTTCTAAATAGGAAAGGAAAGGCAGCCCAGGAGTCAAAAGATCTCAATTCACATATTATCCGCGCCATACTGCCTCAATTACAGCAAAGAATGCTACAGGATCGGCCTTCACCCTAAGCCCTATTAAATAGTTATATTTTAGTACGATGTAATTTAACGGTCGGCCCGTAGTATGAATCTCCCTACTAGAATAACTGGTTACTACATTGTATGCAAGGAGATAATCGCGAAGCATCTCCTTGCCTTGTCATTTTTTTACTCATGGGGGTCCATAATCATGCGGCTTATAAAGACACAGAGAATAGGGGCCCCTAATGTTCGGAGAAAAGGCAGGCCTGCTGCCCCTTGCTCTCAACGGGACCGAGACTGAGAAGTACGGAATCGGCCGCCTGATCTGTGCTGCACCGATCCTCTCCACCGTGTTACTACCACGGCGTGGGAGATCCTTGCGCCGGACCTTAGGCTCCTGGTTCGGTTCCCCCGTAAAGTAGACCAATCGACGGCAGCTGTACGCGCCACTGGCAGTCACTACCGGCTCCAGCAAATGGTCCATGTACAACCGCTCTAAGGCCGCCTCCTCCGACGTGCAGTAGCCGAAGATGGTCTCGTACTTTGCCCCGTCGAGGAGAATCAGGTTCCGCAGCGAGAGCTCTCTCAACGTTGACTGTAGCCTCTGTAGAAAGGCGAGTACATCTGCCGATCTCACCCGTAATCTGCGGGGAACGAGGTGCTTCAACGGAGGTAGCGGATCCATCTCAGATATGGACGGGAAGAACCGTTCACTGTACCGGTTGAGTTCCGAGACGATCAGATCCTGAAGTTGATAATAATGGAGTTCGAGACTCTCGAGTTCCCGGCAGCGTTTTATCAAGGCGGGGAGCCCAGTAAACGTTGAATCTTGATACACCTCCTGCTCTATATCTTCAGTTTCCCTCAACTTATCTTCCCAACGCTCGTCCCACTCGTCCGCTGAGTCGCCCGTCAGGCCGAAATCCTCTGTCCGTGGATTGATAACCCGATCCGAGAAGCTCACGCCGAGTGTTTTCAGCGACGCGAGGGACGTGGCTAGCGCGTTGAATTCAAAGTTCACGGCACTGGGCACATTGCACGCCAGGCTACACCGCTGTACACTGTTGTAGACGTCGAGCCGCTGCACCGCGATCCCACTCGCTGAAATCGCCGCCAGCGCCGTCCGGAACGTGTCGGCGGCCCCTTGCCAGATCAGCGTTCAACCGCCCTCATCGGCGGGGGACCGTCTCGTCTGCGCGTCCTCGCGATACACCACAACGGCCAGGGACAGGGAGCTGAGACCGCGGCGCCTCCCATGGGCCATGAGGTTGCGGAAGATCTGACTCAGCAGGAGAACATCACCGCGAGACGCATGCCAGGTGTCATACTCTGTTTGCCGTCGAGTCAAGATCTCGAGGTTATGCTGTGCCTCTGTGCGCGGCCCGGTGCTCTCGGCAGCATGCTTGACCTGTTGCGTGAGGAATTTGGTGTTGTTCACCACGCCGACCAGGACCAAGTCGTCAATGAAGCAGCCTAGTCGGCCTGGCTTTGCTGTCGTCTCGACTGCAGCCCGGAGACTGCGTTCCGTCATGTCGACCTGTCTTTGCGCCAGGTGGGATGCGAGAGACGGGGCTGCGGAGACCCGGAGTGCTAGGTCGCGGCTCGTGAGGCGGAGATTGCAAATATCGCGCATGTTAAGTAACGAGAGGATATTGTCAAGTGTCTCGGCAGGACACTGCTCGATAGTGCTCATCCTTTCTGGAAAGATCCACTTAAGCCGACATGGGTGACTGTTGTCCTTTCCTCGGGGTGGCAGGGAAGAAAAAGGACGGAGATGAAGTACAGAGGGATCGGGGTGGGTGTCTGATAAGAGCTAACCTTGCGTAGCTAGCTTGATCTTCATACTATTAACTTTATATCTTCTCGCTGCGATCTGTCGCAGCCAATATGGCGGCTCCCTCGCGAAATCCTTACATGACGCCGAATCTCCTACGCTACACGCCTCGCATGATACAAACCATATTCAGTCTTAGGGTACAAAAGCACCGGCCTTAGGCCATCGGACACAAAGCCTGTATGTAAAACTCCGTATCCCCACAAGTATACCCCGGGTATCCCAGGGCATGCAGCGCATCCAGCTCGAGACACGTCACCACCTGAGTGCCGCAGTGCACGTCGCCCGGCGTCAGGCCTTCGGAAACATACCCGCAGTTCAAATCCTGCGCCTGAGACGGAGAAGAAGATGCGATCCTGGACAATCTCGGCCGGGGGGAACTCGACCTACAGCTGTAATAATACTTTATGAACTATAAATAAAAAAGATACAATAAAGAATTATATATATCTTTAGTAAATAAGCTATAGTTAAATACTATTTTATTGAACTCTCCTTATTTTTTAATTTAATAGCTATATTACTAATCTATCTTACATATTCTTATACTAAAATTTAATTATATTAAGTTATTAACTTTAAGTTTTATATTTATTAGGTAGTAAAATTATAGAAAAATATCTAATAAACTAAATAACTAATTTAATAATAAATTTAAATAAAACTATTTATAGAATAAAAGAAACATATATTATTAACTAGTAAGCAATTAATATTTTATTATAAATTAGCTACTAAATTCTAGATTTCTAAATATATCTAATATAATATTTACTAGACTGCTTAAAAAGTTATTTGACTCATTTCGCCTAAAGAAGATTTAGCTATTATTTTTTTATTATATAAAATTTTAGTATCTATAGATAATATTTTATAATAGTATTCTATCTTAGATATCTAGTTAACCGGCCAATTAGATAGCTTCTAGCAGGTTAACCCTAATATGATTATTCAATACTGCTATACCACCAGTTGGTTAGGAATTAGGAAATCTATTATAACTGTAGATAAAAGAAATAGTTTACGCCAGATCATCTCCTAGTGTTCTTACCAATATACTTTACTAATATATATCCCCTGAGACCCTGTTTATTTAACTGCGTACAATATCTACATACTCATCCTAATTTAAGTTCCAATTACTTAACATCTCACCCACTGCAGCGCCCGCATAGAACAACATCCCCGGACTCCTAGGATGAAACGTTTTAATCTACCTGGTAGGCAACTACCAAGAGACATCCTAGCTACTATAGTCCCTATTAGCAATTGCCTCATTCGCTCCGTCCAAGCTCTGCGCAATCAAACTCGACGAGTTCGCCTTGATGTGGACCGCAACGTCACACATAAAAACCGCATAGAAATCCAGGTCAGATCCCAGCGCAGCCTGGCACGTATCCGCATCGGGCAGCTAGATCGATCCGGCGTTCATAAGCGCAGTAACTTCGTCTGTCTCGGTCGCGTTCGTGCTCTCGGCTGTCGTGTCTCCAACAATCGCGATATCGGGCCATGCGGATAGGAAGAAGTGTTTCGGTTGTCGGGGTCTGGTTCATGGGTTCCGGGTTCGCACCAGTGGTGGCCGTCAAATCGCGCGTCCATGTCGATGTAATGGATCTGCCCCGTATTCCGGGAGGGGTTGATGTCGGAAATGGTGGATTGGATTAGCGAGTTGAGCATGCGGACGAGGTCGTTGAGTTCCTTGCGTAGGTCGGTCGTGAGCCATGCGTAGTTGCCGGATTGCTGCGGGTTGTAGTGTGGGCTTTCGTACCAGAAGGTGGTTGAGTCGCAGTCGGTGATGTCTTCGTTGAAGAAGGTGACATAGCCAGGGATGTAGAGGTTGAACGACTGAAGTAAAGTCAGCGCGACGAAGGACAGCACGACAGGAATAGATAAGGATAATAGGGAGATATACGCTAGAGCCAGATCCATTCAAGATCTTTTCATGTGCAGCCCTAAGTTTCGCGCCGAGTCCGTCAGACCCTGTATCCTGCATCAGGTTGCGGGCTTTCTCTTCAGTCTCCAGACACCACTGGCGGTATTGCTCAAGCGAGTACCACCACATTGTTAGCACGCAGTTGGAAACCAGATCGCTGGAGAACACATCGTTCTCTCCAATTGTCAGGGTTGCCATGGTAGTCCCCGTGGGGTTCTGTCCTAGCCATTGGTCAATCTTTTTATTCAGTCCAACCGTTGTATCCCCCGAGCATGCATAGTTGGTATAAGTGAAATCCTCAGTATCAAACCACTCCTGGACAAGCTTGCCGTAGCTGTTACTTCCCACGCGGCAACTGTCACCGGTTATGGTTCCTGTACCCATCCCGGCGGCGTAGGAGTCACCAAAGTGAACATAATCGTTGACACCGTACACATCGTCAGCATCATAAGATGAATCATCGTAGGCCGGACAGCTGGAGTCATCCGTCGCCGAAGAGGACTCCTCAGGAAGGGGAATCTGTCGACCACATATCTTGGTATAGTACCCGCCAACTACGACAAGAGCCCATGAATCCGCATTGTAGGCGGACAACTTGCTGTCACAGATGCCTTCTTGCCCGAGGTTATTTGGGTCTGGGCAAAGCAATCTGCGTTGCCAGTTAGCATCGCCGGCTATACGGAGCTTATTGGTGGCTTGTTCAGCCTTTTCGCCACGGTCGGTACAGTGTCGATTTAAGGTCCCTGAGGCAAGATCTCGAGCTCCTTTCCATCCATAGGCATAATCAAGGCATCTCCTGAGGTAAAAGAATCAGGATCAGCCTGGGAATAAGAAAAGATCAGCCTGGGAATAAGAAAAGAATTATGTAAAACCCACCCATTCTCCACATTGTCAATATTCATAACAAAATTCGTATGCGTTACTTCGTGCAAAATCGCCGCGGCTCAAGTAAGATAGGCATTATTAAGATTAACTAAGTCGCACCTCGCGAGCGCTAACCTGGAACTCTTCAGATAGTCATCTATGAAGAACCTTGGGCAGACATTAAGCCGATTCTTATTGTTCATCATAGCAGACCAGCCGTTGCTGTCACATCCCCGAAGTTTTTTGCAAGTGATCGTGAGCCTTGCATCGGCGGATTCCGACCACCCAGTAAGCATGTCGACCATCCGTTCGAACGTAGGCCTCACTCTCTGAAACGTAACTCTCATCGCAGCATCAGCCGCCCATTGCATTTCTTCAAGGATCGTCTGCACCTGGGCCCTGGTCACTCGCTGTTGTCTTCATAATGAGGGATGACCTCGATAGGGTCATTTTCAGGAGATACAGGTAGATTGGGGTCAGTTATCGGGCCGTCATCGCCTGTGTGGTCTTTAGTGGCACATTCGTTGTACCACGTCTGCGCTGTGTTATTGATGGAGTTCCAGATGCTATGCATGTCTGCACGGCCGTCGCCGTTCAGATCAGGGAAATAAGTGCATGAGCCTTCAACCGCGCCTCGGTACTTGGGACCCTGCGGTCCCCATTCGTATCGCGATCCCTTGATATCACGTCGGCCAAGGTTGTACCACACCGACCCGTCTCCGGAGAATTTGTCTGTCCAGATCATGTCAGCCTTTCCGTCGCCGTTGACGTCGGCCCAGTGTAGATTCGCCCTGTCCTTCTCCTCGGAGTACTTGAATTGATCAATGTACTCCCATCCATCGTCGCCATTGACCCAGCCCCAGGTGCGGCCGTCCTTCTCAACGCACAGGTAATCGGCCTTGCCGTTGCCAGAAACATCAGCAAAATGGACCGGCCGGTCAAAGAAACCAAGGCCTCGGTGCTCGGGGCAGTAAAGCCCATCTGTTGCATTCATATTGTACTCCCAGTCAAAACTTCCCGTGTCTTTGATCTTGTTCCGCCAAACTTGGACCTTGTTCTGATTGTCCGGGTCGGTCCAGATTATATCGCAGGCTCCGTCGCCGTCCCAGTCTGCAAGATGCAGATCGCGCCGGTCAAGTTTCATGCCAATCTGCTCCTGGGTTGGGTCGAAGATAATCTCATTCGCTCCCCAGAAGCTCGACCCGTCGGTGGGGACTTCAACCAGGCCTCGATTCGGATAAAGACGCATATGGCCGGTTGAATGGATCCAAACATAGTCCATCATACCGTTATCGTGGCCCATCATATTGCAATACCTGTCTCCGTCGGCTATAATAATTAGCAATCAACCTCTCTATAAGAACTTCCTTCCATACCTTTGATCTTAGCCCCTCCTGCCCCCTTGCTCTTCCACACATAAACGTAATACATCGGCCCAAGATTCTCATCAGAGGTATCCTTCTTGATGAACACATAGTCCTGTCTCCCGAGTTCTCCAAAATCCGCCACCTCGCCATAGATTCGCGCAAAGTAGACCTGATCGCGTAATCCGGATGTCCCGAATATCCCTCCCATCCCGGGATGCGACGGGCCAGAGTTAGCATCCTGGTAGAACCCCTGGCGCCACACGACGTTCAACCCGTCACCAGACTCTCCTTTGATGCAGCTCCGGGAGTTGGTGTATGTTGTCGTAGCGCCATCGTCATCAACCCACATCCAGTCGTCCCGCCCGTCGCCGTTGATATCCTCGAATCGCACGCCGCGCAGGTCCCCCATGCCTTTTCCCGTGAAGCGCTTGCCCAATGGCTGCCAGTATGCGGGGACGTCTTCGATCCATCCATTTCGCCAGCAGGTGACGTCGCCATTGTCGGCCAAACCGCAGTAGTCGGCGCGACCATCGCCGTCGATATCAGCAAGGCGTACATGCGCCTGATCGTATCCTTCGGGACTCTTCCATAGTCCAATATCCGTGAAGGATGGAGGCTTGTTGCTCTCGGCGTCGCCGTCTCCATTGTTGATGCCTGCGTAGGTAGTCCCGTCCAAGGCAATGCAGATGTAGTCGTCAAGTCCGTCACCTATCATTTATCACACATACATCAGTCCCAGATGGTTCGCCTCAGCAGACAGACACGGTGCTCACCGTTGACGTCGATAAAATGCACACCCCCAGGGTTACAGTTGTTATGCGTCGAGAACGTTCCCCCCTTCGTAAACCCCTGCTCCTCAGTGTGGACATTATTCGTGTAAGAGACAAACGTCACCGTGCCGGAGTCGTTATCTTTCTGGAAGATGATCATGTCATCATACTCTCTCGTATAAAGCCTCCCGAAGAAAAAGTACAGCTCGTCGTCATCCGTGTATGGATCGGCTGCACCTTTCCCGGCGCGGACAGTAAACAACGCCCCACTATACTCGCTGTCGTGTCGATAGATCCCGTCATCCTCACCACTCCCTTGCTGCGTGAACCCGCCCGCGTAGACTCCGCTCCCGTACTCTTTGTCGCAGGTCCCCGTGGACGGGATGTCAAAGTCCGCCGGCTTGACGATGAGCTCCGCCACTGCAGCGTTGTAGATCGCATTATACCAGATGTCTGCCATCTGGGAGTACCCGTAGTCGTTGGGGTGCTTGTTATCGGCGAAGTTATCGGGGTACGCGATCCAGCTGTTTCCGGGGCTGGGAGCCGGCGGATCCATATCGGCCAGGACGATGGAGACATTCTGCGTCTCGCGCATGTCAAGGACCAGCTCGCGGAACTGCGCGTTGACGGAGGGCCTGTTAGCTTCGAGGCTTGTCGAGCCCGAGGGGATCAGGGTCGACAGGACGATGAGCGTGTTGGCCATATCCGGGGCGCCGATTAGGGTTTCGATTAGGGAGCGCATGCGCTCGCCGGCGTTCGCAGGGTCGACGTTGTAGTCGCAGTCGTTGGTGCCGGCGTTGATCAGTACGACGTTCGGCTTGTAGACGAGCGAGTTTGCGGCCGCAGTTTGCACTTGCGTTATCACGTCGCCGCTGTGGGCTTCTACATCCTTTTCCCACGTGTATATGTCAATTGGTCTGTCTATCTGTTGGAGGGGTGGGGGAGAGGAGGGATGCATACATTGTCTACCATGTCACCGTTGGATTTACTACCCACCATGTTGACTTCCCAGCCTTCAAATCTGAGTTTGTCACGGAGAGGCTTGCGATATCCATTTCCGGTTGAGGAGAGGTATCCCCAGGTGATTGATGCGCCAAGAGGGAGGATTCGTAAAGGGACTTTCGGGGCATCATCTCGTTTTGCTCTTGGACACCATTCAGCAGCGTCAAAGTCCATATATCTCGAATCGTCTGTGGATCGCGAGACAGGGACAGCTGCTCCTGTGGCAGAAGATGATAGAAGAGCCAGAATTAGATTCAACACCGTAAAGAAAAGTAGAGACGCCATTATCAATGCTGACTCTCTGCACCTTTCACTCCTCTTCCATACTGCGAGTCGCTTTTATACTTCACAGCCCTCCAGTCATTTCATGTGTAAATGCCTCGGCGTATGTGCCGTTCTGAAACAAGTGTACTTCCAAGAATCGCGAGCTCGAGTATAGTACCAGGATAAACCCGGATACTTAGGTATCAAAGCATGAGACCCTGGCATTTTTCATGGCAATTTTGGGGGCCATAATCCTGTTGCAGAGGTACATATGCGGCGGTCGAGTCATGCAATGGGGTTATTTGGCGTAGATTGCGGAGCAACCAATCACTAGCCTGAATATGGTACCAGGATGTACCAGAATAGTACCAAAGGATGAGACTGGCATCCTTCATGGCCATAACTATTGGGGGTCAGAATCTGTGACAGGGAGATATGCAGTGATTGAGTGGTGCAACGGGCTTAATCGTCCTCCGCAGTAATCGGTATTTGCTTCTAGGCGGAGGACTAGTGAGGCGGCTGATTGGCATGATAAGCAAAGGCTTAGCTGAGACATGGCACTAGGTAGGGCCTAGGACCTGCGTAAGCATTTATTCCGATGCTCTACTGGATAAGTTACTTAAATTCTCCACATTAGGCCGCAATCCTTAATATAGAATAGTAGTATAGAGCACTATGGACACTCCGCACGTTCATTTAATATCTCCACCCCATGTTACCCCTCTTTCTGCCTTTTATCTCTATCAAGCTGGCCCTACCAACACTTCCTAACTGGATAAGGATGTGCGTGCATTCGTCCCTTACACGTCTGCATCAGCACCGTTCCCCGAAATACGAGTCTATACCTATTAAAGTATTCAGGCTAATTCACCCAGAATCCTCATCATTCTAACCACAGCCTCCTTCTACCCGCAGATCCGGTGCATCCAACTTCGAAACTCCACACACGGCATCTCCCCTGCCTACATCCTCTTCAACCTAATCAGCGCAACAGAACACTTCACCATCCTATTCGCATTGCTGGTAAACATCGGCGGAGATGTCCTCATCCATGAGCCCCCCACGACTGGCGACTGGTTGAACCTGTACCAGCTTTTCGCAGTGTGGATGGGATGCTTAGTCCTTTTCTGCTAAGCAATCCACAGCCTCCACGCCGCAAACTCATTCTACTAACCATATACATTCTATACCTATGCATATCTATCTTACCCGAGGTCATCGATGCAATCACCACTCCCGAGGAAACGAGAAAACAAAGGCCGCCAACGGGCGAGAGGAACTGGCTGATCGGACTCTTTCTTTCCGCGCACGCGATGACCGTCCTGCCTCTATCGGCCGTGCTCCGCGTCGCGGGATTCATAGATCAGTCGCGACTGACCTTGCGGCGCAGACGGGAGCAGCCATCGGTCTTGAGCCTGACAGGCCTGGCGTGTCAGGCCGTGGTCTTTGCTCTAGTTTCTGGACTCTGGGTACTCAGGTTCAGCAGCCTATTCCTCGCATGCCGATGAGAAGACCTGTGGGTTGGATGTATTGGTACCATGTAATTGGGCCGCCGGTTGTCGTCGATGCGGTTTATACGCTGGGACAATGGTTTTGTTTTGGTATGCGGTTTGTTGGCGTTCTCGGGGCGATGCTAGGGATGAGGCAGTCCCTCCTGGGGAGACTGATGACCTGTTAGGAGAGGATGAAGGGCATGGGTACGGCGGAACTGGGACTTCTTAGATTGTATGGTAGGTATTTGTATATTCGATTTGCACGAAATGGATGTTTCCTGCATATTCTAAGATTACCAGATATACCGTTGTTCTAATTGCTCCGGATTCCGTACAGGAGATTGCGTCCTCTCAAGCTGCCCCGAGAATCAATAACAGCGATCCCTTCATTTCTTGACTGTGGCACCCGCACTGCGATTGTGTTGCATATGGGCATTGACCAAGTGACCCGCCGCAAGAGCCGCGCAGGTACTTAACTCGCCAGCCAGCACGGCCGCGGCGACAGTGCGCGCCAAGCGGCGCGCATTGGCGCCAGGCTCGGTGGAATGTGCGCCCCGGACACCTAGCAAGTCCAACATGGCTCCCTGGGCCTCAAGAATGGTGCCTCCGCCAATCGTCCCGACCTCCATTGAGGGCATCGAGACAGCGATGTGCAGGTTTCCATCGATGCTAGAAACCCACCATTAGCAAACACACCCACGTGAATATATATATATACCCAGGAAGAGAAAATCAAAACGTAGAGAAGATACCTACTTTTTCATGGTCGTAATGCAACTACTGCTCTCCACATTCTGCGCAGGATCCTGGCCAGTGGCCAAAAACACCGCCTGGACGAGGTTGGAGGCATGGGCGTTGAAGCCGCCCAGGCTGCCCGCCATGGCACTCCCGACCAGGTTCTTGGCCGTGTTGAGCTCGACCAGCGCATCGACGTCGGTCTTCAGGACCTGTCGGACAGTTTCCGCGGGGATCGTGGCTTCGGCGATGACGGACTTGCCGCGGCCGCCGATCCAGTTGATGGCGGCGGATTTCTTGTCGGAACAGAAATTGCCCGATAAGGTAACGGTATGCATATCGGGAAATCCACCCTGGGCGGCCATCGCCTCCAGCGCTTTTTCGACCCCTTTCGAGATCATATTCATGCCCATCGCGTCGCCCGTGGTGGTGCGGAACCGGATGTAGAGATAGATGCCCGCCTGGGCCACCGTCAGGGTTTGGAGCCGCGCAAACCGGCTGGTCGCGTTAAATGCGGCCGCCAGAACCTCGTGCCCGAGAGGAGACTCTACCCAGCGCTGGGCTTCGGCCGCACGTTTGGCCGAAGGGAACCGCAGACAGGGACCACGCGTCATACCATCACCTTTGAGCATGGTAGTGGCACCGCCGCCAGCATTGATTGCTTTGCATCCTCGACTGGCGCTCGCAACGAGCACTCCCTCTGTCGTGGCCATGGGAATGAAAAATGCCTGTCCATCGATCACCAGGGGTCCGGCCACTCCTACGGGCAGAGGCAGGTACCCGACCACGTTCTCACAGCAGGCGCCATGCACAAGCTCGTAGTTATAGTCGCGATAAGGGAGCAATGACTCCGCAAGGCCGCTGCAGAGATTCTGAGTGGAGGGCGTTTTCGACACAGCGGCACGGCGAATCCGCACGGCACGCGTAAATGCGTCCAGCCGGGTCACCGAGCGGGATGATCCCACTGCAATGCGCTCGAGAGTCTTCTCTAAACTGTACCCCGCGATCTTACCCCGGAGACACAGTTCCACCAGCTCGTCGTCCGTCAGAGATTCTGCTTGGTTCGATTTGGGGAGGGCCTCTGTTTCTTCTGGGGGGCGAGGACAGACTTCAGGGGCAGTGGCAGAGCATGGCACCGACAAGGAGGAGCCATCAGAGATGGCGGACTCTCTCGCTTGGGGCCAAGCATGCCAGCGGGCGGCGTGGATCAGGTGGTTGTTGAGGACGAGGCTAACGACCAATGCGCCCATGAGACATAGGCGACCCAGCGGGCTTTCCAATCCATCGAGCACACCGTCAAATGTAGAACGTTTAGTGGCTGATATATCGAACCCAGCTGATTCCAAGGCGTACTGCAGTGGCGGCAGAACGGTTACGCGCGTCTTGAATCCTTCGACGCGCGCCGTTAGGTAGATCTCGTTGAGTACGTTGGCCGCTTCTTTGAAAGGACTGACAGCAGTAGGGGTCACAGTAGCATTAGCCATATATTCTCCCATGACCCGATAGAAGAATGGCGACAATTGGAGGATGTGACATAGAACGAAGCCGCCCACTGTCAATAGCTTCCACCAGGTGATGTTTGTCGACTTGACCTTGTGTCCAAAAATCCCCGAAGGATGCTTGGCATTAACTTGACCAAGCCCTCCTGGGCTCCGGATTCGCGTGATCTCTAATTTCACGCAAAGAACGGTGGCATAGAAGGTAAAAAGTAGAATAGCATCAATCAGGAGTGTCCATGCCGCCAGGAAGCAAAAATGGCCAAGACTATCCTTTGGCCGAAGGACCGCCCCTAATGCCAACGCGCCGATTTCCAGGAGGTAAGATCGCACAATATACCAGCCCTCTCGATCAACAGCGAGTTGGATGATGTTAGGAATCAATTGGCTTTGTCGGCTATCATCACTGCTGGCGCCATTGGGAACTTGCCGCTGCCACCCACGCCGCAGTTCTTCCGACACGTAGAGAACAGCACGGGTAAGTTGAATCGGCTTCTCAAAGCCCACAGTCAAAACGAGGTACGGGATTCCTTCGAAAAGAAGAAGCATGTCGACAGGCACGTCGCACGTAGTCGTGATTCCAAGCCCGAGTACAAAAGCAAAGGCACCAGACAGCAGGACCGAGGCTGCCAACCAGAAGCGTGAGCCGAGGTGGCGCATCACCCGAAAGAGAGAGACCACAGTCATATTCATGGCTAGGTAACTGAGCCCTATGATCACCAAGTCGACTGTCTCCGCATGTTTGACACGATGAAGGAATGAGAGCCATGAGCTTCCGAGCCAGTGTCCCAGTGACCTGGGACTTCCTTCTTCGCGAGGAGACCTCAGTCTCCAACTATCATCCTCTTTTTCCAAGGGTATAATTTCGACAGCCTTTAGAAAGCCATCTAGTTGGGAGTAGGGAACTCGAAACGCCAACGAGGAATCATCGGGCGGGGGGGGTGGGTCGGGGGTGGGCGTGATCTGTTCCGCACCGAGGAACTCTGAGAGCGTATTTGATAGGAAGGGGATACTGGTGTCGACAGACGCACCCGGTAGATCGAGGGTGACAAGAGCCCAGTGAAAGTCAGACTGATTAAGAGCAGCACAGGGACGGTCCGGTCAGCACGCAGAATTTCTCAGACCAGTGGAGCACAGGAGATCTATAGTACCTGGCCATCTTCCGACGCCTCAGGCCGGTCGTCTATCTGCCATCTCCATGCGCTTGCCTCTCCCAGGCGAAGAGTGCGGCTTCCCCAGAGAAATGACTGGACGTTCAAGGGGGTTTCCTTGGCCCAGGGGGCCAGACCTCTGTGAGTAGCCTGATAGGTCCCTTCCAGCACATGAAGATGGGTGGTTGCCGCTGTCAGCGCCGTGACCAGCAGAGTGTGAATGGGATGTCGACACGCGTGTCCCACAATGGCACGCAATCCTTTGGTCACTCGATGCTGCACCCCGCCAGGATTCGGCTTTCTAACCACCGGATCCATTGCGATGACTCTCTTGGTGTGCGGGAGAGGGGTGTGAGTGCTTGTGGATGGTGAAAAGACAAGTACAATGTTCGCAGACAGGTCGAAGAGACTAAGAAAAAGAAAAACAAAATAAAAAAGAAAAATATATAAAAAAAACCCCCCTAAAGAACAAGAAAAGAAGAGAGAGAGAAAGAGAGAGAGAGAACCAAGCCCCAGGGAAGGAAGGAAATAAGCCAAGGCAACTCGCTTGGTGCGACCCAATGCCAGGAGGTCCATGAGACTCCGGTACTTCTTGGTAATATTGAGCCAAATATACTTACTTATTCTACCTAGGTAGGCGGTAGGAATTTTAATGCTTATGCCTATGATACAATAATGGTACATGAAGGGGACTGCACAAACAATCTTACGCCGTTTGGCTCCCTGGCTAGAAGAGTAAGCACTAAACAAGGCCTGGGTTGGGGAAATCTTCTCCACTGTCAGAGGTCCTTCGTACCTTAGGTACTACCGAGGTAAGGTACCTAGGTACTTTTATCTGAACACGGAATTACACCCTCTTTCCACGAATTTTCAGGATCTTCCACTTTTGTAGCTTATGAAATATTGAAATTTATTGACCTGCCCCCTTCGATTGGCTAGGTATTACACGTGGTTGTATCTCTATCCCATAGGATGGTACCTACTACTAGGTAGTAGTATGCTCTTTTCGATATTACAAAGGTGTCTTTTTCAGAAAATTTGGAAATATCCAGTGCGAAGAGGTTGTACGTACTCTGGTACCTCCTGGAGTCCTGGTAAGATTGTTTGTGTAAGCAATCAATCTGCTTAGTACGCTAAAATTCTGTCACCCCGTAGAAACATAAAAATATTTCCGTTATCCAGCCACTACCCAAATTAGGTGTTCAAATCCAAGAAGTAATACGTACCGTCATTATTTCTAGGTTGGCAGGAGGAAGTTTGATGCTGTCACCCTTGGCGCATCATGCATGATTCATGAAACGGACTGCACTAACTGTCTTACGCGCCTTAGCGCCGCGGCCGAACAAGTAAGCACTCAGCCGAGGCCCCCACCCCCTGGCAGGGCTGTCAAAACGGGTCGAGTCTCATTGGGTTTTGCTTATCAAAATTGGTTGATCATCCAGGTAGTAGTAGCATACGGATGTAAACTAATAAAAAGGCAGACTGTCGGGACCTTAAAAGGACAAAGAGGTACCCATGCCCGAGTTCTTCGGTCGCCAGAACTGCAATGTACCAAATGTCTGATGCTCATGAACCAGGACACAGCACAGCACTGGGGGGCAATGGCTGCAGGTCAAGGTACATTCACGAACTCGGTCACTCTCTCGCCAGTGGAAGGTTCACGCACCGGTGGAATATTACCCCGCCGTGCATTCCGACGCTCTTGTGATCGGTGTCATGCACAAAAGATCAAATGTACTGGAAATAAGGAGGTTACTGCCCGTGCTCCCTGTCAACGTTGCCAGCAGGCTGGACTTCGATGCGTCTACAGTGACCGATGCTCCAAGCGCAAGCTACGCCAATCCAGGGCAGCGGACCTCGTCTCTGCTGACCCAGATCCCTGCTTGCACATGTCCTCGCCCCCAGTGCCCTCACAGAGCTTGCCGCTAGACGTATCTGAGTCCCATTCCTCAAATACCTCCCGGCAATTTCTTGATCCACCGGACAGCTACGACTGGTCGTGGGCCTCGATTAGTACCGACGAGGCTATTGACACTGACTGCTGGGGGTTGGCCCAATGTGATGGAGGCTTCAGCTGCCAGTTAGAGCCAACGCTGTCGGATCTACCTTCGCCCTTCGAGTCCACGGTTGAAAAAGCTCCGTTGCCACCGGTATCAAGCGACATTGCTCGTCCTGCCAGTGCGCAACGAGAGCTTTTCGATGACCTGTCAACGGTGTCGCAGGAACTGGAAGCAATCCTTCTGGCCGTGACGGTAGAGTGGCCGAAGCAGGGAATCTGGACCCGTGCGTCGCCGCATTCCCCAACTGCTTCCCCTGAGATGATAGCACAGCGCCAACAAAACATGTGGGCAAACTGGCTAACAGACTTGCATTTATGCTCACTAGATCCCATTGGAATGTTTTTCAACGCGTCCCGACGGCTTTTTACAGTCCTGCGCCAACAAGCGCACGCCGACAGCCATCAAGGCACACTAGACGAATGTTTACGGACCAAGAACCTCTTTACGGCAGTACACTGTTACATATTGAATGTGCGGATTTTGACCTCGATATCGGAGTTGCCCCTGTCGCAAATTAGGCGGACCCAGAACAGCCATATGAACCCATTGGAGGGGAGTCGATCTGAGTCGCCGAGCAGAGACGACACCAGCAGCATCAGTGGCCATAGCAGTGTTGACACCCTACCCTTCTTTAGCGAGGACCTCCCTATTGGTGAGCTGTTCTCCTATGTTGATCCTTTGACACACGCCCTATTCTCGGCTTGCACTACGTTACACGTTGGGGTACAATTGCTGCGTGAGAATGAAATTACTCTGGGGGTACACTCCGCCCAGGGCATTGCAGCTTCCATCAGCATGAGCGGGGAACCAGGCGAGGATATAGCCAGGACAGGGGCGACCAATTCTGCAAGGTGCGAGGAGCAGCCGAGCACTCCAGCTGCTCGGGTTTTGTTCATGTTCTTGAGTGATGAAGGGGCTTCCAGGAGGCAAAGTCTGCTGGTTCCCGAGGTCGAACCCTCGCAGCACTGCGACGATGCTATGAGGATATCTTTTCCCTCGCCTGCCAGCACAAACATGGCATGCTCAGAGACCTCAACAATAGTCCTCCATGGATCAACCCTACGGCTCAAGGTTCAGGGAAGCTGGAATCTGCACTGAATTGCATCGGAAGTGGATTTCTTCGTGATGCTCTCATCCTTGGTGGGTGTCATGGGCGGCGCAGGACAAGCCAACTACGCGGCTGCCGGAGCATTTGAGGACGCGCTCGCAGAGCACCGCATGGCTTACAACCAGCCAGCGGTCACCATTGACCTCAGAATGGTCCAGTCAATTGGGTATGTGGTAGAGACAGATTCTGCTGTCGCGGAGCGACTCCAACGGATCGGCTATAAACCCCTGCACGAAGAGGAGGTACTGGCCGTCCTTGAGCAGGTTATATCTTCTGTGTGTTCCCGTGCTGCACCCACACGGCCTGCTGTCATTGTCACTGGCATCAACACCCGCCCAGGCCCTCACTGGGCAAACGCCGACTGGATGCAAGAGGCTCGAGTTGCGGGGATCAAGTATCGTGATCCGTTGAGAGACAATCATGGAGCTTTGTCTCTGATCCAGGCCGAAGATGACAATCTGCACGCCAGGCTGAACCGTGCAATCAACCAACAGGAGTCCATCGCCGTGATTATGGAGGCGATGAGCCACAAACTCATTTCAATGTTCGGCCTGACCATTAGCGAGATGTCCGCCACTCAGACATTGGCGGGGATCGGCGTGGACTCTCTGGTCGCCATTGAGCTGCGGAACTGGATCACAGCTCAGTTCAATGTTGATATCTCGGTTTTCGAGTTGATGGAGGGCCGAACGATCGCCAAAGTCGCGGAGGTGGTGCTGGAGCGATACAAACCTTAGATATATATATATATGTCTCTCTCTATCTACATATATATTGATATGCTTCGATAGCGTCTGATTCTCTCTCTCACAGCATCCCATTGTGGGATGCAGATTTATTTCTTCCCTAGCATGAATATGTCACTCGTTGTGTGACGATGAATAAATCCTCTGAGAGCCATAGCCATGCAAGCGTAATCCTATAGAGTCCTTGGATGAGACGAAGATGTACGAGCGCAGCATATCTTGCTGTCTCCTTTGTTCCTCAATGCTAGCCCGTAGACGAGAAAATAATTTTATTATCTTGATCCCTATCAGTAAGATCTTTAGCTGGATCCGCAGGTTGTACGGTGCCATCCCCACATACATACATACATGCTTGCATACATATATTCTGACCCACTTATCCTCCGTCTTCACTCTCTACCTTATCGCTTTAGCAGACAAGAATCCGGAGGAGACGTGGCTTTAGAATCCCTCCGTCGCCGTACCTCCCGTCAATATCACCATCACCACCGCAACGGCCCTCTCCGACTACACCCCCTCGCATCAACCCCCGGAGCCCAACCCTCATCGAAGAAGTGAAGCCCCTGACCCACAAATGCACCTTCCAAACCTTACCAAGATGGGTCTCCAGCCGCATCGTCACCTCGCCGCGGCCCATCACATCCCCACGTCTGGCCGGTATCGCCGTACGAGTTCTCCAACGCGCCGAGGCGGGTTTCTCTCTCCACGGCGAGGGAGATACTACATACAATTCTGACTCGGAGGATTCGACTCCATATACCGACACCGACGCAGACGAGGAGTTACTCGACTCGTATGCAGCGATTCGTCGGGCGTTTTCGACGGGACATCCAGAGTATCAATGTCACCACCGGATGCGCGTATATCCCCTAAGTTGGACACGTATTACCGAAGTTAATACTTGCAACTCAACTCTACTACTAAAAAGTCAGCAGTGCTATTTTTGGTTGAATGCGGGTTGCAAAGTTAGACACATACAAGAACCCCAAGGCACTTCTCTAAACGGGCCTATCTAGTAGTGCCTCATATCGAATTATGTCCTCCATAATGAGATCAAATTCGCCTTGGCTAGTCATGTCAATGCCAAGTGAAAAGTCCGGGAAGTCAAGGCATTGGCCCCCATCATTCCTCGGCAAATCCTGGGTTTCATCCTCAGGAGTCGCAATTGTACCATCCATTGGTATCTCTCTCGGGTTGAAGTATATGTCCCAGACCTGGCCGTCTCCGGGTACATCAAGCGGGCCAATATTCAAGTTATATGAAGAGCCGGTGCTAGTTGTGCTGGTGGATGCAGTGGCGGCATCGTAATCCATGTAGGTTTGGTCGATCCATGAGGGTGTTGGACTTCGTGATATTGTTGTCGGAATAAAACGCTTCTCCCTTAGATTCTGGAGGAGGAGAGCAATATCGCTACAGCGACTGGCCACTTGGCTGACTTTGTACGAGATAGATGCAGATGATCTATTAGATGCCAAGCGGTTCGTGTATATAGCGAAGAAAGTGAGTATCTCCATGTCCTGTGAATGGATCGGCTGGTCATCCTCCACAATGTGGACATAGATTTCCATGAATGAGATCAAAGAATAGTTCAGGACAATGCTATGAAGTACATCCCCAGGTCAGAATGCTGTAAAGAGGGTTGCACGGAAGGCTTACCTGTCGAAATTGCTGCAGCCGGATTTACACCCATCGCACAACTGCTTGAACAGCATCAGACAATCCCGAGCGTGTTGTAGGCAGGCTGGGCCCCTTTCCTGGCTCCAAATGCGTTTGTGCAGAAGTACCCAACAACTTGAGAGTGCAAATCTCAACTGCATTGCACAGATATACTCCTCGAGAGGCGTATTCGGAACTCCGGTACGCAGTACATGCTCATGTTGCACGTGCCACTGGCTAATTTTCCGAGCAATTCTGCGGATACGGCGGCGGATGCGACTCTGTTCCATCCTGCTGGATTTTGCTGAGTATAAGCCCTGATATATCTCCTCAAGAATGAATGCCAAGCGTATGCGTGCCGCAAAAGCATCGGGTAGTGGCGCAGCGGAGTCATATGGAGGCAAAGGTACGCTGCAGTCGTACGAGGGCAATAGGCAGGCCTTGCCCCCAATGATGGATACGTGCTTCTAAGTCCTATAGTAAGCAAAATACCCAGAAAAAAAAGCAAGTTTTTGACGAACATCGACGAGGAAGATGCTCCAGAACAAGTCCCTTGGCTGGTCGTCCACAGCCCCATCTTCCGTCGGCGGGGTCGTTGTCATCAAATGGAGTCCAATGAGCCTGGACAACTCGCAGACTTGAGCAAAGATAGTCTGAAAAATTGCGAAATCAAAATACTCCATTGCCACAAGTGCCTTAGTATAATAAAGTCAGGACACGTTCCAACGGTAGGGTTGTAAGACTCACCAAACAAAAGAGGGCCCGTATATTCGACAGCCGGGGTTTAACAAGAGTTTCCAATCGATTATAGCACTGCATGATATTACGCCGCAGGCTTATGATCATATAATCTATTGGTATGTCTTGTCCTGTGTCTCCCACGAGTTTGTTCACAATTGATGTATGAGTAAGGGCCTGAAGCACAATGCAGTTGAATGAGGTAATCCAAACCAAGTCCGGAGGCCCAGTTCTGATTGTGTACTGAGATTCCACTGCGTCCATGATAGTCTGTCGACTAAATATAGGGAGTCGTGGATTCAGCTTCTTGAAATATTCGTTGATAGACGGCTCCACTAGAGCGCGGGATGGAAGAGATGGGAGAAAGGTATCGTTTCCGGATGCCGATAGTGTTGGGATATCCTCAATAATCTGTTGAAGTGTTTCATTTGCCTCAGTCACCTTCGAGCGCACAGCTGACACAGCTTGGTGGTGAAATGCGACTATCTCTGCGACTTGGTGGCTGTTCGTATCCACCGGTAACCAAGAGGCTAAGCTGGCGTTTGCAGCCTGTGCCTCCATAACGAGTGAAACAAAAGAGCCATAACCGTGGAGAGGCCAGAATCCATCTTCCTCGGTGGGTGAGGCGTGTTTGCCGGAGTGGTAGTTTACTTCACACTCTTCTGAGCTGGTTGAGCTTGTGTACCCGCTTTCTTGTGACTGTGGCTTTGATAGATCACGAAAGCCCTGATGGGCATCAATGAAAGACAGGCATCGTTGTAGGGCATGTTCGATATCTCCAACCCGACTCCCGAGCGTCTCGACGTCGCGCGCCCTGGATGACTGAGAGTCAGAAAGACGGGTATTTGACCCAAATATAGACCAGCATATCACGTACAATTTTGCTGTTTGGTTGACCCGTGTAACTTTGTTGGAGAATTCGCAGGGTAGGTTATATCGGAGGCAATGGGAGCACTTTGAACCCTCCTTGCTGCATCGCACCTTGCGGATCCGGCACTCATCGCATGCGGGAAATGCCTGCCGCTTCGACGGCAGCTCTGCACTCTCCATCATTAAAATCTATATAATATAGAACATGAGTGAAGGATGAGGGAAAACCCTGTTAATCAGATATGTCCTTGATGTGTCTTTAGATATCACGGTGCAAGACGAAGACTGGCTTGAAGTAAGACCCACGGTTGAAATGGCATGATAAGTTCAGCTGTTGGTTTAATATACCTTATTTGTTGATGAAAGCCTGACCTGAGCCAAAGAAAGAAGCAGCTGAGTACCCGACATATTTGATAAGGATCAGAGGCAAGTTTGGGATCTGCCGCATACTCGGATTACGCGAAAAGGTAGTCGGAGTACGTGAAAAGGTACTCGGAGTACGCGAAAAGGTTAGATTAAGCGCTACGGACACCGGCAGTCCCTGAATGTAACTTTACGGGCCCCACTTGCCGCTGACGTTGGCACAATATGCCTTCTGGCCCCTACTCTACTATAGTACAAGGTACTCGAATAACAAAGCTTGTCGCCATCGTGGCGCCGCCATCATAGGAGGCCCTGCATTTGCTATACCATACGGAAAGCTTAGTAGGGACCGGAGGAGATGGATGCGGCCAAATTTATATTGTATATTATTTGCCGATCTACGTACGGAATGGGAACGATCTTGTATGCGGCCGCAGGCCGAAAAGGGCCGAATTACAGAACTGCCATAATTATGTACATCCCGATGATGCCTCAAGCGCAGCATCCAACAGGGATAAAATATCGTCACAGGTCACATTTATTACTACATCGGGAAGTCTTCGGAAATTGATTCCAAGGCATAGAGTGCCTTGGACTAGCGACGCAAAGTTTTTGCTATCAGGAAAGGTGCTAGTTCCAGGTTGGAACTAGCCAATAGTTAGCCAACGGTAAGCTGAACGATTAATTTCTCAATATTATATGAATAAATGTATGCATAGTTCAGAGACGCCATGCACGTTGTCCAATACTATGAGGCTTTAGCAAGACAAAGTGGAGCACACGCCACCTGGTAAAAGTGAACACCGTCTGCTGCAAAAGCACATGGAGTTTTATTTTGATTACTAGACGGAACACTATCCCCCCTCCTGAATATTGCAAAACAGGGGACATTGAATAATTAAGCTGGGCCTCCAGTGCATGCTAAGAACAGGGAGCCTACCAGAGTAGATCCCTTCGTATTTCAACTGTGGCAGGACAGCGATCTGCGGAGCTACCTAAATGCTCCGACAGCTAGCCGTACGGCATTGACAGTGAAGGACATTGGAATCTCTACTCCGGAGTACATTCCGAAAAGCTATTATTATTATTCGGATGTACGGAATACGGAGGAGTGATAAGCGTTAGAAGTACGGTGGATTCTACTAGAATTCGGATCCTTTAGATTGTGCTAACGTGTCAAGCTAGGGTATCCTGTAGTCCGTGCTACTCCTATAGCTTTACTGCCTATATCCATCTGGTGGAGCCAGTGGCCCCTGCACCTCTCTGCAGGACACGCGGCCCCTTCAAAAAGTCAAAATAGCAGTCGAGATCAGTGAAGGAGACCCATGCTGTCTCATAGAAAAGCAAGGAACCTCGGAATCCACATGGGGCCGATCCACATGATTCTACTTCAAGTTGGCCATTATTTGCTGTCACCTGAGACATGAGATACTTAGTAGCTAAGGTATGATACATGGTATTGATCAGATGATATGAGAGTCATGTTGGGTGAATACTAAGGAACAGTTCTACCAACAGCCTCGCGGTGAATAGAAAACTGACCTTCAAATTCCAGCACGGCGAACGAACAGCATCCATTTTTCAGTTTGGGCGCGTCAAGAACTTGTAGACCTTCTCGTAGCTGGCCGCTCTGTCAGTCAAGAATACCATGTCTTTAGATTACTCCTCAACTTACACGGGAAACATGATGGCCGAGGTAAGGGAAAGTCTCCCTGTCCGAAACCAGACACCGGACCAGAACACGCCAATGCCTTCACTGCGCAGGAGCGTCTTCACGCAGTTGAAGGTATTTCCGTACAATTGCCTAGCCTGAAGAGATTGCATTCTGGTAAACCCAAGTCGGATCCAAATCAGCATATACTTATCTGGGCGGTTCACTATCTGTCTGACCAGCACTTACCGCGTCTTGATCACGTCCAGTGGCTGTGTCGACCAGGCGCAGCAAACTCCAGTAACAGAACCGACCAAGGTGCTTGCCAGAGGGTGCACGTCTTCGCCATTATGTGAGTATTTTCGGGCCAGCCCAATAAGTTCGTTATAAACAGTGAACTTCACTGCCGCATTGGACGACTGCCGCAAAATTGTAGGACCAACCGCAGAGAAGAATCCAAGTGGTCCCCGATCTCGAAGGATTCCGGCTATCGCGCCGAAAGTCGTACTTAACTCTGCATTTCCAACCTTCCTTGCATCAATGCTAAGAGAACGAATTAAGAACTGGTCGGATAACGGGTGAGATGTTGCAACTTACATTTTCGTCTTGATCGCCTCCGCTGGGGTTACGGCTAAGACAGCCTCGGTCACGCCAGCCCCAAACCCAGCCAGCATGGAAGCTCCAGTTGAAATTTCTCCATTTGGGCCCGCAAGGGCCGAGCGATAAATGTTGAACGAGGCAAATTCTGTTTGTTATTGCAAACGGTCATTTCTTTTCGTTCCACGCGGGCTTATAAGGTGGATCGCTACATACGAACGGAGGCTTTCAATGTGGTTCCTACCAAGGTGGCTCCATATCCAGCATACCAGCCTCGGATTCCAGGTCTTATAGCTGCCACATCATGGTTTCGGCGCTTAAGCTGGGCGCGAGTTTTAGCCGCTACCAGCGGAAGCAATAGATTGTCAGTTGGCGGCCACGGTAAAGCAGAATTCTTAAACACAAGATATGCTCACATTCGAAAGGGTAGGTGATGGAGATTTCAACAGCCCCAGCACAAGCACCCGCAACCAATGCAGGAATACCTTTCGTCTATACATATATTAAGAAAAGACATTGTCAGTATCATGGCCCAAGCGCGACCAAGAAGGAACACATACACGCTTGCCACGAGCTTTTTGGGTAAGGGGTGCCTTTGGTAATGGAACACTTGTCTGGACTTTAGAGTCCATGACGGCGATGTGCTGAGTCCAAACAAAGCTTTTCTTCACAGAGATAGGGCTGTAGACTTTATTTCCAGTTTGCCTTCCCTGTGTTCAGTATCGGGTCTTATATTGTATTATCTCAATGCTTATGACTCTGAGTGGAATGCATTGGATATCAGTTTGTCACGGAGTCGGCACCCGATGGCTATCGCAATCGTCCCTGGTGGGTCTTGAAATCGTATGCCACACTTGCTCCGGATGAAACACATTCCGGAGCGCGCATCGATATTGCTACACAGTATAGACCCAATGGTCTGCAGATGCCCTAAATGGTAGTTCTCACTGGCCTGCATTAAGTTCTGGTTGCAGATCATTGTCGGCCTAACATCAGTGTAGGTTACGGTGTGAGATTTACTTGCATAGAAGATTCCAGACCACAAGGTTCTAGATCCTTTGACGGCGGACTCCCCTCGAGGTGCCGGGCGCCGACGTGTGCGTTGCTCCGGGATTTGTAGGACGCAGCTCGGATACCTAGCCGTTATGGGAATCGGAGGTTGTAGCAGCGTAAACACATGGATAGTTAAATAATCGGATGTACACCCACTGTTGGAAATGACGGGGGCCTACAACACGAGATTATCTGATCCAATTTCTGTTCGTTGGCATTCTATCATTCGCAGCGAAAATTGTCCTATTAAATTGACCATGACCAAACAATCTGCGGACAGCAACGCAAAGTCAGGAGTTACGTCCGAAATATGTCATTGGGCATCCAACCTGGCCACTGACGACATCCCTTCGGACGTATTAGAAAGAGCAAAATACCTTATTCTCGACGGTATTGCATGTGCCTGGGTTGGTGCAAGAGTGCCTTGGTCAGAGAAGTATGTTCAGGCAACGATGAGCTTTGAGCCGCCGGGGGCCTGCAGGGTGATTGGATATGGACAGGTAAATTTTATTCACTCTAGACGGTCCACAAAGTATACTGACGATCCTTCGTATAGAAACTGGGGCCTGTTGCAGCAGCCATGACCAATTCCGCTTTCATACAGGCTACGGAGCTTGACGACTACCACAGCGAAGCCCCCCTACACTCTGCAAGCATTGTCCTTCCTGCGGTCTTTGCAGCAAGTGAGGTCTTAGCCGAGCAGGGCAAAACAATTTCCGGTATAGATGTTATTCTAGCCGCCATTGTGGGGTTTGAATCTGGCCCACGGATCGGCAAAGCAATCTACGGATCGGACCTCTTGAACAACGGCTGGCATTGTGGAGCTGTGTATGGCGCTCCAGCCGGTGCGCTGGCCACAGGAAAGCTCCTCGGTCTAACTCCAGACTCCATGGAAGATGCTCTCGGAATTGCGTGCACGCAAGCCTGTGGTTTAATGTCGGCGCAATACGGAGGCATGGTAAAGCGTGTGCAACACGGATTCGCAGCGCGTAATGGTCTTCTTGGGGGACTGTTGGCCCATGGTGGGTACGAGGCAATGAAAGGTGTCCTGGAGAGATCTTACGGCGGTTTCCTCAAGATGTTCACCAAGGGCAACGGCAGAGAGCCTCCCTACAAAGAGGAGGAAGTGGTGGCTGGTCTCGGTTCATTCTGGCATACCTTTACTATTCGCATCAAGCTCTATGCCTGCTGCGGACTTGTCCATGGTCCAGTCGAGGCTATCGAAAACCTTCAGGGGAGATACCCCGAGCTCTTGAATAGAGCCAACCTCAGCAACATTCGCCATGTTCATGTACAGCTTTCAACGGCCTCGAACAGTCACTGTGGATGGATACCAGAGGAGAGACCCATCAGTTCAATCGCAGGGCAGATGAGTGTCGCATACATTCTCGCCGTCCAGCTGGTCGACCAGCAATGTCTTTTGTCCCAGTTTTCTGAGTTTGATGACAACCTGGAGAGGCCAGAAGTTTGGGATCTGGCCAGGAAGGTTACTTCATCTCAAAGCGAAGAGTTTGATCAAGACGGCAACTGTCTCAGTGCGGGTCGCGTGAGGATTGAGTTCAACGATGGTTCTTCTATTACGGAAAGTGTCGAGAAGCCTCTTGGTGTCAAAGAGCCCATGCCAAACGAACGGATTCTCCACAAATACCGAACCCTTGCTGGTAGCGTGACGGACGAATCCCGGGTGAAAGAGATTGAGGATCTTGTCCTCGGCCTGGACAGGCTCACCGACATTAGCCCATTGCTGGAGCTGCTGAATTGCCCCGTGAAATCGCCACTGGTATAAATGGGAAGCGATATGGAAACATTTCATGTCACGGGCACAAATTCTAGGTCATATCGTACCTGGATGGTGAAACCACCAGCGGTTTAGCAGATAGAAGATAGACTCCTTCTGCTCTGCGTTGCGTCTTGAATTTAGTTCGTTCACTGGCTTAAGAACTTAGAATGCAATACAGTCTCTCTTATTTCTTATTAAAATCACGTATTCCCACATTCGGCGACTGGAGGATACGAAAGCAGTGTTGGTGGTGCTCCCCGTAATGGATATGATTTTGCTGACTGGACTATTCTATGACCATTCCCTCCAACGGAGATCCTTTCTCGACACTTTAGATGTTGACGCTGTCTGGAGGAACTACTTTTGCGCTGCAAAGACTATGAGCAGTGGAGCTGCATCTTTTCGATTAGATATCCATTCTGCATAGCTACAAGGCAAGGTTTCACAAAAATAGTTCACTGTACGTCAATGCCAGCGGAACAGCCGCTTAAACAAGTCGATACATTAAATACTGCCTATAAGCAACCGCCTGTATAAGGAATCCTGCGATATTAGCAACTAACATTCTCGTCTAAATTTATTTCCTATCTAAATCAGCAATTAATCTGAATACAAAGTTATTACTTAAAATACCCTCTCTCCTATACAAAGTTACTTATAGGAAATAACTTAATTAGAAAATATAGGTTTAACTGGCTAAAAGTCTACCTTGAAACATTATATTGTAACATTGTTAGACAATTATGTGACCACTCAAGTAGAAATATATATCTTAGAGAGATTACCTCCTTAGTAGAATATATATTTGTATAGACCTGACTGTAAGCAATTTCTTATTATAAGTAACTTTTTTTGATGAGCTGAATTCGTTGCTTATAGCCAGCTTTTGCTGTGATTCGTAAAAGGTGCCAATTCTCCGTAATGTGTCCCGCATCCGATGAACTGTTGACGACCCACACCATAAACTGCATCATGATCTACATTTTCCTCATTGGTATCTATTGGGTAGGCATATTGAAAGCCTTTTCTGCCCATCTTTGCATATTTATCCCCCACCTTGCGATGGCCGCCGTGATCAATCCAGCTATAGTCGAAGCAACCACACCTGTAAGAACTGTGAGCATGTACATTGAGAGGTGGGAAGAAAAGTACCATACATAGCGTGAACGTCCATCCAACTCCGAGGGCGTTTATCACGAGATCAACGACTGCACTACTTCCTGCAGAAAAGGAGTATTGAAGCATATACTTCCCTGCAATGACTGCAGACCGGTTCTGTGGCAAGGCTTCTACTCGCGGTTAGAGACAACATTATTATGGGCACGTACACAAAGGGAATATAAAATAATGAGCGTGTGGAACGTACCAGCCACATAAGTGTTCAGGCAGTTAAAACTGCCCATGAGCCCCCAGCCCGCGAAAAACGCCGCGATTATGGGCACTACCATACCACCCTTACCCTCTTGGAGTGTCCACCCGTAAATGAGCGTTCCCGCAGGCAGCACGGCAAACAATGTGATGAGCCCGCTGTGGAGTCGATCCTGAGGGAGACGGAATCCGCGCTTTACTATGTAGCTCCGAACGGTGCGATCCGAAAGCTTACCGCCGACGAGACTGCCTATCAGGAACCCGGCACCTGGAGCGAGGTAGAAGAGACCCGATACTAGGGCAGTCGTTAAATGAAACCGTGAGTTGAATACGGCCCGAGCTGAAGTCAGGATCGAATATTGCGTAATCGCCAGGAGGCCACAGCATAAGTCCTTTGATTTGCGGCATGAGCATTTTGTTTTCCAGTAAATGCATAGGGTATATCTCGCAGATACTTACGGCAAGAAAGATATTTGGATAGACCCACTGCTTGAGCACATCCGTTGGGGAGAATTTTGATATGATTGTGACAAGTGTGGTCGGTTTGGACGCGGTTGAGGCCTTCTCAGAAGGTGCTTCGACTTTCGGGAAAAATAGAAGAGAAAGAACTAGCCCCAGCCCGCTCATAGCTAGTTGGAGCCAGAAGATAACACGCCAACTCGTGAAAGTGACGATGATCCCTCCCACGCACGGGCCTGGTCAAACAATTAGTTCCTGTTCGGAGTTCTAGTACTTGCCGCCGAGGATGTACCTATTGCAGGGCCAGAAAGAGTCCCAGCCATGAAGAAACCTACGGCCGTCCCACGGTAAACCTGCACACGAACAGATTAGTTTTCGAAAATAGGGTGACGAGGGCGTGTTATGCGTACAGGCTCAAAGATGTCTGCAAGAACAGTTTGGCCTGAGACCATGAACGAGGTTCCGGTTAAGCCGCTCAACACTCTGAACGCTATGAACATTTCCTCGTTTATCGCCGCTGCCGTTCCAGCGGAGCACGCACAAAGCATTGAAATGGCCAGATTGTATGATGTCCGCCTGCCGATTAACTTGTTCATGGGACCCCATATGAGGGAAGAATATCCCATGGCAATCAGGACACCAGCATTGGAGATATTGATAGTCTCGACAGTCATATCAAATTCACCCGCAATTTCAGGGGCGGCAGGAAGAAGGCAAGTACTGGAGAAAGTAACGACTAGAGTCATCCAACTAACAACAAACGTAATGACGCATTTTCTCCATAGTGGAATATCAGGGCCCCTTTTCTCTGGCTCAGATTGCCCGCTACCTTCCGTGGATGTCACTGGGTTTGGGGACTCCGTGTCACCGTGGTCCATCTCTGCAATGGATGGCCTTCTCGTCACTGAACGGACTCTTCAGAAAGAAAATATAGAACATGGTCACACAAATGGATGTCCCTGATTGACGGTTTATGTATACTCTATCATCGGCCCGCCACACATTTCGCCGAGACTACGTCGAGAGTGTATTGGAGCGCCGCTAGACCTTCGGCCTTGCTGGCCGAGATGGGTACCTAATAAGGTAGATTGTGCCTTTCGGTCTAGCACGGCTGCAAGGCCCACTGACTTGACTAATGCAAGCCAGCGCCACGATATATAAAATCCAATGAGGGATCGACATCGGAAACGGCACCCGGGATCCACACGGACCGGATCCGAAAAGTATTGTACGGCCGGACGAAAGGGGACCCATAATAGAAGATGCATAGACCTTCCCTGTATAGTACTCCGTGGACAATGATATTGGCCGCCATCTCACCCTCCCGATAATCCATGTTAACGATGACTGTATTTCAAGATAGATTGGGTATCTGAGCAGTGATCAAGACTATAGTATGCTATCCTCTGTATGAGGGATTTTGTTGGTTCAACGGGTTTCTTTGACCTTGTTTGTCACTATCTGGCCTTCGCCGTACCGGAATGCACCGCATATGTTTGTGCTCTCTGTGACTCCCTCGAGACTAAGAACATATGGTACATACGGAGTATATTGGCTAACCACCATTTTAAAGAAGCGGTGGCCGAGCGAGTACCTTAATAAGGCTTGTTTCTCTAATAATATGGTGGATACAGGAGCAACGGCGGACCGGAAAGAACTCGAGTCGGCCCGCGGCCCGCGGCCCACAACCTGGCTGAATTCTCTTGATTTCCCCTTTTGATACCGGAAAGCGTGAGAAGGAGGGGGAATTTCATCATCTTAACTGCTCATCTTATCTGCTTGACGAATGCAGTTTACCCACTGCGCTCACCGGGGCCCTAGCCAAAGGGGCTAGCGTGGGTCTGGATTACATAACGACAGTGCGACACCCTCTTCATGTAAAGATCTCTCCTTATTCACTTTCCGCGTTTTGAACATCCCCAACTGCGCCGTACCCAGTCTTGTGAAGCCGATAAAATGGCTAAGTTCGCAGTAAAATGTCTCGATCATCTAGTCCTGACCGTGCGGTCTATTCCAAGAACGACTGCATTTTATACCAAGCATCTTGGCATGCGACATGAGATGTTCACCTCGCCACTTAATCGAACCATCCAGAGGTATCCGCGCGGAGCTTGTGATCGATCTTGTCGCGATTGTGCTTACTGAACTATCAAACTAGGCATGCGCTCATCTTCGGTTCTCAGAAGATCAACCTCCATGAGCATACTAAGGAATTTGAACCAAAAGCACAAAATGTGCAACCAGGGAGTGCAGATCTGTGTTTCTTAACAGATACAGATGTCTGCCAGGTGCTCAAGGCATTTAGAGATGCAAAGATTGAGGTATGTATATCAAGTGCTTCTAAAAGCGCGAGCACTGAAGGTTAGGTGCAGGTACTAGAAGATTCCAAAGTTGTGGATAGAACAGGGGCGCAAGGGAAGATACGGAGTGTTTATGTGCGGGACCCTGATGGAAATCTAATTGAGTAAGTATTTTTGTTCTTAAACAGATATCCTTTTGCTTCTAACACCTGTGTTAAGAGTATCAAATTATGTCTCATCTAGTCGGGCTGGCGGTGAGTAAGTTTTACAAGGCTATATGACTTGTAATTGAGTTGCGCCTGTACCGTGATTAGAGACATTGATTGTGCCATGTTGGCCTCGTTCTGTCATCGGTTGGTTACATACTGGCTTATAGACAACAATTTGCCTAGGTATACGTAGTTATTCGCTCCGCAGTTCCGCTTGTAATCAAAGAAAACCGAGTTCTGGAGAATCTGTTTCATTTCAGGGCGAGGTCTGGACAGCGAGGGCTGGGGTTTTAATGGGATATGCTGGGTTTAGTCTCCACCTTAAACATAGTCCGCGTCTCGATGGCGTATTGAATAATATTGATGGAGGTCTTAGTTGCTAGCCCAACTTACACCCCAACTAGTTTTCCAAGCTGTATAATATTCGACATAACTATACCACTCTAGTGATGGAAATCCATAACTTATGATACTTCCGAATGAACGTGTGTCTTTCGTGTAGACAAGTCCAGTCAATAGAATCCAATATACCTCCATAAAAGCTTCGTAAATCATTCCTGCATCAGATCCACCCCTTTGTCTCGCCATACCTTACCGGCATACTCGTGTAATCTACAACTCCTTTGTCCGCTCCTCACTCTCTGCAATCCACCTTCTCAAACTGGCCTCATCCCTCGGCTTAAAACCAACCTTGAATGGCTTCGGTTCCGTTGTCATCGATGTCGGAGTAGCGTTGCACTCAATAGCATCAAGCACTGGCACATCGGCCGGGTCTTGAGCTGACTCTATGGTAAACGCCACGATGAACCGAAGAAAGACCGTGTATAGCTCGCGGCTCGCAAGGTGGGAGGCGGCGCACATGCGTGTCCCGGCGCCGAAGCTGTAGTGTGGGGTGCCGAAACCTTCAGTCGGCTCGAGGTATCGCTCAGGGAGAAAGCGGTTGGGCATGTCGAAATGATCTTCATCGTAGTTTGCAGCCCACGCATTCTAACAGATCAATTAGTCTAGGAATGACGGGATAGCACGCCGGGGTTAGGGGTTAGGGGGTTTGATCTTACCATGAAAAAGGTTGTTCCAGCAGGAATCCTCGCGCCATTATAGACGATCTCCTTGATATTCACACGCGGAATGCAGATAGGCATCACAGTCCAGAAGCGCAGGGTCTCTTTTACTAGTGCAGTGATATAGGGGACTTTTTCCTCCACAAGACACCGCTCCCAGGCGTCGCCATTCGGGTACACGGACATAATTTCTGCGTAAGCCTTCTGTTGAATGCGTTGGCCGTCTTCCGAAGCCAGGTACGCGATGCCCATGATCAAGTTGCCAGGAACGGTATCAAGACCGGCAGAGACCATGGTCAGACAGATAGACTTGATTTCCGCTGAGAAGGATTAGTATATATAATCACCAATCATATAATGGGGTGCATCGCTCGTGATATAGACATACCGTCTGTAAGCTTTGTCTCAGGATTCTTCAGAATATTCCCCGTAATGCACGGCTTATCTGTCCCCTTGGCCATGCGATCCTTCAAAATATCAAACAAAAAGGCCATGTATTTATCTCTCCGCGCACGGAGTTGCTTCGCCTGGTTGCTCCTGTTCGAAAACAACCTGAGCAGAGGAACATAATCCTGCCAGTTGTTGCTGGTTGACCGGAGATTCGCCACACCGCGCTGCACCTCGCAGATCTCTCTGAGAAGCTGGTCGTTCACATTGCCCTCGATGCGGTAGCCATAGTTCAGAGTCAAACTGGTGTTGAGCGCAAACCGCTGGAAGTAGGCAGTCGGGTTGATATCTATCTTCCCGCCCTGTGAATCTTTCAGCAACTCCTTAATACTGGCCATACTCTCCAGATCGATTATGGGCATATAGGACTGCACCGCGACACGGTTGAGCGCTGTCGCAGCCGCCTTACGGCGCCGTTTACAAGACTCATCCCACGGTGACGTCCCGATCGTAAAACCCTGCGAGCTAGAGACAACACCGTGAAATGTGTGGAATGTAGGGCGCGATATCATCGAAGACTGCTCCTTAATCCACAGCTGGCGGGTGGACTCGAAGGTGTTGGCGAAGATGACGCGCCTATTGCCCAGACGCGCCTGGAACACAGGCCCGAATTTCTTTGACCATTGGCGGGCGACTGTGGCGTGTTTGACGCCCAGTTGTATCAGATTGCCGAAGATGGGCACGCCCGGGATCTCGGGGATTCCCTTAATCTTAGGGATGTCGGTGCGATTGAAGTAGCGGGTGAGGAAGTAGATAACCGCGGTAGCGGCGATGACGATGATTTGGAGAGTCATAGTGGTGAGACGCGAATGGTATTGAAGGATAGATGGATAATTCTGGCTCAGGTTGACATGGATTGTGACCCGGGCTTTATACTTCAGCTCTCTATCGACATCAATGATAAATTCCTTCAAGATCTGGATATTCCCTCATAGTAATGGCGAGAATGACGCGGCCGCATTCTGTCAGCCCGTGATCAGCTCTGTCATATGGCCAATGTTCTGATCTACATTGGTTTCAGACTGATAGTCTGGCTCGAATAGAAGCGTCAAAGGGCTCTCACAACGCTGCGTTTCCGATTATCGGTCCTACCTTGGTGCCTACGGACACGGCGGCCGGCGACGATCGAGCGGACAGCCGGCACCCGGCGATGGATCTGATCTGCCGCACATCTTAATGACAAGTATTATGGACGGTTGACCTAACCTTATAAGCCGTAACAGTTATGGAGCGACGAATGCAGAGTTGACAGAGGCGTTGGAAGACAAGCACTGCAGTATGGCCGCCCTTAACTAGTTCACTGACAAGGGTGCTGTAACAGGCATAGACTAGTCAATACAGACGAATGAGGTCGGGTTAGGGCGGATCAACCCGACTAACCTGCCTGACCCAATACCAAGTTCACGGGGTACCTTCTATAAAGAGGCTGGAGAACGAGACGTTTATCTTATATCTTATATATCTAAGTTGTCTTTCCTCAGTTAGGTTGCTCTTAGTGTTACATCGTGTCATTAATAGACATGTGGACTTTGATTTGGCTATTGACAGCACCTCCGCTTAATCTGGCTCTTCAGTTGCCGTCGGTGGTTGAATACAGCTGTCGGGCCGACTACTGATTGCCGCCGGTGATTGAATGCTACCGATGTATATCCAGGTCTTGTTGTCGGCCTTTATATGACGCAAATGCGGCCAGATTTAGCCGGCGGACGCTCTTACCATGTCCCCAAAGCGGGGGAGTGCGTCAAGATCTTCGGGGGCCCCGCATCCAGCTCCCTACCTATACTACACAGTTAGTAACAATTGGCAATAAATAGACAAACATAACGAAAGAAAACAGCGAGACCGGATATTCCCGGGTAAAAGGGCTTTGTAAATTAGACATACTGGCTCTGTTCAGAGATACTTAAGGATTGTCTCTTGGAGCAGCCAAATGAGAAAGAGGTGCTTGTATAGCTTCCGACGCGCGTTTCTCAATCCCTAATCAATGCGGCTTTCAAATCGGAGCTACATGCTTCTTGAAGGTTTTATCAGGACCAAGTTCGATCTATCCGTTTCAAGACCCAAGAAACCTTTTTACCAACAAAGTGAAACGTGACCATGAGGCCCACAATCCTTATGAAATGCTGGCTCTTCGTCTCAACTGTGAGCGCGTCAACCCTGAACGGCAAGCCCACATTGAGTGAGACGAAGGGGACGGGTGCCGTTCAGCTGGCTTCCACCAATCGTCCACCGGATATCTATATCGACCCCGATGATTCGGTCTCAGTGGTTCGCGCAGCCCACGATCTGGCCCTGGACTTTGGGCGCGTCTTTGGCAAAAATGCCACCGTTCGCTTTACCAACGAGACTCATCCAACATCGATGGCCATCATTGCTGGTACCATAGATAAGTCAGCTTTCCTTCAGAGGTTGATAGCGGATCATAAGCTCGACGTTACCAGCATCCGTGGCCAATGGGAATCCTATTCATCAGCACTAGTGTTGGGCCCAGCCAAAGGCATCCAGAATGCGCTAGTCATAGCTGGCAGTGACCGTCGTGGGGCCATCTACGGCTTATATGATATATCTGAACAGATTGGCGTCTCGCCATTGTTCTGGTGGACGGATGTTACCCCTACTAAGCTTGATGCCATCTACGCGCTAGACGTTCAAAAAGTCCAAGGTCCGCCATCAGTGAAGTATCGTGGAATTTTTATCAACGACGAAGCGCCCGCCTTGCATAACTGGATTCTGGCAAATTATGGCAAGGTTGAGAACGGGGACCCTGCCTTCATCTCACGTTTCTACGCCCATGTCTTCGAGCTGATCCTGCGCCTGAAAGGGAATTACCTCTGGCCAGCGATGTGGTCAAATATGTTCTATGTTGATGACACCAACAATGGCCCCCTAGCAGACTACTACGGAGTGGTAATGGGAACTAGCCATACCGGTATGATGTTTGGGGCTCCCTGCTTGAAAGCTCATGCTGACTACGGAAAAGAACCGATGGCCCGAGCCACCAACGAGCAATCCCAGTTTCTGAACGGGACGTGGGACTGGATTAGCAACGAGGACAACGTTAAAGCATTTATGAGAGAGGGTGTAATTAGGAGCCAACACTGGGAGACCGCATACACAATGGGCATGCGGGGTCTAGGCGATGCTGCATCGCCGACACTTAACGCATCAGTGGAAGAAAGCATTGTTATCTGGCAGGATTCCGTGTTATCGGACGTCCTGAATGCAACCCACCTGTCGAATGTCGCTCAACCTTTTGTGCTATTCGATGTAAGGATCCGTTGACCCTCAATCATATCGTTTGCTGACTGCTAGGTCTGTGATACAGGAACTGGGAACTTACTACGAGAGCGGCATGAGCGTACCGGACCAGGTCACATTGATATATCCTGATGACAATGCAGGCAATATGCTGCGTCTCCCATTGCAGAATGAAACTGGGCGTTCTGGGGGCGCAGGAATTTACTATCATTTTGACATGAACGCACCGCCGCGCTGTTACAAGTGGATCAACACAGCTCAGCTAATCAGGACCTGGGATCAACTGCGCGCGGCATACAGCCACGGTGCTCAGACGATATGGGTTGCCAATATTGGGGATATAAAGCCACTGGTACTACGCACCGAAATGTCTATCTTAATGCAGCTTGTCTAATGAAAAACAGGAAATCCCCATGAGTTTCTTCTTCGACATGGCGTACGATATCAATGGATTTAGCGACACAGACAGCACTTACAAGTGGCTCGAGTGGTGGGCCACTAAGCAATTCGGTGCCAACGTCGCTTCGCAGACTGCCTCGATTATGACCGAGTACGGCCAATTGATCATCCGTGCCAAATACGAAGAGCTCAGCAAAACCCCATATTTCTTTAGTGTCACTGATTATGGAGAGGCTCAGGGCAACCTGCAGTTGTGGGAGGATCTAGAAGACCGGGCACGGGCTGCCTACAGTCAGGTCCGCCCTGACCGTCGAGATGCGTTCTTCCAGTTGATTCTCCATCCGGTGCTAGCAGGCGGCAACGTGGAAAGGCTCTATGAACGTCTTGCCGAAAATACATTGAGTGCAAAGCAGTTACGTGCGAGTACCAATGATCGGGCGAACGAGGTCTTGGCCGCTTTCCAAACGGATAAGGACATCGAGACTCGCTGGAACAATCTCCAGGGAGGGAAATGGAATCATCTCATGGACCAGCCGCACATTGGCTACACGAGTTGGAGTGATCCGCCGAGTAACATCGTTCCAAACGTCACATTCATCACAGGTTCCACCATCGACAAATCACCCTGCGGTGTGGGAGTGGCCGTAGAAGGCGGCGCCTGGACCATCACCAATTCATCCAGGGTCGCCGCTATGCCCGTGAATCCATACCTACCCCCCTCAGAACGTCGGTACCTAGATTTATACGCCACTCGCAACGGTTCGTTTGGGTACTCGGTTTCTTCCAACGTATCATACGTCAAGGTCAGCGCAAGCACTGGCAGACTCTCATCTCCTGGCACCTCTGATGTGCGCACCAACATCACTGTGGACTGGCACAATGCCCCTCCTGGGTTAACCTACGCGGGTCTAAGCATCAAGTGCATTGGCAAAGAAGTGCAGACACTCGAGGTTCTGTTGCCAGTGAATCATACCGCCGTCCCATCGGGCTTCAAGGGTTTTGTGGAGTCCAACGGTGCAGTCTCCATCGAAGCGGAGCACTTTACCTCTGCTACCCAAAGCTCATCAGCCTCGTACGAGGTGCTCCCCGGATATGGAAGGACTTTGTCCGGTGTGACCCTGACTCCTAACACCTGCCCTTCGCAGACCATTCATGATGGTCCCGTTCTAAATTATGATTTGTACACCTTCACCTCTAGTCCCAACGCCACGGTCAACTTATATCTCGGACCATCGTTGAACATCAACCGCCTACGCCCACTCCTGTTGGCCGTCAGTGTGGATGACTCAAATCCGGTGATGTTGCAACCTGTGGCAGATTATGTGCTTGGGCCCCCGGAGGGTGGCGAAAATGCCATTGAGGGGATCTGGATGCGGTCGGTAGCTGTTGGACCAATATCTCCAGGTCGTCACACCCTGAAGTATTGGGCGCTGGAGCCTGGTCTTATCATTGAGAAGCTTGTGTTGAATCTTGGTGGTGTGCGGCAGAGCTTCCTCGGTCCACCAGAGAGTCTGAAACTCTGAAAATGTGACTGTCTTTACCGGGGCTGTCACTCTGTTTACACGCAAGGTGAAAGAAGAAATCGAGAGTTAACAAGCAGAAAGGTTTGTGGTGTAGAAGGTGACAATGCCATTGACTATTTGTGTTCAATGTGAGTACACCATTACTGTGTTTCTGTCATGATAGGACCTACTCTTAGTGACAGAGACTCTCAACCCCAGCAAAGAGCTAATCCATCAAACGGGTGAAGAATTTTAAAAATACATAGCCGTAGCCCTGAAATGTCCGGTTAGCCGACGGTGTTTGAGCTGCAAAGCGCGCCCTTCAATTTACTGTCTGGACACACGTCTGCTCTCCGCCCGCCAGATGGCCATCCGGGACTGCCCAGGTACTGTTCAATTCTTCCCCACGGGGGTAGGGTTCAGTGGCGCAAAAATGTGGAAACTCATCCCCAGAGCCAAAGGGCTATTTTGGCTATTCTGGTGCCAGGATGAACTTTCGATATTTTGGCAGTCGTGCCATGGCCGGGCAACCAATTCCTCTCGCTTGAGCACAGGGAGAATGAGCAACCTAAAAACGATCCATAAGGATATTGGCTAAATTGAAGGGTATTGATGCTGGTGGACGGAGTGGAAAAGCTATACATGCCATAAGTCTAAACCGGTGCATCCATGGATGCTCTTGCAATCGATTGGGCTATACCTGTTGACATGCCCCAACAGTTCGATAAGTTTACCCGATTTGCAAGCAGATCTCAACCGCATCTCATTATTATTTCTAGATATCTCACTGAGGTAGGAAACATCACCATTTCATTTTCCTGAGCTGGTACTATCCTTTAATCCGTACCTACCTCTTTTCGTGATACCAAAATTCACATGACATCATCGAACATAATTTGGATTGTCTGGGGCCCCAGACGACAAGGGTGACCGTTGGGGAAATCGCCCCCAAAGCCCAGTCCGATTCGGTCTGAGACTGGCGAAGTCTATTCACGACGCTCTACACGGTGACTGGATGCCCGTTATGGAAAGCCGACGCTAGTCAGCAACACTGGAGCGGGGGGGATGGGGNNAGTTGGGGGGAACCTTAACCAGGCGTTCAGCGTTTTTCTTAGGGCGCCACTAGCCTGATTTGGGGGTATGGAGGCATCTTTTCCGGCTACTGAACCCGTTGCCGACGATGCGCTTCATGGGGCTAGACACTTGCAAGGGTTTTGTTCCCAGAATTCCCGCGCTATGAACATGATGCCAGACCATGAGATGAGTCCTTCCCCGACGGATATCCAAATCTGCAGTACATTGATCAATCTGGGAGTAAAGGAAGGATACAATTCCTTGAATCATACCTTGGGTGTTTTCATAGTGATTGTGTTGTCGCTCATTTCCTTCCGAGGTGGCCTCCACTTGGTCGTCAAGTACCCGATTACCCGGCACTGCGGTGTAGATTTCAATTGGCCTTCCCTCAAATCAATTCGTCTTAGCATAAATTTTCTTGAATCAGGCTAAATGGCAGTATCACCGCAATTGTTCCGGATCCGAATGCCAGGCATGCAATGGTACAAAACGTTTAAAAGGGTCTGTTGCAACTGTCAAACTGCGGTGAGTTCCCGAAAGACATCCGCTTCTCAAGATGGGCCATGCTTACAGATATTGCTCCATCATGCTGCGCGCCGTTATCCTCATCGCTCTCCTGGGTATCGCGTCGGCGGAGAATGGATCTGCTGGCTGGTTGCGTTATTCAAGATTACCCAGCTCTGTTGTCCACAAGTTCGACCCTCCCTCCCGCATTATCACTCTGAACGCATCTAGTTCCAGCCCTGTCCACACTGCTGGAAAAGAGCTGGAGAATGGCTTCAAAGGTCTCTTTGGCAAAGATTTAACGCACATACCAAGGGGTTGCGGCAGCGTGTCTTCCATCATCGTTGGCACTCTTGACTCGTTTACGGCTGCCTGTGGACCGCTTCGCAAAGAGGTAGTCCTGGAGGTGGATGGATTTTGGCTGAGCACCGAGGGCCGCAGTGTGCATATCATTGGGCAAAATGAGAGAGGGGCGCTGTATGGCACTTTCGAGTATCTCTCTATGCTGGCCAGGGGAAACTTCTCAAGCGTTTCCTACGTGTCTAATCCGAGCGCTCCCGTCCGATGGACCAACGAGTGGGACAACATGGATGGAACTATCGAGCGCGGGTATGGAGGGCTCTCTTTCTTCTTCGCCAACGGATCCATTCTGCCCGACTTGACCCGTGCTGCCGAATACGCGCGTCTGTTAGCATCAATCAAGATCAACGGAGTCATTCTCACCAACGTGAACGCGGACCCGGCTACTTTGAAGCCAGAAAATATCAGAGGATTGGGGAGAATTGGCGACGCCATGAGGCCATACGGCATCCAGATTGGTATTGCCCTCAATTTTGCTTCCCCTCAAACGCTGGGCGGTCTTCCCACATTCGATCCGCTGGATGAAGATGTCATCTCATGGTGGCACAATGTCACGGCCGAGATCTATGACGCTGTTCCGGATTTTGGGGGATTCCTCGTCAAAGCAAACTCCGAGGGCCAGCCAGGACCACTCACGTACAACCGAACGCTGGCGCAAGGAGCTAATCTGTTTGCCGATGCCGTCAAGCCGTACGGCGGCATCGTCATGTTTCGCGCGTTCGTGTACAACCTCTTGAATATCAGCGACTGGAGGGCCGACCGTGCGTGTGGTGCATACGAAGCATTCCACGGCCTCGATGGCGCGTTCAAAGATAATGTCATCGTGCAAATCAAGGCCGGTCCGCTCGACTTTCAGGTACGAGAACCGGCGTCGCCGCTTTTCGGCTACCTTCGCAATACCAACGTTGCCATCGAACTACCTGTCACCCAAGAGTATCTAGGCCAACAGAGCCACACGGTTTACCTGGCCCCTCTTTGGAAATCGGTCCTCGACATGGATTTGCGCGTGGATAATGAATCTTCTCGTGTTAGCGAGATCCTCAGCGGGAGGCGCTTCAAGCGTAAGCTGGGGGGCTTTGCAGGCGTGACCAATGCCGGCAACAACGCCACGTGGATGGGAAGCCATTTATCCATGTCCAATCTGTACGCCTATGGGCGCCTGGCGTGGAACCCGGACGAGGACTCCGAGAGCATCGTTCGGGATTGGAGCCACCTGACCTTCGGCCTCAACCCCAAGGTGACGGATGTTATCACCCGCATCCACATGGAGTCTTGGCCTGCATATCTGAACTATAGCAGCGGAAACACCGGTCTGCCGACGCTGACGGATGTGACGAACAATCACTTCGGTCCGAATGTGCGTGCGCAAGACGACAATGGATATGGCATCTGGACACGATCCGACTCATTTTCCATTGGAATGGACCGCACTGTCCGGAATGGCACCGGATTCTCCGGCCAGTACCCGCCTGAAGTTGCTGCGCAGTATGAAGATATCGAGACGACGCCAACGGAGCTTTTGCTCTGGTTCCACCATGTCAATTATACCCACACTCTTCCCAGTGGGCAGACTGTCATCCAATATATGTACGACACGCACTATGACGGCGCGGAGGTTGCTCAGACATTCCCAAGCATGTGGAAGGGCTTAGAGCAGGGAATAGATCAGCAGCGGTTCAGGGAAGTCTTGCACCAGCTGACCTTCCAAGCCGGCCATGCGATCGCCTGGAGAGACTCGATAGTGGACTACTACCATAACCTTACTCAAATTCCAGATGAGAAAGGACGGGTCGGGAAACACCAGTGGCGTATCGAGGCCGAATCGATGACTTTGGATGGTTACAAGGTGATCAGCCCCGACCCGCCAGAATCCGCGTCGAACTTCTCGCTTGTAACGACAGTCACAAACTCCACCCGCGCTACGGCGAAGACGAAGTTGCAGGTAGACTCCGGGCTGTACGACATTGTTGTCGTCTACTTTGATGTCGGTGGGGGAGTCGCAAAGTGGGAGGCTCACCTGGACAATCGGTTACTCGGGAAATGGCAAGGGGATAACGAGTACACACTGAGTCATGCGGCCACGCAGGAACCGGACGGTGCTTCAAAGGCAAGGATTACTTTCCCAGGCGTGCATGTCAACAAGGGTGATACACTCAAAATTGTCGGGGTTGGAGATGGCTTGGACAGAGCTTCCCTTGATTACGTGGCTGTTTCCCCACGCGGTATCATGGACTAGACGTGTTCACCTGTTGTGGGTGTCTACTGTCATACACAGTATCTGCTCGCAGGTAGTAGCTGTTCGGAAACCGCAATTTCACATCGTTTACCATGGCACCCCAACGGACTATGTAACTATGCTTATTGTGTGATCTTGCAAGTCCAATAATATTTTGTTCACTTTCTCTATCACCAAGTTGCCTTGGTTTGGCGTGTAGATTGATTCATATTACTATCCAGCATTGTCGCAGCTCAGCACCCAGAGCGTGCCTTTTTCTCGGCTGTTGTAGTAGAACCTCATATTCAAAGTCTAATTCATCTGAACTCCCACGCAAATGATCCGATTTTCGTTGACCTCCGATACAGGTAGTCGAGGTTCGAGGAGTGATACATACATAGATTGATTTCTGGCGCCATATTCTGCTTTCAAGAAGGATGAATCCCCATTGATATAATGAGCAACTTCATCTCTAGGACCCATGCGTTTTGCTACGCGCCTAGAAAGGGCATTTCCGAGTAAAACTATTAGATTCTGTTGGTGCAGAGGCACCGGGCGCACCTCGCTTACCCAATTAGGCCTAGCGCCCCGCCAGTCAGGAGCCCACCGCCATAGTGATTTGTATGGAGCCTGGCTCCTCTTTAGGTCTTGAGATAGCTACCTCCAATCCATCAGTTTGCTGTGCAGTGTTCCCTCGACAGATTCTTTTGACAAGGGGCTAGGGATGCAGCTCTCATAGCAGTGTCCACGTCATCCTAAATAGAATTGAGTGAATAGCGGGAGGATACAGTTTTGATACAGCAAGAGTGGTAGGAAATCAGCTGTTGCAACTAAACCTTTTCCACCACACGCATAAACGTGACAATTTGGCACATGGCTAGTCCGGTTCCAAACAGTCAGCCTCTGCAGGGCGCTAACCCTGAACTATTGGCAACAGAATGAGCCTAGGAACCTTGGCATGGCGATAAGCCTAAGCATCCAAAAACTTTTAATTTCAGCTAGATTGTTTCACAGCTAGCATTCAATGGATGAATTGTTGAAGTTCCTTGCGTCGGAGACATTCACGCTGCAGAAAGAATTCCTCAGTGTAACTGTGGAAGGCAACCTCTGCCCCTGAAATAAAACTTTCGGTCCAGTTAATCATATTTCCAGGAATTCAGGTTTATTTCTAATCTTATATACTCATTTTGGTTCCTACACAACGTCTTTCCTTTATCTATTTGATTCAGAGTAGACCTGTGTCCTGATAAACAACATCCTACCTACATAATGTGATTCCTGCCTAAGTAAGCCACCCGGCTGTGCGGGCCACCCCAGAGCACCATACAATGAAATATTTTTTTTATATTTCAACAGCAAAAGCATCTTTCGACTTAATTATCGGTATTTCATAGTCTTTTATTATTGAAAATAGTTCAATTTAACTGACGTCTTCACAAACCAATTATTTACATGCCTACCAACCTTTATGCTTCAAAATATATCTACACTATCCTCCCCCCAAAAGTGACTTGAGCTGGAGCCTAGTGTAATATATCTAGCATCACGACACCCCAAAACTATACGAAGTATGTTAGCCCTAACAGCTGAGATATAAAATTATGAAATATTTCATGTTTTATGGCGTTTTTAGTGGCCCGCACAGCTGGGATGCTAACAACCGTCTTAGGTGCTTCCTCACACGCTAGACTCTCACCTAACTATCTAGTCGCAAGAGTTGCCCTTTTTAGTAGGCGTCAAGGGCTTCCAGTCTTCTAACTTTCTTATTTTACTGCTGAGTGACTCGGCCTACCTGCGTAGTATTATCGTGACGATCTCTCTTCCGAAGGCTAATCGGAAAACGATCACATGCTCGACCCACTGCAAGCCGAAACCGCGCCCACGGTTCGGCAACCACGGCACCATGTTGTTCGCAAACGTGGGTTACCAGGTCCATCGGGGAATTCTGAAGTTGGCGGCCCTTGGTTGGGTGTACAATGCTGCTGTTCGAGCTGCGTTGACAATGGCCGTTCTCAATCACTGGCCCCTGCACGCTCGGACTTGGTCATATATATGCGGGGAGAAAGTGGCGTCCAACTACCGACATGTCAATATGCACTGCAGTACATTTGGGCTTCATCGATCATCAGCTGCGTACTACATAATTCAACTGCTACAAAATTCAGGTGGCATGTGCATTCGTCTGGAAGGCGTGCCAGTGCCGATCCACCATGCATAATGCCTAGGGAGCCATAGACCCGTGGAACCTAACAACTGGCCCTAAATGATCGGCGCTCGAAATCGCGTACGTAGTGATGGAAAGAGTGGATCTTTGATCTTGTGCGCATCAGATGCTGAACTAACTTGAGCCCTATACATGGACGACCGAGGTAAACACCTTTGGAGTCATTCCACAGAGTCATTCCACAGGGACGATCATTCTCGCATGACGAATCACCTCGCCCTATTATGGTCCATTATGCAAGGACCACTTTTGTGGGAGTGAAGAACTATAGTGTCTAGGAATGCGTAGTGCTTGTGACTCCAAGACGAGCTAAATAACGCATGTCAGCCTCGTAAGTGTTGCATCGGCGAGACTTTCTCGAAACATTCCGTGTCTACGCCCAAGATGCGTCTCTCAACCTTGGCCCTACTGTACGCTACAGCTTCGCTAGTCCAAGCAGCCCCTAGTCCCCTGCATACTCGAGGTGTGATATGGTTCCGCCAATAGATGTTGTCAATACTCATAGAGCCGCAGATATCTCACAAAGCGAGTTGTCGATGTTTGAATTCTGGGCTCAATATGCGGCAGCAGCCTATTGTCACGACAGCTACGCCTCCCAAACTCCGCACAAAATCACTTGCTGGGCTGGCAATTGCCCTCAGGTCGAGGCTGACGGCGCCACAATCGTTTTTGATTTCTCCAAGTTAGTCCAAGAGCCAACGGAACCTGGATCTACATATCTGACGGTCAAAGCTCCACCATTACGGATACCTCAGGCTACCTCGCCACAGACGACGTTAGGAAAGCTGTTGTCCTAGCCTTCCGCGGCTCGTACTCGGTCCGCAATTGGATCGCTGACGCCGAATTTCCCTTCGCCGACCCAGGTCTCTGCGACGGTTGTCTGGCGGAACTCGGCTTCTGGACTTCGTGGACAAACGTGCGCGACTCTGTCATGAAGCATCTCAAAGAAACAATGGCTGCCAACCCCGATTACGAACTTGTAGTTGTCGGCCATAGCTTAGGCGCGGCTGTCGCTACCCTCGCAGCGGCTGACCTCCGAACCAAGGGCTACCCCTCGGCCACATTCTACGCGTTTGCGTCGCCTCGGGTGGCCAACCCAGCTCTAGCCAGATTTATCACAGACCAGGGAAGGAACTACCGCTTCACGCACACTAATGACCCCGTGCCTAAGCTGCCGCTGCTTGCGATGGGCTATGTTCATGTTTCTCCAGAGTACTGGATTACTGCACCCGACAATGACACCTCTGTTGCCCCAAACCAGGTGCAGGTGCTGGAGGGCGAGGTCAACTGGAACGGCAATACTGGAACTGGAGCACCAAATCCATTCGACTTCTCGCCTCATCATTGGTACTTTGAGAGGGCTGACGGCTGTATCGGACCTGGTCTGCCCCTCAAGATCTGATCACAACGAATTTCGGATCCTTTGATAAGGCGACTTCATGCGGAGCCCCTACTACTGCGAGCTTTCCATGCGTCGCACGATGATGAGATTATTCGGAGCAGCATGCTAGTAGGAGAGGTGGACATGAACTAGAGATACGGGGACTGAGAAAGGGTTGATCGGGACCCTCCACGAGGTTTCCTTGATATCTAACTAGCACCTTCTCTCCTCTTCCCTTCTCTTTGCCTTTTGGTACTTGTCAAATTAGGGCGTCTTGTATCGACTGCTAAGACTCTATCGCCCATACATAATCGGCTTACTCAAACAGTCCTGCACCTCGCTCTAGGACAGCAAGCCGGACCAGAAAGCTCCAAAATAGAGATTAAGATTAGTTATAAATAGGATAATAATTTTGATAGATTTACACGACTTTAAGTCCTTGCAAGCGTCCAGATATAAGGGATGCATTGCATAATAATGAGCAAGATAGATACCCAGGGAATGGGTAAATAGCTGCTATTTATTTCTACGGCGGAAGATATAGCGCCGTAGACGGCTGCGCTATAGACTGAAGCCTACATGCAGATGTAGATAGGCAGAGTAATATGGAGGCTGAGGTAGGCGCTTAGAGTAAGGCGGTGGATAGGAAAGAGGAGACGTTGATATAGAGTAGAGCGGAAGAATAAGCTTTTAGATGGTTTCTCGATCTATAGCTGAGTGGCGACGGCGAGTTTTTTTCATATGAAAGCTAGTAGCAGGCAGGCAGGCGTGGCAGCTGAGTCTAAGGGGTCTAACCGCCATGATTTTGTTAAAATATATCTTCCGTAGGTCCTGGATACCTTCATTCCGGGCAAGTAGGAAATACCGGCACCGCAGGCACTTGGCCAGATATTTCAGGTACATGGATACTACTACTACTACTAGTACTACTGCTCTTTCGATTTGAAGAGAAGCGTAGATTTTCCAGCAGAGGGGATGCCATACAGAAGACCTTGATAGTAAGCCAACCCGGCTTAGCTGCTAGGTCAAGAATCTTCGATCATCGGCAGGTGAAGGAGAATAGCTCGACCATCTTCCGCTCCTAACTTACATCTTTGCAAGCGGACAAGGGTTCTGATTATTCTATTTATTTTGCAACGAAACGTCCTTTAACTGCGGCTTAGCAACCCCTCGACCAACCACTAAGTCAACCAACTAACATTATAAACTCAGCTATTGGTCTTGGAGGAGATAGTGCTCATCCTGCGTGGCCAGCAATCTATCTTACATATTCGTAACTCTGCGACACAACCACATCCTTCTGGATGCCTGCCGATTGTTCGGCCGTGTGACTCTCCTGCAAAGTTGACAACGACCCTTCCCGCCCCTCGGCCGCCTCGATCGTAGAGAAGAGGTAGGCTTCGTCGCTGCGGCTGGCGGTGAACGAAGCCGCCGGATCCGTGCCCTTCTTCGATCTCGACAGGTTATTGTAGCTGCTCAGCTCGTGATTGCGCGGATAGCTTCCGATCTTGCTGTTTTGGCTCTTGAGTCGGCGGGTGACGACATATGAAGTGAGGGTGGGGAGACAGGCGCAGATGAGGCCGATCCCTGCCTCGGCGTTGCTGCGAGAAGACAAACGTGTCAGTGGAGGCATTCCCAGATGAACCGCAGAGGAGTGGGTGGCATGGCATACCCCGTCAAGACGCAATGGATCCAGAACCACGTCGTGTCCGGCGTCCTCGACTCGTCGACCATCATCACCAATCGCCAGATACTGAAGCCAGTTGCTAGTCCTCCTGCGCCCAGGATGCCGACGACTCGCAGTTTCTTGTTCAGCGACATCTGCAGCGACCAGAGCATCGGCATGGGAAGAACCAGGATCCAAAGGTCGCTGACCATGCTGATCGTCGCGTCGGCAATGATGACCTTCTGCTGATCGAGACAGGTTCCTCCGTTCTCAGTGCCGTACCAGTACGCGGAAATCGGTTTACAGAAGAAGATCTTGATGAACAGAGCGGGGACGTAATAAAGGAGGAGCACGACGACACTAGCGTAGATGATCATGAGCTTACGAGGGTCCGGAGCAAAGATTCGGCGCATCATCGCGAGGAGAGAGAGCTTGATGACGAAGACCATGGGCACGTAGACGAGGGTCACTGCGTATGATGCCTCGAGTCGAGTTAGCAGTGGACACGGACGCTGACGCTGACGGTTTAGGACCCTACCTTCTGGAAGTTCACCATATCGCTCTTCGAGACATCCCATGCGTGGTAACCACCTCCGTAATTGCCAACTACGATGGACAGTCAGACATCGATCGAGCATACCGCTTGTCTCGGTTGAGGGGAGGTTTACGGATGATCATATTGGCACAGAAGCCCGTGAAGAGAATCTTTTGACAGTCTGGGATCAGATGGGTACGAAAACTGGTCTTGCGAAGAGCTCCTTACCCATCCTATAATTGCCGTGTCTGGCCGCGATGATTGTTAGTATCAATCATGTTAAGGGTCATTCAACTCTTTCAAGACTCACAATCGTCCAACTCCAAGCATTTTCGGATCCGGGCTTTGACGAGGAGGCGCAGCGCCACGATGATAGTCACGATGACAAGGCACACTACTTGCGTCGCAAAGTTAACGGAGTGAATGGCGTCTTCTGGATGCTGCAGATTGGACACCTCCCCTGGAGGGGCCGGAATGGCTGGCTCTGACATGGTCACGCCGTTCAGTCGGCGCGCAGCACTGATTTCCCTGCGAGAGAATTCATACAATGTCGAGAATCGGACGACGAGAACGGTCGAGAAACGAGGGCATCAGCCCAGCGGGTAATTGAGTGCAGGCCATGGGCCCCGGAGTTTAGGTATAAGAAAGCAAGCAGAGCATTATAACGCTGTCTTCCCTGATGGCGACGCACCCCTACCTAGTACTAGTAGGTTACTATCTGGCAAACCTTGTCCCGGTGGGTAACTAGATCGCCATGGCCGCTGACTGGACAAAGCAAGGTGTATGGTCACTAAAGTCCAAGTACATTTGGCCGGATGAAAGACGGCATGAGTCCCATGTCTTGATGCCATACTAATTACAGGGATCAGCATCCTTCGGGCAGAGAAGGGCTTATTCCTGAGACGATCTCTCCATCCGAGATTGCCCTCGAAAAACCACCGAGGCCGACTTTGACCAGCCACTATGATATGTATATCATCCTAATCCTAATCCCCTCGATTCGGTCCACAGGACGTGCCCTGTCCCAGCTTGCTCTCTGTTTCTCTCGAACCCGCTCCACCGGAGTGGAGAATCTATACCTAGAACTGTGAAGGATTCCTCCCTGGTCCGGCCCAGCCATCCCGGGTCCCACCGCATCTATAGTACTGTACGTAAAAGGTTTTAACTACGGAAAGCGTCCGATGAGGATCGGGCTGGCCCGCAGCGAACCCCGAAGGATGCCCCGGGCTCCGCTTGATGGCCGTGGCGTTCTTTTCTTTTCTTTTATTTTCCTTTTGCCGTCGATTCTCCAAGGAGCACTGGACTGGGGCACACGGGCAGCCCCCTTTTACGGAGTTGTAATTCCGCGCTCCAGGTGTGGGACAAGGCGGGATCGGGGCAAAACTGCCCCCCGACCTCCGAAAACAATCCAACAACTAACCCCCTCGCTCCATTTACAGGTTACGCTGATAGGCAATTTGGAAACGGTCCTACGGGTCAATGAATCTATATAGCGTAGTAAAAGGGGAACATGATCATCTGCTGTTGCTGCCCTCATTGAACGCCACCCACATTCCCACCCAGTATGGAGGAACCGATTAGGTTGAGTTGGAGTTATCCGCACAAGAGAACGCCGATCCTGCCAAATGGTCAGCCATATAACTACGGAGTATGTCTCATCATGGAAATTCATAAACCATACCGATCAGGCCAGTGGCATACGCATCAATAATTTGCTTCACCACTCCATATGTGGCCCCCACCAGGAAGAAGATGCCCAGCAACACAAGACCGATATGCAGCACGTACACAATCTTCTGGATCAAGGTGCCCGTCCGGTAGTGATCGTGATCATACAGCCATAGCCAGCCGGGGAGGCTCATGGCGAGAGGGGCGAAGCAGACCGAGCCCACCAGTGCAATCAGATAGTTAAAAATCGGAATGGACTCGGCGAGGATGAACGCCAGCGCTCCCAGGAGGGTCGTGCAGGCCAGCCAGGTGCCCCAGTGGACCACGCTGTTGGACTGGAGGTGCTTGGTTTTCCCCAAGAGCCGGACAAAGACATATTTCGCGCCGACCTACCGGATTCCTGGAGTCAGATGTGACAGGAGACGATTCATCGAGGGAGAGGTGCTTACGTGGAGGTAGAGAGTGCCGCTGACCACCAGGCCGATCAACGCGACTCCATAAGACACCATCTTAATTGTCTGTCCAGCGCTCTATGTGATAACGGTTACTATTCGTTGCTTGAAGGGGCGATGAAGGAAGACGTACCCCCAGGGACGGACTTGCCACCCACTTGCCACACCAGCGATAGACGACTAAACCAAAGGCGAGATACGACGCAGTCACCAAGGTCATGCAGAGATACAGCGGCTTCTTGTATTGCCCCGGGTTGCGCATCTCGGAGATGACGGGCAGGAACGCGCTGGTCCCCGCCGACGAGACGAAGATGGTGCTCGAGGCGACCATTCCGCCGGCAAACCCGGGGTTGTTGAAGTTGACGTAGCCCAAGTCGTAAGGACCTTCCTGCGGCGCTGCCGCGGGTCGGTCTCTCGTCGTCACGGCGACGACGACAATGAAGACGGCGATGTAGATGGAAAGGAAGCCCACGTAGCTCAGCCAGCCGACGTGCTCCAGCTTGCGAATGGACGCCGTCGCGATAATGACCACAGTCGCCAGCAACGACCACCAGACTGTGCAGGCCGCATGATGCGACAGGGCATTGAGCGCGGTCGACACGCCGACAATCCCACTGCCCGTCACCAGGACGTAGCCGATGATGAAGAGGAGGCCCGCCACTTCTTTGCCGACCAGACCCCCGGCCGCTTCGGCCATGTCGGCAATGGAGTGGCAGTGAGGGTGTCTCAAGCGAAAGTTGCCCAGGATCACAAAGCAGTAGGTGTTGAAGACCCCCCAGGCCACGATACTGATCGACCCTCCCACGGCGCCCAGCGCGTACAGGGCCGACGGCAGCGAGAGCACCCCCGTCGCAAAGAGAATTTTGGTGAAGATCACGGTTGCATTGAACCAGCCGACCTTGCGGAAGTCGACCCCCGTGGCCGTCTTCTTGAACACCTCCCCATCTTCGTCCGCAAATGCCTCCGTCTGGGGATGGGTGCGCTCCGAGTCATACACCTCGTTGGCTTTGGCCTGGTCTTTCTCCAGCATGGTTGGGAGGTCGCGAAACGAGGGGCAAGATCAAGCAAACTGCAGCAGAGGATAGACTACCTACAGGGGGAATGGCAGATGGAGAACAAGGATCTTAGGAACACGCGAGAAAAGGGGACCTGGCCATCAATCTCATCTACGGTTGAGGGCTTCAGATGCCACAAACGGACCAGAAAGCAGTCTCGCCTGCTGGCCCACTCGGCGCAGTCATCGGCAGATTAAGAGGACGACAGTTTCATCCTGTCCTGCCTTCGGCTCGTCATCATCTCCGATCGTCCTGCGACAAAATTTTGTCGAGAGGCTACTCAGCGTTAGCCCGTCTACTAAATGTTAGTCTGTTCCCTAAGGAATTAGTTGCTGCATGTTAGTCCATGACTAATCGAGCCTAATGCATACTACTGAACGGGGATGACGCCGTTTATGCCACTTTCGGGATCTGGACCGCAAAAAGCAAATACTATACACACAGCCATGCGCGATGTCTCCACGGCATGTCGCAACAGCATCACACGTGGGCCGTCTGTGGCAGGGGCCAATTGACCAATGCAAACCGGCCTGCTTCGGTCTAGGAAGAGCTGGTCCAAGAGCCACGGCCCCGTCGTTGGAGGCATTGTTCGAGTGGCCTGCGCAAAGCTAGGGTTCCCCTCCTCCTGAGCGAGGGTCAACAAGCTGGTTAGTGATCCCCGCGCAGGTACACACAGCTCCCGTTCTCCCCCTCATGTTCACCCTCGTCCCCACTGTCTCCTGTGTGCAGAGTTATCTCCATTGCCTGCTCTTTCTTCCTTAAACTCTGTTTGATATGCCGCAGAGCACTGACCACGGCGGATACCGTTTGGGAGCCGACGTCGGCGGCACCTTCACAGACGTGTACGCCTTCGCATCGGATGGCCGGATCGCAAGAGCCAAGGTGCCAACTACCGTCGAGGACCAAAGCATTGGCATCAAAAACGGAATCAGGAAGGTGCAGCAGACGCTCAAAGAACGCTATGCTTGGGATGGGAGATTCCAGTTCATTCACCATGGCACTACGGTGGCCACCAACGCCGTTCTCGAAGGCAAGGGAGCCCGAACCAATCTGATTGTCACGTCGGGCCACAAGGATATCCTCGCCGTTCGCCGGTCGCAGATTCCCGGTGGTCTCGGCGCATGGCTGCATTATACGCCCCCCGATCCGATCGTCCCTCTGGAACGGGTGATCCAGTGCTCAGAGCGGATGTCGGTGGATGGGACGACGGTGGTTCCCGTGGATACGGATGCGCTTCGTGCTGAACTGATGGCGTGGGTGAAGGAACGGCCAGAAGCAGTGGCCATCTCATTGCTCAACTCACACGCAAGTAGCGAGCATGAGGACTTGGTAGCCAATGTGGTGCGCGAGATGCTCGGGTCCGAGGTGACCATCATCCGCTCCAGTGATGTGCTCCGAGAGGTGGGCGAATATGAGCGGACAGTCACCACATGCACCAACGCACTCGTCAAACCGGTGGTGCGGACATACCTCAGCAGCTTGCAGGACTTGCTCGCCGAGGACGGGGATATCATTCGAATTCTCAAATCGGACGGTGGCCTGACGAGCCTGGGTCTGGCAGGGCACTTGCCCGTCAACATCCTGATGTCGGGCCCGGCGGGAGGCGTCCAGGGCGTCGCGGACGTCGTCACCCGAAACACCCCGTACAAGAACTTGATCGCCTTCGATATGGGTGGAACGTCGACGGATGTCGCCTTGATTTACCAGGGGAAGCCTCAGCTCCGACGCGAGACCGTGGTGGGCGATCTCACGGTCCGCTCGCCCGCCGTGGACATCCGAACAGTGGGCGCCGGAGGTGGCTCCATTGCCAAATACATGGACATCACGGAAACGTTGAGAGTCGGACCGGAGAGCGCAGGCGCGAGCCCCGGCCCTGCTTCTTACGATAAGGGCGGGGCGGAAGCCACCGTCACAGATGCCAACCTCGTGCTGGGCTACCTGCCAGATACCCTCCTGGGCGGCGAATTCACGCTCAACGCCCAGGCGGCGTGGACTGCGGTCGAGGACATCGCGAAGCAGATGAATCTGTCGGTTGCGCAGACCGCTGAGGACATTATCAATCTGGTGAACGAGACAATGTACGGTGCGCTGCGTCTGGTCTCGGTGGAACAGGGCTATGACCCGAAGGATTTCGCCCTGGTTGCCTTTGGAGGCGCGGGTCCTCTCCATGCCAATGCAGTGGGAAAACTCCTCGGCGCGTGGCCGGTCATCGTACCTCCATCTCCAGGCACGCTGTGTGCCTTGGGCGATGCGACGACGAGACTCAGTCACACTCAATCGTCTTCCTATATCAGCCTCCTCTCGGCAACCACGTCGCAGGAGGTGAAACGCCGCTTCGATGAATTGGAGGCATCCTGCAGAGAAACTATGCACGCTTCGAACTTGAACCAGCCCATTGACCTGGACATTACCTACCACATCGATCTTCGATATCGCGGCCAGGCTTTGAACTTGACGGTTGACCTGGAGGCAGAAACTCTTTCGCTCGAGGACGAGCCATGGAGGAACGTCCTGCAGGCGAAGTTCAACCAACTCCACGAGCAACAGTTCAAATACTGTCTTCCCAATTTTGAGCTGGAGCTGATGCGTCTCGAGGTGGTTGCCGTTGATGCATCCCCTAGCATCGGCCTTCCTCAGCTCAGCAAAGCCGAGTCGACTGAACCACCCGCCGAGGCTTTGGTGTCGAAGAAGCAGATCATTGTCGAAGGTCGGGAGATTGTGGCGGCCCTCTGGGACCGTGAAAAGGCAAGCCAGCAAGGTGTGCGGTTCGAGGGACCGTGTATCATCACCGAAACAGACAGCAACACCCTGATCCTTCCCGGATACTACGGTGAGATCGACTCGATCGGGAACATTCTGATCCGACCTGTGGGCGATGCCACGAGGGGACCAGCGACGGACCAGAGTCCAGAAGCAGCGCTTCGGACGGTGCAATCGACGCCGCTCATCCCCACTCTCGTCGCCTCTGCTCTTGCCTCCATCCGCAGCGAGATGGACACACTCATGCTGCGTTGTAGCATGTCCCCGGCGATCCGCGAGCAGCAGGATGAATTTAATGTGATCACGACGGCGGAAGGCAAGATGCTTGTTGGCCAGTTTGGCAGCTTCATCACCCAGTTTCTAGGAGCCTGGAAAGGCACGATTGAAGATGGCGATGTATTCATTACGAACGATACCTACATGATCGAAGGGGCGGTCACACACCTGAACGATGTGATTGTCCTCCTGCCAATCTTCTATGAGCATCGACTGATAGGATGGGCATCACAATTCGGACACTTGACGGACGTAGGAGGAATCGTCCCTGGCAGTATGTCCATCAACGCGTCCTCCATATTCGATGACGGGGTCCAGATTCCTTGTATCAAGCTCTACGCCAAGGGGATTATGAACTCTGACCTGGTCGATCTGCTGTGTCGCAACTCCCGACAACCGGATTGGTATCGGTCCGATCTGATGGCCATTATCACCGCTTGCCGAACCGCCTCCAGCCGTGTGTGCGAGCTGGCAACGCGGTTCGGATGCGAGATTTACCTCGCGGCCTGCAATGAATTGCTCTTGCGCAACCGCACGGCGATGGCAAAAATCATCGACGCCGATTTCGATCCAGAGCCAGCCACGTTTACAGACTTTGTCGATGATGATGGACACGGGATCGGGCCGTGGGCATTGACCTGTACAACGAAGAAACTGGCAGACGGGAGACTGCTCTTTGACTGGAGTGGAACTTCGCCTCAGAGCGACCACAGCATCAACTTCTACCTCTCCGAGACCATGTTCAAGATGTTCATCGGATATTATATGATCGCCGCAGCCGCACCGGGCACCGTGATCAACGACGGCTTCCACGATCTCATTGATATCTATATCCCCGAGGGCAGCGTCCTCAAGCCCATCCGACCGGCACCAATCTCATGCCGAACGCACATGCTGGGTCGAACCATGGACGTGATGCAAGCCCTGATTGCAAAGAAGAACCCCGTCTATGCCGCCGCCGCCGGCTTTAGCGACTCCCCCCACTTCTTTTACTCCGGCTACAAACCAGACGGTGAATGGTACCAGCTGTACCAGATCGGCTTCGGCGGTGTCCCAGCCCGACAAGCCGGGGACGGTCTCGACTGTCACTGTCTCTTTCCCGCCATCAAGTCCATCCCTACCGAGATCATCGAACTGAATTACCCCCTTCGCATCGAAGCCAACGAAAGCGTCCCCGATAGCGGTGGCCCGGGCTTCTTCCGTGGTGGTAACGCACAGCGCACGCACTACCGATTCCTCTGCCGCGGCGAGTTCTCTCTCCACGATGATAGGTGGTTCACCAAACCATGGGGAATCCAGGGAGGAAAGCCAGGGTCACGCTCTCGGAAGGTCCTGTATAGATACTCCAGGTCGGAGGAAAACCCACCGGTCGAGATTCTCCCCTCAAAGTGCGACCACATTCGCGTCGACCCGGGAGACCTTCTTGAGTGGGTGACATGGGGTGGTGGTGGACTAGGAGACCCTCTGACTCGACCTGCGGAGAAGGTGGCGCTCGAAGTCCGTCGACGACTGGTGACTGTGCAGGGAGCGCGCGAGGGTTACGGGGTCGTGGTGCACCCGGACGATCTGAGCCTGAACGAAGCTGAGACAGAGGTTTTGCGAAGGACCGTAGCAGCCGCTTGTGATGCCCGGGGTGCGACGCCCCAATATGATCGTGGCGGGAGCATTGACGAGTTGAGGAAGTCTTGCTTGGAGGAGACCGGGCTTCCTCCTCCCAGACCGCAGTGGGAGCAGGAGCTGTATGGGCCGCATGTCAGCATACCCTACGTTCAGGAGTGGTATGCACGAATGAGGAAACAGGCGGATGGGGGTTTGGAGTAATCCTGTTGTGTCAGATTTGGGGAGCTATGGATCCATACCTTTGGGGAATCAACTCTGTAGGCACGGAATTCGTTGGAAAGAGCACTAGCTAATGCGCTTCATAGAGAGCAAGTTAAGCAAGTTCAAGTACGGAAAAGCACTTCGTGGTAAGGATGTCTCAGCCTTTAGGTCATCAACCTGCCTGTTTAGGCCTAGAGCTTCACCAGCTTGATAGCTATAGGTACCTACAGCAGGGATCTCCTGTGTATAGGACCTCACGTACACACATCTGACCACTTCTTTTTGATTCACCTCGGTCAACCCTTTGAGAAGTAATACGTACTGCTGTTCACATTATCTGCAGAGGCTGTTCTGGAGGCGTCCAACATGGTCACTGGCAACGTAATGCACTGGGTCCTGAGACCGGGCTGGCCTCGTTTTCTTTTGCCTGGGGTTGGGATGTTCGGGTGCACAAGAAAGCAGTCCAGGTGCCTGAAAAATGAGCGGAGAAGGCAAACCTGCCTGTTAGACGGCCTGTCGACCATGATTGGCCCTCTTTCTGGGTTCATGGCTTGAAGGCGAGGTGCTGAGAGCTGCTGACCACCGGATTTGGATGGGCGGTAGAACTGTGGCATGGGATACGAGACGCCCAGGTTTCACAAAGGTTCTTCGGCTTCTGCTTATCTGCGGGACAGATGTGTGGGCCAGGCGACAGTTGGCCGTGTGAGGGTATTGTTTGTACCCTTGCAGCGATGGCTTCTATTCTTTCAGACCGACCAGACGTGACCCATACGTCCCAATCTTGATGCTTGCATTGGCAAGGGCTTTGGATAGCGCCCATAGAGACTACTGTTGTAACCCACTACGTAGCTCATATGTCGGTCCCTCACGAACGGTGCATCGATACATCTTGTAAGAGGTGCCTTGCCACGCTGTCAATGCACTGCATATGTCACAAACCTTGCGTCCACATCATGCACAGTAGGACGCAGGACGGTACTGTCCTAAGTTTACATGCTACCGAGTACGCTTCTCCCACCATACAAATACCCACTTCGTCGAGACACAGGCCCTGTGTCACATTTAGCACCACAGCGATGTGGCTATTCTCAGCAGGTTGGGCTGCCGTGCTCCCTGCAAACAAGGGATTCGTGTCAGAAGCCACAAAGTCACTATGAGACAGTGCTGTGTCTGTCAAGCGAATAATATGACAGTAGTGTCCGGGGTAGGGGCGCTCACCGCTTCTTGCGGTTTTTATACTAGGCATCTTGGAAATGGCCTTCACGACCTCGGTGTGGGCGCAAGGGATCCGACAGGGTTGTCGACACATGTCGCGACGGCTGGTATCCAAGACGCAGATGCTCGGACATGCTCTAGACCGCCACTCCATTCGCCGTCGTGGCATGGATGAACGATAACGCTGACATGTATGCGACTGGGCCAGCAATGGACAGGAAAGACAGCGTCGCTTCAACCCCCTCCACCTTTCCTCCACAGTGATGATGCCTTGCATCTGTGTCGAGTTTGCTCCACACGACCGATCTCAAGATGTAGTCTATTGGTAGGGATCGACTTCTCAACCCTATAAAAGAACATCGTCGTGCTCCATCGTTAGCTAGTCCCATCTTCGATCAGCATCGACTATGACTATCCACACCGACCTACCGCGCCCTGAGGCGAAGCCCTCCGACACCGAGTTCTGGAGCCAGCATATTCGGTCCGTAATTGGGCCTTTGATGAAAGCAGCGGGCAGCTACTCCGCCACCGCGCAAGAGTCCAACCTTCGCTTTCTTGACAACTACATTGCGCCGGCACTAGGCCCTCACCCTTCGGTTGCGCACCCCACCTACGTCGCACCATGCTCCATCGTCGGGACCCTTTTTAACCCCAGCCTTACTCTTACCGCTAAGGGCAAGCCCATTGTCCGCTTCGACTACGACGTACCTCTGCCGCTAGACCGTGCCTCCTCTGAAGATCCCTGGGGCGAGCGCCAGGCGAGCGCCCTCTTCCGTCGGCTGGCCGCCGCACTCGGCGCCGACACCCAGTGGCTAGAGTACTTCATGGGACGGCTGTTCCTATCGCCCGATGAGACGGAGGCCCTGCGGCCCAAGATCCCTGCTGATATGGTCGTCCCGTCCGCTATGGTGGGCGTGGCGTTCGATGACGCGCAGCCGCGCTTGAAGGCCTGGGTGCCGACCATGCGGCGGGCCATTATCGAAGGCCGGTCGTCGAACGAGATCGCAATCGAGGTGCTGCGCGGTTTGAGCCCGCTGGGAAGCGAGATCGCGCCGGCCATCGACATGATAGAAGCGTACGCTAGCCCTCTCCATTCTTCCGAACAACCAGACGGGCGCGGACTGACTAAATGATATTAAACAGATGGATCGCGGCGAGCCCGCACGAGCCGCGGCTGATGCTGATCGGTATGGACTGCGGGGATCCCCACGACTCGCGACTGAAGATATACCTCGTACCGAACAAGAATTCGTGGGCGGCGGTACACGATGTTAGTACTCTGGGAGGGCGACTCGACGACGAGCCCACGCGCAAGCAGGTCGCGCTACTACGGAAAATCTGGCCGTATCTAATTAATGAGCCGGATAACACGCGCATCGCCGACGAGAACTGGTGTAAGCCCGAGCGCATGCCGCGTGTGGGCTTTTCTGGCCTGATGTGCTCGCTCGAGATTAAGCCCGGCAGGCCTGCTCCTGAGGTAAAAATCTATGTGCCGCTATTCCAGTATGCGGAGAGCTGGGATATCGCCGAGAACAACATGGAGACAGTACTAAAGCTACTGGATCTTGACTGGGGGCACAGTGGGAAGTATCGGCAGGCCATGGAGATGACGTTGTAAGTTCCGTCTTAGTGCCCTATACATTTCGGACCGGAGCACATCGAGATGAGTTGTATACTGACCGCTGCAGTGGCAAGGGAAATTCGTATGGGCAGGTTTTCGTTGGCTTTTCGTACTCCGAACGGTCCGGAGCATATATTAACTCCTATGTGAGCATGCCGGTAAAGGGCGTGCCGGCGCAGGGGGTTGCAAGAGACTACGTGTAGCCAGCTAGGTTGAGTTGGAAGATCGGAATGGGTTGCAAGATAGAATCACTCAATTCAACTGCTTCTGAACATGACATATATCCCAGCCTTCATCACAGTTGTCATCCACTTGCAAGTAAATCATGACAGCCGCCCATGCCCTCTCCTTGGTCATCCCCTGCAGAATATGACTCGGCGAATACAACTAGGGCACAATAACCATCCTCTTCGTCTGTACCTCCTCTGAATCCCATACAGATTGTATGTCCGCCATCGGCACCGCCAGCACATCTACGGGCCGCCCTATGTTTGCCAGTGTATTAACCAGCCCTGGCATCTCCCGATCAAAGTCGGCCTGACTTAAGCTTCCTTTACCGGATCCCATGAAGATAATCGGCTTTACGTTGATCAGCCGCAGCGGCAGGTCCATCTGTTCGTAGCCGGCCAGCCCGCCCACAACGATATACTGGAGATTCTCGCCTCGTGGTGGCTGCAGCGCCTGTAGCAGCTGCACTGCAGCCGGCCCTCCAACATAGTCGATAACGATATGCACGGGGCCTAGGTCATCCGGGATGATTAGGGGGTCCTGCAAGCACACGCGTACATCTAGGCCCTCTACCGCCGCCAGGGTTGCCTCGTTGCGCGCCAGCCCGATCACCCGTGTAGCACCTAGCTGGCGTGCAACCATGGCGGCGATACGTCCACTAGCGCTGGTGGCCCCTAGAATAGCCACGGTGCGTCCGGCGCACCCGCCGATCGCGCGGCAGCGCAGTGCCATATAGCTGCTGCCTGTTGGGTTCGACAACCCCGCGATTGCGACAGGGTCTGCACCCGCGGGCAGTTTCATCAGCTGGCTTCGCTCGACGTTAGCCCGCTCCGCGAACAGCGGCGCTGCCAGGCTGTTGATAAAGTACAGCTCGCCTGTAGCGTCGTCACGGCCGACCCCGTCGATGCTAGGGTCGAATGGCAACGCTGCACCTTTTGCGCTGGGATGCTGGCCGGATGCACGGCCACGCACTACCCGCGGCACGCCGACAGCGACGACTCTCAGCTGGAGTTGCGTAGGGGAGGGCGGGGGCAGATCAGGCGCAGAGATGTATTCGGGGGGCGAGCCCCAGGCGGTGACACGGGCGACCTTCATAACAGGCGATCGTAAGGGATGGAAGGAGGTTCGAAGGGCGAGAAGCTTTGTACCACTTCGTATCAGGCAAAGCAATGTGCGGCGCATTCGAGTGGTTATAGTGAACAAAGGAGACACGACAGCAGTGTGCGGGAGAGGTGCTTTTAAAGGGCGAACGAGAGCCACGTATCGCTGCAAGGGAAAGAACAAAGAAAGCAACGGAGAAAGCGTAAGGACGGTATGCAAGCTACAGCCTCGTGCAAACAACATGGTATTTTGGTATTATTATGTATTACACTTGCTGCCCTGTATCTGGCCAAGGTGGCACTCATACTGTGCGTTCTAGGTCGCACAAAGGTCGCTAGCAAGCCTATCCTGCAGCTGTATAAGCGGATGTATGGCCGGATATCCGGTTGTTACACAGAGATATCTGGCTCCATTGACTTCCAGAGCGGGGAAGCAGGCAGGCCTGAGCGGAATATCTACCTAAGTTATTTTGCTGGAGAGCATCTGAGCCGATATCATGCTTGGATTCTTCCTTGGGGCCATGGCTTCCGCGTCTTCGATTGTAAAGTCAGTGCTGCAATATTTGCTATTATAAAGCTCCCAGTCTTCGGGATGGACAGACAACTTGCCTCGTCCGATTCCATCTTTTCACATAGAACGCTTTAAGGTATACCCTTCTTGTGGTTGGATATCTCCCCCTCCACACCCTCTTCCGTATATACAGCCCCAGCGGCCGGGTCAGACTCCTATATCCTTACGTAGGCTCTGTCTTTGAGCGCGCAGTTTTAGGCAGTTAATCAGCACGTGCACCACTGTCTCTTTAATACCGCATTCGCATTTACTGTTTTCTTGAAGGCCAAATTTCTAGCTATGGATAGCCAGCCATGAATAACCAGAATACATGAACATTAACAGATATACGTCGCCGCGAGATAAGTCACCAAACAGTCATAGATTATGGTTAGACAGAGGAGCCAGATCAATTCGACACCGTTCCCATTCCTAGTAGATTTGCTTGCGAACCCGGCATCTCTTGTACGACAGTAGATGGCAGAAGAAACATGTTTCCCTTGGGCCTACCACCTCTTAAAGGAAGACAGTTAGCTGCATCGTTACCTGGGTTGTCGCAATGGCCGGGATTTACTAGGGCCGGAGAGTGATTCTTTGGACAGCTGGTTCCCATGCGGTCTAGATAATCACGTAAATTCGTTACCTAGATTTATTAGATAGATTCTTAATTGCCTGTAGAGCTGACATACGCTCCAAGAAAATTGTCGCTGGTTATTGATTATGTTGGCTGTTGTAGGACAGCTTAAGCACCAGGCTGATTACGATAGCGGACAAACCAAAAGAATATATATATATATATAGAAATTAGACTATGTCCTTTATATTTTGAGATCAATTGAGAAGAATATGGTAGACTTGATATGCGGATAGAGTAGCGTTAATCAAAATTGGCCATCTTGCTTTCTCTGAAGATAAGGCACGAAGAACAAAGCTAACTGCTAGTAACTAACAAGTGTCCTTATACAACCGCGGGTCACCAAATCAATCATATCATCCTGCGATAACTGCCCTGCTGTCATCATACTGCCCAAACCGTCCTAGTATGACTGATATGACGGTTATATTAATCTCGCTATAATGGCACAACCTCCATTTGCAACCCTGATCACTCCCTCACGCTACTGTAGGGACATGTGTATATCAATGCTAGCCCCGGACTCCATCTCGCCGGATCACGGCATGGAAAGCTTAGGGACATGGATGCACAGCGTTCAAGGGCAGAAGACGCCGACGATTCTTTCTATACTTGTACCACCACCAGGAAGCAACCATGAGAAGCGTAAGCGGGATAGTGAGCACAAGCCACAGCCACCACAAGCCCGTAACAGTTATGCGGGTGCTATTCTCCGAGGAAGTAAATATACCAGCATCTAGGATACCCTAGCCCCGGATATAGTCAGCGAGGAAATGCCTCCTCTTCAAATTCGTTCAACTTCACGCATGGAGGGAGGTAGGTACTAACAGCTGTAAAAGTTCCTGGGAGAAACAATAAGGTCAGGACAGCAATGGCCTTTACGCTGGTGCTATCTTCCTTCATACTAAGGTTCAGCCGTTTATCGAAAGCTGCATCCTGCTGCGCCCCGAGAGTGGAGACCACCGTCAGGATACTCGCCTGCTGGTGGGATTTATAGTTTTTAAGCCATATTTTCTCCTTCTCCATTGACTCGATCACGTAGTCGATCCTATGTGCAGCTCGTTCGTAGATCTGCAGTGGGCAGGAGATGGCTCCGTGCAGACGCCGGTGGATCTTGCGGATTGCGGCTGCGGTTCGGATGCTTACTTCTGCGTTGTTGAGGTGTGAGTCTGCCGCTTCTGAGGTTAGTTGGTATAAGGCGATTTTGTCGAGGTTGGTTTTAATCTGAATCACTGTCAGAAACGCGAAGTCTGAGTTTTTGGCGCGAACCGGAGGGCTTTTTTTTTTTTTTTCTTTTTTTTTCCTCTACTTACCTGAGGCGACGTGACGTGCTGGAAGCCACTCGAAAGATATTTGGATGTCTCGGATGATAACGTAGACAGCGTTACAGCAACGTCGAATGGGTTACTGAGGAGGATATTCGCTCTTTTGCCAGAATTAGTGATTTTTATAGCACCGTTAAAAATCTCTTCTAAGCCTCGTATAATTGAATGCCCCTCTTGGTAAGAGATGATATAAGTAGTTAGATAAAGGGCAGTATTGTAGCGCATATACATTGATACTGGGGCACCTTGGATACCCGAACGCGGATACCGATAGAAGAAGTCTTAGAACGAGAATGTCAGCTAGTTTCCCTGGCTTTTGTGTATTATGGGACGAACAAACCACAAGCGACAAAGTCGTGATTGTCGTCTGTATACCATTGTGTTGGCGATGCCCACTGATTAGGGCGTCCGAACAAGTTCATGAGGAAAAGGGGATTGGCTTGAACGGTTTGGAACAATTCCCTGACGTTTTTTTGTGTTATTGCGATGTTTATCCCGAAAGAGGCGAGCTTCGCCGGAGAAAGAGGAACAAAGCTAGCCAAAGTCAGCTAGCAGAATGCTATGGGAAGTAGGTATTGTGCGTACAAAGCGAGTAGTCTTCGCGGCCTTGGGTTTGGCTCTTTTGATGGTCGACTTGAGGCAGTGCAAGGAGTGGGCTGGGAAGAAGCGATGCTCTTTGGCAGGTGGTTTAGCTTGTCAGTATATGAGACTAGAGGAACCTCCTTCTTTTACCTGTAATAGATCACTGAGAGAGTGGTTATCAAGGTGTCGCTATGCTTGGAAACGTCAGTCTATGCATCTAAATCCGTAAGATCACAGGTGCGTATACTCGAGTTCGCCTCATCCACGTCAAAATATGTAATCTTGGTCTTATTGGAGAAATTGCTGAGATTAGAGAAATACTTCTTATAATGGGCCGCGGAAAAAAGATCTTGAAGCGAGCCGAGGCTATTGAAAGGGTATTTGTCGTGGTCCAAGGGAAAGGTAACATCCTGGTCATCGACACCTGGGTCCAAAACGTTGTGTGAATTCATTTTAAATTCAAGCAGGCCAGATTGAAGAGCTTTCAACACTGAGAGTTGCGATACCGAGTTTGTGAAAACACGTCATTTAAGAGTGTCGCGCGGCGGTCACTTATATATCGTGTAGGGAGATTTCAGCCTGACATTTTCGCCAGATCATAATGACCGCTGATCTCGTGGCTGTGGCTGTGGCTTCAGGATGGCCATGATACTATCTAACCCACCCGACCCAACTAACCTACGCAACATATCATTGGTATAGAAGCGCCGCCATCTTATGCTTGGACGCTGTGCCGAGATGGCAAACGTATACGCGGACCCTATAATGTACAGTGATACCTCCAAAGTGTTAACAACCCTCTTTAGTGAAGCTCCTTCACCGCCATCAATGCCCGTCCGGAATTGCGCAGGAGCCATGGAATGTATGGATTAATGGAAAAGAAACTTGTAGAGAAGCTATCGGCTTCTATGCCACACTGGGTAGAATTTGTGATTGAGAACTAGGACCGGAATACGCCCTCCTGGCTGATTTCTCACAAAGTCATGGATGTTTCGAACCGGGGTCAGCACTTTACATTCCTATAGCTCAGAAATAGCAGGCTGCAGGCCTTCATTAAGAAATAATTTTGGCTCACACTATTCGTTCAAAACTTGAATGTTGTTAGACCCAAATTTAGTAGGTATGGGAAAATGGAAGCTCGGAATATATTTTGCTCTCTTTTGCTTTACGGACCTGCTCTGAAAGGGCTTCACGTGCGGCGTCAGTCCGGTTCTGGTACATCTCCTGCGTCCATCCAAATGGCAGATAAGGTAACATTCGATCTTCGGCCATTGTAAGAGGTGTTGATGAGCTATTAAATAGTGAGTCGAGACGGAGTTGGTGAGAACATAGCCGTCTCTGTTAAGCAGCGCCGCCCCGCCTTCGGGGGTCGGCCCCTGATTATTAGGTAAAAGACCTCCTGTACTCTATACTAGCGGACATTGTTGACTCCAATTCGGGCCTAGTTCCAGGACCACGGTCACAAACTGGCGTACTTATAGAGTAAGCTGATTTCAACGACTGTTGGGCTATTGGGGTCATGCGATTTTCAAATTCATCCACACCCTATAACATCACAACAAGCATACTCCCGCCGCCCTAGCATTACTTTCTCCGCCATTTACACCTAGTTTAAGTGCAAGTACTTTCAGCCACCGAATTTGCTGTCAAGTCATATTATCTGTCAAGGGGCTTCTCACAGTTACGCGGAGTAATATGGAAAATTGGACTTGAGAACTAAGATTGAAGAATTGACGAGACGAGTCAATAGAAAGAAGACATGAACTTGGGGGAGCATATGAAGTAAGCAAGTCCCATCACAACAGTCATTTCACAAGTGCAAATCTCCAAGATGAGTAGGTTAGATTCGAAGCGCGTAATCTGAGTTGTTTTCCAATCAGTTTACCACACTGGACGCAACCCCAACCGTGAAAATGACACCCGTCAACTAATGTTTAAAGCGCTACTGGTCCTAGAGCAGTGTTAAAGAACTCCGTGACAACTCGCGTGCGGAGGCTAGGAGAAAAGTAGTCGTATCCGACAATCACACCACAGGAGTCGACGAAAACTGTCACCGGAAGAGATGCGTATATGATATTCCACTAGGGTCTGTTAGTACCTCTCATCCACAAAGGGACCATTCGGGACTGACAGATGCAACATATCCTTCCAGCAGATTCCTTTTCACAAGACCCCCGAAGACAGCTCCGCCCCGAGTCAGCACATCTTCCGTGAAAAGAGGGTAGTTGGACAGAACATAGCCAGTCCACACAGTAGGCTGTGAGCCATTTGTGCCATAAGAGGTGAGCTTATTCAGGACCAACCCGTCCTTGGTCATGTTGGAATAGTCGAAGACAGAGGAGGCCAAACCCCCCGCGTATGCCTCGTCTCCACGGACAAGTCTCTGTGAGGGCGAGAAGTAAAGATACCCCGAAGTGATATGAGATCCATTATCATTCCTCTTTAGTGTCAGCCGGAGTCCGTAATGAAAATAGAGGCCAGGTTTGGTACCATTTATGCTGGATGAAGCTGGTCCCGAATTCTGTTTTCACTAGCGGCGGCTCTGGCTGCTGAAACCCGCTAGTGAACTCGTGCATCGAGGTAGGAAAGTCGGTACAGGATGGTTTCTTGGCTGTAGCCGAAGCAAGCATGGCCATCACAGAGAGTGTTACAATAAGGCAAACCATTGTTGAATGAATGTGAACCAGAGATGAAGAATAGGTATGTCAAAGAAGCGGATAGGTTTCTGGGTTTCTAACAAAAAAAAAAAGCAGCCACCGTCAGGGCATATATGCTTCAAGACGTGATAGCCTAGCATATGGCCGGGTAATGATATACCTTAGTTTGCGCTATCTTACAAAGTAGTATGCAGATGCCTAGCTGTGGAGTACTGGAGCGCTCGATTAATACCCGATAGGGAATACTGCACTCCACGATCCCAATAATCCACAAACAGGTTCTATTCTTTTGCTACCTGGAACGGACTTCCAAAAATGTTCGCTTTCCAATCCCATAATTCTTGAAGGTCATGCCGTATTCTGTTTGCAACAATGAACCCACATCGCGCAATGTGATCCAGTAGGGCCAAGACCTTGGCTCTCTGGAAATCAGTATCTGCGCGCGTCCCAGCGACTCGAAGAGGGAAAAGAAGCAATACACCAGATCCACCAGGTGAGTTAAGTATCAACTCGACCAGTTGGGAGATTTGGTCGACATGTCGACTTATCTCCTGAGCTGACATGTATGGAGAACGATCCAGATGCCAGCAATGATAATAATCAAATGTGTTGAAAAGAAAGATCGACATAGTGTTGCAATATAAGAGCATTTGGTAGTATTGCAGGCCTGGTAGCCCCACGAGGCCCATGTTGGTGGTCTGATCATGTAAGCTGGCAATTTCATTGTGAATCGCAGTGGCCTCCAACCCGAAATTCTCCAGGATGGGATCAAAATTGCCGAAATCTGTAACAGTTGCAATATACTGATAGAATCTGAAGTATATTAGTACCCTTCGAAAAGCGCATTAGGAATGACGTGCACACCGAGCATTGAAAACAGATGTTTGAACCATGACCGAGGAAATTCGACCGAGGCTCTCCCGGTCGTCCATATGTCCCTGTTCGTAGATTGAAAAGACAGCGGCCCAGTCAGGGCAGGATAATATCGTGCTTTCTCCGTATAAGATTGCTCGGTTCGCTTCGAAAATGCGAAACACCTGGAGGAACGCCCTGCGGGAATCAGAAATTGTCTGGCCCGGACCTGCAGCCCACAGCAGTCTAGATGTTCCGTGTAGCATGTGTTTTGCCCAGCCATCTCCGGATGGGTCAACCATGAGCTACGAGCAAAAGTTAGTCCGTCCGGGTTGGATTGCCAGCGGAATACAAGGCCTACCTCAAATAAGCCCAGGAAAAAGGTAGCCCAAAGTACATCGTCCCGCAGCGAGACCGTCGGGTCCAGAAGAGCGGTGCTCAATGATTTAATCGAGGAAGAGTATGACTTGAATGCAAGAAACCGAGGAGACTCCACATTCGCGTAAGAGACACAGGTACCGCGGCGTGAGGCATCCAGCGCACCTATAGCACTAGCTATTGAGCTGAAGAGCTGCGATGCATTCACCAAGGGCAAGAGCTTATTGACTAGAGCATCTGTACAATGCGCGAAGCGATTGCGCCGGAGGAATGCAACGAAGTAATCCACATGCAGCGTCTTCGCGTCCGTTGACATCGGCTTAGGGAGAGGGACGCCGTTCTTCTTTTCATACAGGACGAAAATTTCGCTCGAGGGCTTGCTACTGCGTTTTTGGCAAGCCTTCCCCGTGCGAACACACAATTCGCACGGAAAACCTCCTACACACTGTCCTTCTGTGAGCGGCAGTAATTGTTAGGCATGATGTGTAGCGGCGTGCGCACCTTGACCTTTCTGCTAGCGCAGTTCCCACAGCGCCTGACCTTCTTGCGCTGGTCGTAAGGTCCTAGCGCGCACTTCTGCGGCATTGTACGTCGAAGCGAATGAGTTGAGGCCCCCGAGACTTGGAGTTCCAAACACGCACGGCTGCCAAGGCAGCTCGCTCTTCACCGTAGCTAGAGGGTCTCTGCAGTCTTTCGATTCGTACCCATTTCCATTTCCCAGGTGGCCCTCCGGCAAGACATTCGCGCTGGTGCCAAGGAGTAGTATTACATAGTACTACTACCTCGGTGTCCTCGAATTTTCCGCGCTAGGCCAACCCGGGAAATAATCGGGCGTCTACCAACATTGATTGACGCCATGCCGGATAGGGGAAATATCAAGCGAGACCGTCACTATACGGAGTAGTTCGGTTTTGAGATTAAAGATGTGGACGGCGGAGTCCCCGAACTAGTCGATCAACTCTGTTGCCGACATGAGCCCCGAGGGCTTCGAGGGAATCCTTGGCGAGTTTTCTCCTGAATTCGCTCCTCTCCAGGGTCTGGCCAGGGAGCTGCACTCGCTGATCTTTCCTATGCGTGATGGGAAGATCTTCACTGGGACTGAGACAGACCCAGTGGCTGTCCAGAGGCTCTATGACGGGATGGCGGATGCTTTCCGCCGGAGTGCCAGCGCATTCCAGGGTTAGAAGTATCGAGTACTACTCTACGGAGCGCCATTAGTTGCAATCATATTACTCTCCTGCTGTTCTTCAAAAGTCCTCTCTTTAGTTATTCAAGCAAACAGTATAGAATATCTCAAAGACACCGAGAGTCTGCACTCAACTCGCGATCAGTGGCGATGAGGTCTTTCGTTTCGCTGTTCTACGGACGGGATTCGCGTTGATCGTGGAGTACCGGTATCGAGTGGTGCCAGCTAGGTGCCTCGTGAAGGAGACTTCAGCAAGTGATTGCGCTCATGGATTCCACGTGGAGGTGTGATCACATCAAGGTCGAAGTCAACGAGATTTGCATTGCGGGTAGTGGAGTGAATGTCGATGTCAGAGTCGACGGCTTGACCTTCGGACTCTGAATGAATGAAGGAGTTAGTTTAACCTGAAAGCCACAAGGAGATTCTGATATTGGGACAAGGAGTCAGGGGATGTTCTAGTCCATCCAGCGATAGGGGGCTTCTGGTCTGCGGCTGTTACAGGACCCAGTTGTGATGTTCAGCATAGGCGAGAAGAAAGCTTCCTTGTTTATCTCAATCTTTCTCTTGGTCACTGAAGACTTTCGTCGCTTTTGACTCTTTTGGAGCGATGGCAAGCGATTTTCATCCTGGTGGCTGGACAAACCATGACTTCTGGGTTTCGGATGTTGACGTCCAGAAGTTCGAAAGAGACACTGATCTAGCCAGGATCATAATTGGACGATATAGGAGGCGTAAGAGCCATATACGTGTGTACGTATGTCTGTATCGGAGCGTGGATAATGTCTAACCTGTGAATGAGGGTAGAACTTGCTATTCGGCCATCCACCACTGCACTCTTAGAAACTACATGTCGACTCCTTGGATATGCCTAAGCTGTTCTCCTTGTGGCAACTACTTGTGAGGATCTTATTGAAACACATCTTTTTTCTTTTGTTTCTCAACTTCTCTCTTCATTTGGATTGAAGATCCATAACAGCAATCACGATTCATATCCCTATCATCAAGAAACCGAACATTGACGACTCGCATTCGCAAATAGCATTAAGAGCATTGCAGCTTCCCCCGCCAAAGGCTGAGCCCAGAAATAACGGGAGCGAATTTGCTCGACAGCCACATCGTAGCAAGTCTCCAACAGCTGCAGCTCCCGAGCACGACAGTCGACTTTCATTCGCAGTCCAACTGCCATGGCCATATAGACATGAAATTTAGCCATCGAAACCGGGTACATGTCCCCTTGCTCACTGGGTACCTGCGACGGATCATCGATAATATCTAGGAACTTCTGAAACATGTCTCGGCCAAGGGGATACCCCAGCCCAGGAATGGTCTGGAAAAAGAGTTCCAAAAGAGCCTGTATTTCGACGCTCGTTGGCATGTTGCTCATGCTTGTTTCGAAACCCAGGCATGACTCCAAGTGGGCCTGTCCCAATTCTTCTCCAGCGTCTACCATTCTGAAGTCAGGCGCTGCATAGTCAGAGTCTAACCCGAACGACGAGATAGACGATGATATAGAAGACCGTCGAGAGAGTGCGGATCCAGCAAAGTCAGCTGGAGATAAACGTGGAACGGCATTATAACTGGCAGAAGGACAGGCCGAAACCGGTGGTGACAGAGCGAGACCCTGGTTTGGCGGCAGCAATCGTCCGTCAAACGCCGATGATGGGGGATTAGGCGATGGCAATATTGGAGAGGACAGGGAGGGCGAAGTTGGAAGGGACATTGGCGACATACTTGCGTAATCAACCACCTCAATCCGAGGTATCTCGCGCGGCGCTGGGTTGCTGTCTAGGAATAGCTGCCCATACGGCTCGTGGGGGTCGGGATAATCGAGCGCTGCTAGGTCGGTGAACAGGTGCAAGGAAGGCGATCCCTGGCTATCTGTTGGTCCATTGCCCACCTGACGCAAGACCTGATTGTTGGAAAACCCCGTGCTCAATTCAAAAATGCGTGCTTCTAACTGTCGAACTCGCTGTTCCAGCGCGGCTTGGCCTTCGCTGCCTCTCTGTGGACGGATACAATTCAGGGAGAACCGTCGACAGGTCGCGCACGGCGTTTCCCCATCACAGCGAATCTTGCGTCTTCGACATCTCTCACAGGCTATCGCCACAGGTTTTGTGCGCGGCGTCCAGGTGCCAGAAGGAGTTTCGCCCACTGTTCGACGCCGTTCAATCCGGGGAACCTTTGGCTCCGGCGAGGGGCGAGGCTGATCTTCCATCATGAGCGAGTTGGCAACTCATATACATGATTGACGGACAAAAGGAACCGCCTGTAGCCACCATGTCATGAATAAGTGAGTGAGCGGCGGGACATTCACCGTAGTGATGCGCCCTATTTAGGGGGGCGTGGATGAGAGTGGCAACACAACAAGGACAAAATCTCCACGGAACAATCCGCCAATGACGAGCGTAGCAACGTTTTCTTTGGCTCTGAGATTGAACTCAAATGTTCCATAGCATGTCTATGCGGTGGCCCTACCCCCGCAGACAAGAGCACTGCCACGATAGGACGGCCTGGCGCCGCTGCTTCTTCTGTTGGTCTGGGCCATGGTTGACCGGCGAATGTCTTGGAACCCGGCACTGTTGCGAGGAACGGTGGTATCTCCGCTGAAAGAGTGGTATCCGAGGGCATGTCACACGTATAGAATGCGCTGGGGGGAGAGAGGATACTGACTTCGACGCTCTAGTTACCTTAACGATGTGCGGGGATGTGGGGTTGCAAAGGAGAGGAGCAAACAAAAGCCTGCATTGCGAAGGACCGATCTTAAGAAAAGAGCCTACAGTGACTGTACAGGCTATTAGAGAGGCGAAGCAGCAAAGCAGCGAGATTTGCATAGTTGAAGTAGCATTCTCATTGATAGGGCACAGAGCTTCGTTAGGGCATGCATGTCACGTTGTTTCTCGGCCCCCAAGGCATCCACGTTTCCCCTTCTGCCTCTTATTTACATCGACACCCGCTCGACATGCGTCGTTGCTTGCTTCTCTTCCTCGCCCTTTGCGCCCCATTCCTGGTCTCCCGCTCGCTGGGCGCCGAACAATGCCTCCATCTCCTCCAGTGTCTTGCCCTTGGTTTCTGGAATAAACCAGTACGCCCAGAATCCCATGCACACCATCAGCGTAGCGAAGAAGAAATATGTCCCGTACCCCAGCGAGGTGATCATATATGGCGTCGTGCGACTAATAATGAACGACCACAACCATTGATCGGCTGTGGTTATACTCACGCACAGCATTCGGATATCAATGGGAAACACCTCTGAGCAGATCACCCAGGTAATACCCTGGAGGGACAAGTCAGTCTGCCATGATTGCGTGACACGATTGTGAAAGGGGGTCTGTACCTGCCAGGTGGCGCAATATATCATTCCATACAGATAGACGCAAACCATGGCGATGTAGCTCCAGGCATTTCTGTCAATCTGCCCTCGAGCTGCAGCGCCTGCGGGGTCGGCGCGAAAGACATAACCTCCAATGTACCACATGGGTAGACTCCCAATAAAGGCGCCCCAAATGAGCCCACTGCGTCGTCCGACCTTCTCCACGAGCCAGACGCTGAATATCACCATACCCAGCGTCTTTGCAATCCCATAAAACCCCGTGGCAAAGAGCTTCGTGTCCGTTCCAACAATGCCCAAGGTCTCGAAGATTCTCGGTGAGTAACTGTAGAACTCGTCAGCTCTCCTTTCTTGCTGAATTGGGGATGATTCGTACTATGTGATGATATTGACGCCCGTAAGGTTTTGGAAGGCCATCAGGAGAAGCCCAATGCCGATCCGATTTCGGGTGCCTCTCTGCCACAGTCGGTGGATATAGTACCCAATATCATGCCTAGCTCCTGGCGGTGGCATACCTATTTGAATTTGCTCGCGGATTTGCTGCAATTCCTCTTGTATCATCGGGTGTTCCGATGGGAGTTTGCGGATCCAGACAAGAGCCCGTTCGGCCTCTTCCCATCGGTCTTGTTTTGCATACCAGCGGGGTGTTTCAGGGCACCAAAAGATCCCCATCAAAAGAAGGGCTCCGGGCACAAGCTGGAGGCCGAGAGGAACCTGCCATTGCGCCATTCTCTCGGCTGAAATCGTGCGGTTAACGATGTAGTTGATCCAGAATCCGCACATGCCACCGCCCTGTGAGCAAATCTCAAAGATTCCCACCAAACGACCCCGTATGGAGGGAGGTGACTGCGGTTGGTCAGATCAGCTCTCACTGACTTGCTCCTATGGACTGTCACTTACAGTTTCCGCGATGTACACGGGAACCTGCAGCGACACAGAGCCGATGCCAAACCCCGCAATAACCCGGCCGGTGTAGATCATGGCAAGATGACCGGAAGCTGCGGTCTAATTGTGCCAGATACATCAGCCATCCGCATTGGTCACAATTCCTATGCTGGTGGTCTCACCATCAGGCTCCCCCCAACGCAAAAGACCGAGATCGCCATGATGATGGCCAGCTTTCGGCCAAATCTCTCCGCCAGAGGAAAGGTCAAGAGTGACCCGAAGAAGCAACCCGCCTGGAAAGTTGAAACAATATTCCCTTCAAGGGTGTCTTGCTCGAGATCCGAGGACCGAGCCAGCCCAAAATCCCGGCGAAAGGGCTCCAGGGCCAACGTCCCCCCAATGACACTGGTGTCGTAACCCACTGCCGAGTAGATTCTGGTATCAGCCGCCGAAGAGTGTCATGCTTTTCACGGCGAGTCAGGGGGGACTTACTCGCAATGGCGCCCATGCTGACCACCACGGCGATGAAGTGCACGCGCCAGTTGCGTACTTCGGGTGGGTCATTGCTGTTGTCTGCGTGAAGATTGAATCCCATGCTTTCCGATTCTTGTCAAAGCTCATGCGAGTAAACACAAGAGACTGCCTACATCCATGCAAGGCAAAATTGTGGGGACTGTTGGGCTTTTTTATCGGGCATATCCCCGCGCTTCCAGGTTGGAGATAGCGGCGTCCTTCACAGCGAGATGCCTCCCACGACTGCATGGCGGCATCAACCCCGGCGGAGGATCCCCCGCAGTCTTGGACTACCCCCCTGCCCGAAACATTTGCTGTTACTTTATTCAATAACCGTGCCAGAACTTGAATGCACGAGCGGTCTTGGCCCGTCTGGGCCCTTTTTTGGCGGAGGTCCTTGGCGCCTTTCAATCGCGGCGCCGAGCCCGGGAGAGTGAGGCAGTGCATCGATCAACGAGGAGCGATTCTCCCTCAAGTGAACGAAGTGACTTCTTAAAACCTCGTTAACCTGATTTGGGCGGTGACCTCTAAACTGCAAATGGCACTGGTGCTTCTCCAGCCAGTTTCCCCTCAAGCAACCGAACGTGACTGAACTTCAAGATGATGGGCGCTCACGATGGGCATCCCGAACCTTCGATTCCCCAAATAACGCTCCACGTATCCGAAAGCGCAAGTCCCAACGCCCCGGACGATGGACCTGCAAGTGATGCTTTGACCCGAACCCGATCGAACAGTAACTTGACCGCCATCGTTACCCAAGCAGGCCGGGATCGAGCTATGAGCGGGAGCACCATGGCACCGAGCACTCCCCAGTCAGAGTTGCGCAAAGAGAAAGACGCATTGTCGTATGGAACTACCGGCATCTATTCCGTCGGCGAACTGGAACAGGCTCTTCAACCCGATCCTGGGTCAGAGCGCGACTTCGTGGTGGACGATAACCCGTTCGAGTTCTCGCCAGGACAGCTCAATAAGCTTTTGAACCCCAAGTCCCTGCCGGCATTTGTTGCTTTAGGCGGGCTCCCCGGTCTAACACGCGGTCTACATACAGATGCTTCAGCAGGCCTCAGTCTCGACGAGTCTGCGGTGGCTCGTGGTAAACACGAGGGTACTGTGACTGCATCCAAGGCAGCAGGGAAGGGGCCAACTGATGTCTTCGCGGATCGCATCCGGGTCTATAAGCGGAACACGCTCCCGGAAAAGAAACCGACCCCCCTGTGGCGGCTCATGTGGATGGCGTATAACGACAAGGTGTTGATCCTCCTGACAGTTGCGGCGGTCATCTCGCTGGCTCTGGGTCTTTACGAGACATTCAGTGCAAGTCACTCCAGCTCCAACAAGGGAGGTCAGGGTCACTCAAAACGGAGCTCGTCGGGAATGGGCTTGGATTGGGTGGAAGGATGTGCTATCTGTGTGGCTATCGTCATCGTCGTCATGGTTGGTTCATTGAACGACTACCAGAAAGAACGAGCTTTTGTTCGACTCAACAAGAAGAAGGAAGATCGCGAGGTGACTGTTATTCGATCTGGGAAGACTATCCGCATCCCCGTCTACGATGTGCTGGTGGGTGATGTCTTGAATCTTGAGCCAGGAGACCTAGTCCCTGTCGACGGAATTTTCATCGACGGCCATAACCTTAAGTGCGATGAGTCCTCGGCGACGGGCGAGTCAGATCAACTGAAGAAGACCGGTGCCGAACAGGTGATGCGTCTCTTGGAGGAGGGTCACACCCGAGTACAGGATATGGATCCGTTCATTATATCCGGAAGCAAGGTCCTGGAAGGCGTCGGACGATGCTTGGTGACATCCGTTGGGGTCAACTCCAGCTTTGGAAAGATTCTTATGGCGATGCGCCAGGATATGGAGCCGACTCCGCTGCAGAAAAAGCTGGACCACCTGGCCGGAGCCATCGCAAAACTCGGTAGCAGTGCTGCTCTCCTACTATTTTTCGTGCTCCTGTTTCGATTCCTGGGCGGCTTGTCGAGCAACACCGGCACCAGCGCCGAGAAGGCCTCCCAGTTCACCGACATCCTGATTGTCGCCATCACCGTGATTGTGGTCGCCGTGCCGGAGGGTCTCCCACTGGCCGTTACTCTGGCCCTTGCATTTGCGACCACCCGAATGGTGAAGTCAAATAACCTTGTTCGAGTTCTCAAGTCGTGTGAGACGATGGGTAACGCCACTACCGTGTGCTCCGACAAAACCGGCACTTTGACACAGAATCGGATGACCGTGGTTACTGGGTCATTTGGCAATGCGGATTTCGATGACAAGAACCAGACTGGACACGAACGACGATCGCCAGAGTTTGCAAGTATGCTCCCTGACGAGCAGAAGCGCATGATCATCGAGTCGATAGCGATCAATTCCACCGCCTTTGAGGGCGAGGAGAATGGGGTCCCAGGGTTTGTCGGTTCCAAGACAGAAACAGCGCTCCTGGGATTTGCTCGTGACGTGCTCGGGATGGCGTCTCTGGTCGAGGAGCGAGCCAATCTGCCTACAGTGCAATTGATGCCGTTTGATTCCGGCCGCAAGTGTATGGGAGCCGTGGTCCAGCTTCCTACCGGTCAATACCGATTCCTGGTAAAGGGCGCGGCTGAGATTCTCCTTGGCTGTAGTGCCTCGTACTGGACGCCCTCCGGACAGCAGGCCATGTATGCTGATGAGCGTGGGAGATTCGAAGAGATTATTCTGTCGTATGCGCAGCAGTCTCTTCGGACAATCTCTCTGGCCTACCGCGACTTTCCTGAGTGGCCGCCGCAAGATGCCGTGGACCCTGCCGATTCCTCTGCAGCAGACTTGAGCCTGTTGTTGAACGACATGTCCTTGGTCGGCGTAGTTGGAATTCAGGATCCAATCCGTCCCGGTGTACCAGAGGCAGTTGCTAAGTGCCATCACGCCGGAGTCACTGTACGAATGGTGACCGGCGATAACATGGTCACTGCAAAAGCGATTGCAACTGACTGTGGGATTTACACAGGTGGTATCATTATGGAAGGTCCTGATTTCCGCCGACTGACTGACGAGGAGCTCGATGAAGTTCTACCCAACCTTCAGGTCCTTGCTCGCTCCTCTCCAGAAGACAAGCGCATCCTCGTCACGCGATTGAGAGCTCTGGGAGAGATTGTGGCCGTGACTGGCGATGGCACAAACGATGGGCCCGCTTTGAAAGCCGCAAACATCGGGTTCTCCATGGGCATCGCCGGCACGGAGGTTGCCAAAGAAGCGTCCGCTATTGTGCTGATGGACGACAACTTCGCGTCAATTTTGACAGCCTTGATGTGGGGACGGGCTGTCAACGACGCCGTTCGGAAATTCCTCCAGTTTCAGATCACAGTCAACATTACCGCTGTCTTGTTGACATTCATTTCTTCGGTCTCGGATCCCGAGATGCGATCTGTTTTGACAGCCGTACAGCTGCTGTGGATCAACCTGATCATGTAAGGCTCCATGGACATGTGTCTCTCAACACAACACTAATAAGATCACTATAGGGACTCCCTTGCCGCTCTCGCCTTGGCCACAGACCCTCCGACGGAGCAGATCCTCGACCGGAAGCCGATAAAAGGTGGTGCGCCGCTCTTTTCTGTCACCATGTGGAAGATGATTATCGGCCAGTCTATTTTCCAGCTGACGGTGACTCTCATCCTGCACTTCGCCGAAGGGCCTGGCTTCCTCGATTGGCCCGATCTCGAGAGGCGATCAGTGGTGTTCAACACGTTCGTCTGGATGCAGATCTTCAACGAACTCAACAACCGACGACTGGACAACAAGTTCAATGTGTTTGAAAACCTCCACCACAACTGGTTCTTCATCGGCATCAACATCCTCATGATCGGCTGCCAGGCGGTGATCGCCAACTTTGGTGGGGTCGCATTCAGCATCACGAAGATCAACGGTATCCAGTGGGCCATCTGTATCCTCGTGGCGGCGCTCAGTCTCCCCTGGGCGATGTGCATCCGAACGTTTCCTGATGCTTGGTTCGCAGCGGTTGCACACGTGGTCGGTACCCCTTTTGTGCTGGTCTATCGGCCTTTGAGGCATGGCGTGCACACTCTTGGCCGTCCATTGAGCCGCGGAGTGCGCCGTCTGTGGTCTCGCAAGGAGAACAATCCGGGCAAGTCCGATGCCAGCGACGTGGAGAAAGGGGTGTCGAATTAGATGTACGGGTTCTACGTTGCCCCTTGGGTTATCATCGGCACAGCTCGATCATGTTCTTGAGAGTATCGAAGACCGGATTCACCGTGTTGAGACATGAGGCCCGGGTGTTGGTGTTGCCTTGCCCTGTTCGATGTCTCTTTTGAGTTTATTGCATCTGTACCGACTTTGTTGAATTGAGGCGTTCGAGCACAGGATTCCTGCTTCATTGGTGGAACATCTGCAGGAGTAATCCCTTCAATAGATAGTCTACATCCGTTCAGCATGAACTTGATTAGTTGATATACGAATCTACTCACAGCATACGTATGCTAATCGCTCGCGCATTATTGATGATAGCATGCTAGACTAGTCAATACGCATCCGTTTTCGGCTCGGACTTCTTTCTGGGCTCTGGCTGCTGAGCCTAAGCGTTGTCCGGTTTCGAGGAAGGCTAATCTCTGGCTCCCGTGTGTTCGAGCAACTGCGCTCTCTCCGCACCGATCTGTCGAGCTGAGCTTGCTGGATTGTTCTTCCCCTTGTTGCCCGCTGGCCTTCGTTCGGTGAGAGTATCTCCACGTCACTTTGGCTGTGCCTGGATGTTCGCTGCCCAGGTGTCGGTACTGTGCGCGGGACCGGAGCGATAGACTCTATGGTCTCTATCTCCGGTCTTCTTTCCTGTCTCTGTTCCTGCGCCCTTTTTCGCGCCTGTTCTCGTCGGCGTCGACGCGCTTCCTCCTGTCTTGCCGAGGGGTTGCATGCTGTCTCTCCCAATGCTACGAAATACACGCGCTCGAATCTTCGCCGTTTTTCCTTTGCGTCCGGTGTGCCGAGCGTGTCTATCCTTTCCATTTCTGCCTTAAATTTGAGAAGTCGCTCGGCAAGATTTTGTGGAATCTAACCTGAGTCAGTCATATATCTCTTTCGGTGGTTTCCATTACTGACCAAGTCGCAGCTTATTCTCTTCTCCGCACAGGTATCGCATTTATATCTGGTCTTCCGTGGACCTGAAAATGTGCAGTTGGGTATTCTCTCTTTGTTCCTCATCGCTTCTTTCCATACTCGCGTGATGCAGTATTGGCATACTCGATATGATTACTGTTCTCGCAGATCGTCTCTGGGCCCTTCTATTTCTTTGTCCTTGGATAGGGTGGACTGCGACGTGCCAATGCTATTCGTGCCCGACTCGGTGTCCGCTGCTGATTCCGCCGTTTCAATCAGTTGCGGGATTTCGTGTCTTGTTCCTTTCTCCGTATTTTGTATGTTTGGTGGACTGTTTGTGCTTGCGCCTGGTGCTTCAGACTCATGTGATGGATCGCGACTGTCCACTTCTGCGTCAAGGATTCGGGGTGTATTTGTTCTGTCACCGGTGCCGATTTCGGTCTCGATAGTCTCTACCACCACCAGCTGCAGGATGCGCTCGTTAAGTGTCTGCGTCATTCGGTTGAGTTCCTGCGTCATTCCGTTGACTTGCCGCATTAGCTGTAATGCAATTTCCAGTCTGTCTTTTGACATATTGCATTGACTTTTGATCTTTGCTGCTGTGTCGGGTTCTTGGTGTATGACGAGGTTCAGTGCAGTTGTTGTCTGTTGTTTTGTTGTTGTCTATCGGCGATTGTCTGTCTGTCGCTGATCGTCCTTCGATAATTGTCTGTTGGTGGTTATCTGTCGGGAAGTATGTGTCGGTTTTTGTCCTTCGGTGGTTGTCGGTCGGTTGAGTTGTGGTGTGATTGTCCTGCGGTCGTTGTGCGTCCTCACGGGGGTTCCGGATGAATTATGCGGTTGAGACACGCAGCTTGGCGCTTTCCCGGGGCAATGAACCTTTAGCGATCATTACCGAACCTCCCTAAGGAGTTAGGTATTCGCTTCAGTGGTTGGCCGTGGTATTTCCTTTGGATGCCATCAGTCACTATATTCATGTTGTCTCAGTTGACTGTCGCAGTAAGCCCCCCTTTTGTTCGTTTTATATATCGGTGTTTGTTCGTTGTATCTTTGGACTGTTGTTTTTTCCTCCACACTATGTGCCCCTTCGCTGCCTTCCCTTGCTTTGCTTTACTAGTTATGCCTGGTTTTTCTGGACACTGTGGTATTGAGTCAGTATTCGACGCTAAAAGCCCACTGTGTGCGTTGCCTTGAAGTTTTGAATGATGGTGTAGATCCTCTTGTTGAAGGCCATGGTTGTAGAGATATATATATATATATATATATATCCAGTGCGAATGATTTCGCTGTTTCCAATCGATCCTCCCCAACGGATTAACTACCTCACCACAGCTCCCCAGACTGAACTTCCGCCATCACGTACCCGTCTTTGACTCAATGGCCGCGACGGTCTCTATACATGTAGCTGGCTATAGAGGCGGGTGCGCGTCCGAAACGCGCCTGTCGTGCAATAATAATCTACCCGAAGAGGAATAGTCTCTCGCCCAATGCATGCAAATAATGCAAACTTGCCAAACGCCGAAAACACCGTCCGACGTCACCGTCCATAGTGATCATTCCTCAGCATTGTCTACCGCCCGAAGTTAGTTCCTGCACTCTCGTACGTCTTCAGTTTTCTCTTACCACCTATTGACAGTTGCCAAAAATGAGTGCGGATCGGAGATCAACGCCTCCTCCTAGTTCCGTCCACGGTGGCCCCTCTCGGGGAGCCCTGACACCCGAACAGTTGAAGAAAATCGTATGGCTTCTCCGCAAAAAGAGCTAAACCGACCCATCTAACTCGAATGCGTTTGCCAGGAGACGAACCGACTGAAAGCGAAGGCGATTCGTGAACAGAGAGAAGCCGAGCAATCACGAGCAAACCGCTCGTCGAACCCCGTCTCCACGACCGGTGTCAAGCGCTCCTACAACTCGATGACTGCCTCCGACACCCCCGCCACCGTGCGCGACGCAACGTCGGCCCCCCGTCCGCTCGATGCAATCAAACCGGCTCGTAACTTTGCCAAATATGTCGACTACGACTTCAGTAAGATGACGGATACGAAAGGAGGGTTCTTGACGGAGGAAGACGATCCATTCAACAAGGCTCTACACGTTCGGGATGGCAAGACAGAACAGAAACCGGCACACATGACGCAGAAGGAATGGGAGCGACAGCAATTGCTCACGTCGCTCCGTCAAAATCGGGCCGGGCCGTTTGAACCGGGATTAAGCGTGCTGGATGATAAGAGCCAACAAAAAAAGTGTCGGGAATGCGGAAATCTGGAGATTGATTGGAAGTGGGAGGAAACCCTCCGGTGCTGCGTCTGCAATCCCTGCAAGGAGAAGTATCCGGAAAAGTACAGTCTTTTGACCAAGACGGAGGCCAAGGAGGATTATCTCCTGACGGATCGTAGGTCTTCGACGCCCCGCAGGGACTACATTCTGCTGGATGCTAATGACCTGCCTTAGCTGAACTTCGAGACGAAGAACTCCTGCCTCACTTGGAGCGACCAAACCCCCACAAGTCAACATGGAATAATATGATGCTCTATCTACGATACCAGGTAGAGGAGTACGCTTTCTCCGAAAAGAAGTGGGGCTCCCCCGAAGCCCTGGACGCCGAATTCGAACGCCGGGAGGGCGAGAAGAAGCGAAGACGCGAAGCGAAATTCAAGACCAAACTCAACGATTTGAAGAAACGAACACGGGTGGACGCCTATCGACGGAGCCGCCAAGGCGTTACTGGCGGGAACTTTGGTGATGATCTCGGGAATGGTGGAAGACACGTCCATCAATGGGGAAGGTCCACTGAGAATCCGGAAACGGGTATTAGTGTGAAGAAATGTGTGGATTGTGGAATGGAGGTCGAAGAGTTGGAGTTCTAAGGTCCGCTGTAGAGCTGCAGTGGGCATGAAGTTATACAGCAACGATGGGGCGGGAGAATGCAAACCAGTGCCTTCGTCCCAGTGATGCCTCACCCAGTATGGATGGGTCACTTCTCACGGTTGATACCGGTGCCATATGGGAGCTATGTGGCGGAGCTACCTTATTGATACATATACCTCGCTCAGGAGCGGAGGGAGTCTGGCCCGATGCCTTAGGGCTTCAGAAGGGTCTACGGAATCCTACCTACGTTCTTGGCTAGGTGGTTGGAGTGCCGGAAGCCCCGTCCTTGCACCCGTTCCCTGTCACTCCAAGGGCCTAGCCATAGTCCGGAGATTGCTTGGAGGCAGGAAGATCCTGCGTTCGAACAGAGTACTCTGGAAGAGCGAAACCGTTGACCGAGAGGCTGCAGATGGGCCGCCAACGGCAAAGCGTAGGGAAGCCGCATTGTTGTTGAGGGCGTCCGTACGAAAGCTGGGGCCAGGTGTCAAGTTCTGTGACATGGCTGTTCTCACCTATGCGGTTGGCAGAGAAGAAGACACTATGACCCTCTACCCTCCTAGTCCGCCCATTGTGGTGTCCACCAACCGCCAGGAGGGGCTGACCGCGCGATCAGATTCTCAAGGTAGTCGTCCAACCCATAACGAGCACTATGCTCTGAAGTTAGACCGGCGCTTTCTTCCCGTCCTCGCCCTTCTTGCTGCGCATACGAAAGTAGCGATTGGCCAGTGCGATCAACAGTATCGGTATCAATATGAGCTTCACCGCATGACAACCAACTGCGGAGCCTCAGGCTCCAGCATAATTGTGGAAGTCGGTGCCTGGCAGTATGCACCATTTACAGTAGGCGGTCTGGATCAAGCTGATCCATGATACTGATAAGATAAGAGCATGATAAGCGCATGATAAACTGCCCCAAGCCCCAAGCTCCAAGTTCCAACCTCCTCCATTCTTCTCCTTCTCCCTTGAGAATTCCTCCTGTTGCTGCCCTTTGCTCTCATATTTCACAACTGACTGTCCCTCCGTCATGCGGATACCATCCGATATTCTTCTGCCGTCCCTTTTCCTCGGCCTGGGCCAGGATAACCAGGTCCCCTTGTCTCCATCCGCCCCCCAAGTCCCCACCGCCGCCAAGGAGCTCGTGAGTTCGGAAGCGCTCCAGAGCCACGTCGATTCCAACAACCTCCTGAAGAGGGCGGAGGCATTGTATGAGATCGCTGAGCTGGGCAATGATGAGTACAATCACCCGACCCGAGTAATCGGAAGCAAGGGCCACCTGGGGACGATCGACTACATCTATTCCACCATCACCGATCTCGGAGACTACTATTCCGTGACAAACCAGTCATTTTCCGCCGTGTCGGGGAACGTATTCGAGTCCCGTCTCGTCCTCGGCCATGAAGTCCCGGAATCCGCAACTCCGATGGGATTGACCCCGGCCACCACGGACAAACAGCCGGTATACGGGCCGTTGATTGCAGTGTCAAATGACGGGTGCGAGGCGACCGACTATCCATCGTCCTTGGCTGGTGGAATTGCATTCATCCGCCGTGGCACCTGTCCATTTGGTACCAAGTCCGATCTCGCAGGGAAAGCGGGAGCCATCGCGGCGGTCGTATACAATAACGAGAAAGGGGACCTCAGTGGTACACTCGGCACTCCCACGCCGGACCACGTAGCCACGTGGGGGCTCTCTGATACCGACGCGGCTCCTTTCCTAAAGCAGCTGAAAGACGGTGAAAAGGTGGATGGAATCGCCTACATGGACGCTGTAGTTGACACCATCACCACCACCAATATCATCGCGCAGACAACTGATGGGGACCCCGACAATTGCGTGATGCTTGGGGCGCACAGTGACAGTGTCGCTGAAGGCCCTGGTATCAACGACGATGGATCTGGTAGTCTGACCCTCCTGGAGCTTGCGACCGCCCTCTCTCATTACCGCGTCAACAACTGCGTTCGGTTCGCCTGGTGGGCTGGAGAGGAGGAAGGCTTGCTTGGGTCCGACTACTACGTTTCCGTCTTGACACCAGAGCAGTCAAAAGTCATTCGACTCTTCATGGACTATGACATGTTGGCGTCTCCGAACTACGCTTTCCAGGTCTACAATGCCACCAATGCAGTGAACCCGACTGGATCAGAGGAGCTCCGGGATCTCTACATCGATTTTTACGAACGACATGGTCTAAACTTTACCTACATTCCGTTCGACGGACGGAGTGATTATGATGCATTCATCCGACACGGCATCCCGGGTGGTGGGATTGCTACAGGTGCGGAGGGTGTGAAGACACAGGCAGAGCAAGAGATGTTTGGCGGAACTGCAGGGGAGTGGTATGATCCGTGTTATCATCAGATCTGTGATACAGTGGCCAACGTTAACCTCACGGCGTGGGAATGGAACACTAAGGTGAGAACTGATTTCCCGGATGGAGTACATGGTGATAACTGATATCTTCGCATGACAGCTTGTTGCTCACTCGATTGCAACGTATGCCAGGTCGTTCGATGGATTTCCAGAGCGAGAGGAATTATCTGTCAATGACATTCCTTCTCCGGATTGGAAGTACCATGGCCACCGCCTGCAGCTTTAGTAGTGTACAGAAGATTTCGACCCCCGAGGGTACTTTGGATTAACTCGCTCGTGGGTGTCTCGTTTGTCTTATCGGTTTGTTGGTCATATATGTTTTGTGTCTGAGAGTTTCAGTTGGTCGACGTCTTGGTTTGGTTTAGTGATAGTTTCTCTGGGCATATTGGTTTTTCTTATCCAAGCGCTGCATGATGCATCTTTCGGTCCTTTTATCTGCGCAAGCTATGACATGTTAGACTAGAGCAGATTGTGGTTTATGTCGTATGAGTACAATAGGTTGTTCTAGTAATTCTGGACCTGTCCACGCTCCATGATAGATGAAGGTGATCCTTCACCAAACATCAAACACAGGAAGAGAAGAAATGGCATCTAGATCAGAAACCCAGCAAGATACAAATCCACGACAATTCAGCCTTGACAATCCAGTAATGATGAACATATGTCAATTTAATGGCGGCGGTTGAGCTTCTTCACGTCTTTGGCATGCTTATAGACAAGCTCCTTTGCCTCAGGACTGATGGATACTTGTCAGTATATCATAATGTCTGGGTTGATGGGGACTAACTCATCGAGATAGATTGTGAATCCATCATTGTGATTCCGTCCATAGGAGTATCCCGAGTAACCGTATTGCCAGTACATATCCGACATTTTCTCGCTGACGCTGATCTGTTGCCAGCCTCCCACGGCCTCGAGGCGCGTGATATTAGAGACGGTTCCCAGGTACTCAAGACGAGCTTCGGGGGTCAACCAGCCTATTGAATCTGGTTAGTTTCACTCATGATAGCAGCGGGGATGTGTCTCTTGTACCATATTCTTCATGGACAACCGGTTTCCGGCCCGTTCTCATCGCGGCAGCATGATCACGGATCCATTGGTTTGTCCACGACACCGTCTTGCTCCACCAGTCAGGATAGGAGTGGAAGACGCCGAAGTCGATGTTGGGCAAGGCCAATTCGTTGTCAAAGTCTCCGCCATCCGCCCCATTATATGCCCAGTCGTCGGATTCATGGTTGAAGCCACCTTCACCGCCCCATGTTACCAGATGATGGGGGTCGAGTTTTTTGATATACGTGCTCATCTCATCAATCCAGGCCGTGAGGACTTCCGGGTTGCAACCGTCTGCACTACGGGGCAAGTTGCGCACCCCGTCGGCCCCGCAGCGAGGCTCGTTGGCCAGCTCCCAGGCCATGATGGCTGGCGAGTCTCGATAGCGAGTCACCATCTCCTTTACGTACCTCTTGTATGCGTTCTTGATCGCTGGAAGACGGTAGAACTAGACTGCTTTCAGGTGGCTATCCCGGGCGTTTACGGCAAATAGCGAGGGCACTTACATCGTCATGATACTGGCCACCCAAGTTGATGGTGTATACATCCATGCCGCCATAGTCAGCCCAGTTATTCGTGAGAGCAACGACCAATTTCATGCCGGTATTTCTCGCAGCATTCACAACCTTGTCGAATGGCTCCAGGTCAATGGTCGAGGTGCCGTTAGCCCAGCGTTGGAAGACAACTTCCGTTGTTCCCGCTCCTTCTCCACCATAAGCTGGGAGGCCGCCTTCGATATAAGTGGCATTCTTGTCATTGAACCCCCAGGTACGGAAGACAGTCAGTCCCGCCTGTTTGGCAGCAGCAAGACCCAGCTCAACATCGGTTTGGTTCTGGGTAAAGGAGTCAGTCATAAGCACCTCTCGATAGTACTGCAGGGGCTCCATTTCCTCACATCGTTGAATGGAAAGTAATACGCATTGCTGCCGGCGAAGTAGAAATCCTTCCCATCCAACTGAAACTTCGTTCCCGAGGTTGTCACGAAGCCTCTCGGGACGTGTTTGCGGGCACTCACGCTACCAGCCAGGAGAGCCAGGGACAGGACTTTTTCAAGATTGATGAGCATCTTGGATCTCTGCTATCTAACCACAACGATCAGGATGTACATCTATGAGATATCCGACACGTTTTGCGGAATATATCATTTCCAAAACAATACTAGACCTCATCTCATACGGGGAGACTCCGTCTTGGCTTTTGGGGTGTAATAAATGAACGTTTCTCCAGCTTTCCGAGGAGCTTTGGTCAAAAGCTCCCTTTGGCATAGTTCGGCATCATGTTTCGCCCACAAACGCTTATACCGAGCCGATTCTGGTGAATTTTTGGCCGTTTGAGGCGTTAAGGATCCCCAGATGTTTGCCGAGACCGGGGGTATGGGGACCTGGACGACTTATTCCCATTTTGACAAGGAGAGAAGTTGCGCAACAATCGCCAAGCCGGCCAATATCTCCGTCACCTTTTGGATCAACCGCACGATGGGGTGGTTGTGAGTATCATATTAACAACAGCTAATTTGTAGATCCCCCTGAAGCTAGCAGCATGGAGGAGCAAGAGTAACACAAGTTTCCACGTCAAACGAGATACAGGAAGGCAGGAGTTGTGCACGCCATCTAAATAAGTTTCAGCATAAAAAGCCACTGATTGTCCAGGTGCATCTCAGTCAATTCATCATGTCCTAATAGGCCATTCCTTGAACACAGGGCACATATATTTCCTTAATCTGCCAACGCTACATAGTTGGGTGTTACAGAAATATGGCTGGACAATGTAGGCCATCTAGAATGGCCCAGCCAGCATATACGTGAGCAAGGCAAACGAGCCGACAACACGTCTGATTCTTGCCTTCGTACAGTCACACCCACATGACTGTATGCATATAACTACATAGGGGAGGTTACGTGCAAACGGTATATGCATTCAGCACTTTGTGCTTTACAAGTCGTCGAGGGACGATGTGCAGCCTGAATATTTCACTGAAGAAAGCGCCAGACGGTGCAACCTGCCAAAAGGTCTTGAATTACGACAATCTACCCTAACGCCTTCCGGCAAACAGCGTCCAAATACAATATGCGAATCTTCAAGCCGTCTTGAAGTTCACCGGCCCAGCCCATAGCCTCAATCTCTTCCCCACGACCTGCAGCAAGATGATGATCAAAAATGCAAACACCACGATGCCGGTCATAGTGCCCATCTGTCGTTTCGCACCCTGACGATTGGCCCAAGTGACCATAAAGTAGGACACAATGAATCCTCCTGTGGTTCTCCCCAGGTTCAGCCACGCCGCTACTTCCCCGCTAGCTTCTGGGTAGCAATCCAGGACATATGCATTGATGCCGACAGTCACGATCATGATTCCAAAAACGTAGAGTCCCCAGGCGAGCGCCGTCAGCATGTAATGATACCCATTCTCGAGAGCGAATCCAAGCAGAATGAGACCGGCAATCATGAATGGGAGCGCAAAGTACATTGCGAACAGACGGAACTCGGGTTCGAAGCGACCTTTGTTGCGGCGGGCGGCAGTATTTGCGACGAAATCATGAAGCCAGTGTCCGATTAGCTCACCGAGAAGTGCAGCGATGACTGGAGTGAAGTAGAAAAAGCCTGGTGCAGCGCATTAGATATCATCCGATACGACTGGAAGAGAGTAGAGGGCTACCAATCTGCTTCGGGCCAAAGCCGTACAATGGACCGACAAACATCGACAATGTTGTGTTGATCCCGACGACCCAGGCGAATGTCAGCATGTAGTACATGGTTGCGAGGAACACGACCGGCTTGATGATGAGGAGTAGCGGGCGTTTCGTGGCATCCCAGGCACTGTTCTTGATATAATGGGTCTGATACTGCTGGATACCGAGCATTCTTTTCCATCGCGGGCCGTTGGGTACCAGATCAGGTTGTCTCGTCTTACGGTCGTAGTAGGTTTCGTCAACGAAGAGAATAATCGCGATCAAGCACAATCCGGTCTCGATACTGTACACACCAAAGGCCCACTGCCATTTCTGGGTATTGATGATGAAGGCGGCGAGTAGCGGCCCGAGGTACGGCGATAGAACGATGAAGCCACTCCAGATATTGATCTTCCTGGCTTGCTCGTGGAAGAAGAACATATCCTTGATGAACATCAGACCGCCCTACCATAGTTAGCATGGGGTATAGAATGAAGTCGGCACGACTCACCCCTTGAGCAACCGTGGAGAAGAAACCGTTCAAGATGCGCGCAGCCTATCCACGTCAGATATCCCACCCAGCTCTTTTCTAATGGACATACCATGAAGGACTCGAACGACTGAGCTGCAGTACACCATACGGCAGTGCCCACTGCGAGGATTGTGAACCAGAACAACACCGGGAATCGACCAAAATAAGCGGCGAGAGCAACCACGAAAATCCCGCCAGCACCCAGCATAAACACATTCCCAACTTGCGAATGGTTCACATGGTCCTGAGTCATATTCCATTCGCTAGAGGATGTTAGCAGGTTGTTCACCTCAGAAGCAGGGAAGGTTCCTACGCGGCCTGAGGAATGAGCGTCACTGCGCCCGTCGCACTGCCATAGTCCGGTAGAAACGAGGTGGCCGATATGATGATGAGAATCAGGTGCTTCTTGAACGGTGACCAGTTGAGAGGGTCATTGGGCGAGTCGCTCGGCTGTGGAATGAGGATCGTCTTTCCGTCTGCTGTGGTCTTCAGGTCCTGGTCCTGTAGGACAGACGTATCCAACACATAGCCCTCACGTTCCCCCAGCTGCTCCAGATCAACGGTCGGGGTTTTCTTCTCTCCGTCGGAGCCCACCTCGAGGCGTGGGGAGGGAGACTGCTCAACGTCCATAACGCCAGATGCAGGGGATAGCAGCGACACGGGAAGAGAAAGCTCTTATCGGGTTGATATCGGAGAAATGCGAATTCAATCGTGCGAATGGACTCTTCTCGTGTTTAATAAGAAAAATTCTCCACGCGATACCGGTAGCTGGGGCCTTTTTGGCTAAGATAGTCCGTCTCACCGGGCTAGCGACCCCTTGGCGTCTTAGCGGAAATTAAGAAATGCCAACGAACAGGGTCGTTTGGGTCTTCTCCCCGTCTTTGCGAGCCGGGGTTAGGGCTAAAGACCGGGGGAATGGGTTAGTGGCCTCCAGGATGGCAATTATTACTCCTTTCATGCTGGTCTGCCCGTTAGCTTCGTGAGGGGAACACACGAGGCTCGGCTTTGTCAGATGTTATTAAGGATGGATTACTCGCGTTGGGATATCCCCAGAGCATGGTCTGACCAATGGAAGAGTATGATTTACGGGCTTTTCTGGGGTAGTTTGCATTGCATGCTGTGAATTGAGGCTAAAGAAGAACTCCGGAGGACAGCGAACCTGTCCCATGCGGAGGACAACATGCAAGTGCAACAGAGAGAAGCCAACTGGATAACACCCCCTTACAAGGCCAAAATCCTGTCGGCAGCGTGCTCCGAAACGGTGACGATATAGGCCGAAGGGTTGGTCGTCACCATGCCCGGGAAAATGCTAGCATCGACCACAAACAGATTGTCCATCCCATACACTTTCGTGTTGAGGTCAACCACCGAAGTGCCCCCGTTGCGACCATCGTCCGTGCCCAGCTTACAAGTGCCCATCCAGTGGTTGGCGCGTCGCGATGAGGCAGTAATTGGCATCTGTAACCGTTAGCGTGGGGAAAGCTCACAGGAGTAGGATCCGTACATCGTTAACAAAGTCAGCGATGGATACATTGCTGGCCGGGTAGGCCCATGTCACGTTGCTGCGGCTCAGACTAGCTCTGAGGTTCTCAATGCCCTTGATGACAGCATCAACGTCGGCCTGATCACGAAGCCACGGCAGGGTCGACACCGTAGTGTCCAAGCTGGCACTAAGGGTCATTCGGCCACGTGAGCTCATACCGCGACCCAGGTATTGACTGACAGTGATTGCATCTAGTCATGTTAGTATTATTCCGTCCAGGACGCTGGGGTATCTTACGTCCGTCGGGGATATCGTGAGACCCTTCCATGCGTGCGGTCCACTGGAGCTGCCGGGTGACCCCATCAGAGCCGGTGATCTCGTCGAAGAAACTGCACTATCAGTGGGAGGTTCATGATGGCGAAGGACGTACTCACATAGGGCCAATGTTTGGCGCGGATTGGGCGAGGATTCCGGCGCGGTTGTCTGCACGTACGTGTTAATATTGCCTAAATCTCTGGTGATACAACATACTCAGATAGCTTTGGGCATCGGTCTCAATCGGCGAATCCCATGCCGCGTAAAAGTCGTAGAAGACGACATCGGGATGCGTAAAAACCAGGTCAGTGTTAGTGTGGTCGATGAGATTCTCGCCCACAGGCAGCTCGATCCACTGCGATTCCTCGATCATCGTCTCTCCATCGGCGGAGCTCTGCACAACGGTCAACTGGTCCTTCGGGCCAATTCCACCTATCTATCTGTTAGCTGGGCACTGCAAACAGAGCAAAGGGAGCCTATACTTCGCATGAGGATTTTGGCGCTGCCAAATGTCCCTGCAGAGAGCACGACCCGGCCACTGTCCGTCAAATTGACAGTTCCGCCATATCCCCCATCAAGCGTAGCCTCAACCTCAACTCCCGTCACCTTGCTGCCACTGCGGACCACTCGCTTGACCGTGGTGTTCAACCACAGATCAAAGTTGTCTCTTCCACTGGCCGAAACAAGATACGTTGCAAGCGGGCCACCTCTCTCTCCGTGAGAAAACATGTACGGGGTATGGCCTAGAGTGTGGTTCTTCTGGTCGGGGTTGTCGTTGAGGCTCAGGGAGCGATACCCTCCTGCAAGCAAGGCGTTCGACAGAACATTGGCCCCCTGCTGCAGATACAGACGGCTGTCCGTGGATGGGGTGATAGTGCCTGGAATTCGCGAAAACACCCGGTTTGTGGCCGCCAGCATGTCTCCCGACTGCCATCCCGACGGGAAATTCACGTCCCAGTCGAGTGGGTAAGGCTGCGTTGTCAATACTGCTGGCCATCTGCAGGCAGAAGATGGGATGGGAACTTACTCTCCACCAGAGTCCCGCGTTGACGGCGGTGCCGCCACCAAGCACGCATCCGGCCATCTGGTCAACACCATCACACGCAATCCCCGTGGAGTCGTGCCAGATCTGGTTGCACAGGCCTGGGACATCAAAGCGAGTCAGATTGGTCCCATCCAGCCAGGCGGGTTTCATTGTTCCGCCCCATCGTCCCGATGAAGGGGGACCCTTCTCGATCAACAGCACCTTATGGCCGGCTTCACTCAGTCGATCTGCGAGCGGGAGTCCACCTGCGCCTCCGCCAACGATAATGTAATCATATGACGCACCGTCAGGCACAGGAACAGGCTCGGGACCCGACCCCCCACCGCCATCGCCAGAGCAGTCTCCGGGGACGGTCTTGTTGGCCAAAGCGGTCCATTCCTCATACGATGCGCTGGCGGCGTTCTTGTCCAGAGTCGCCACCCAGATCGACCCGCTATCATGCTGCACCAGAGAAATATCATCAGGGCAAGAAGGGTTGGTCGGGCTCTCCGTCGCCTGCGCCCAACCCAAGACCATCCGACCCGAGCTGGTGTTTGCAGAGCCGGTCTGTCCGTTATGGTTCCACGACAAACAGCCTTCACATCGGAACAGAAGGGTGAAGTGCGTGGAGTTCACCGTCGAGCTGATCTGGGTAACCGTGGCATTCCCGGCGTAAACGTCCGGCATGACATAGCCCGAGGCAAATCGGAGGGAGGTTAAGACGGTGTCCTCATAAGGATACGCCATGAAAAGCAAGTTGCTCGTCATGCTACCCCCCAGGGACAGACCGCACCATCCGCCCGCGGATGCATCAAGGGCACATTCCTATGCAAGGTTAGACCGGGTCGGTCACCTGGGGAGGGGTCCTACCAGATAGCCGATGAACTCGGTGGCATCCGTCGTCAATGCGTCGCTGGGCAGGGCAACACCAAAGGTCATACCCCCCGTCACGGTGCCGGCTGGGATCTTCCATGTATCAAACACGATGCCAGTGTCGGAATCGGTATACACCACCGGGGTGCTGGACTGTCCCAGACATGGCTGCAACACTGATCTGGAGATTAGCCCGCGCGTTCTACTATGGTATGATGGATGGCAATTTACCGGTGCTGGCCGCCAAAAGCGTACCAAACAGACGAACGAAGAGACCCATCGCGAATCGAACAAAATCCCGCGATGAACAACAAGAAACAGATCGACCCGGGAGGATCCAGCCAGAAGATATACGCTCGCGGCCGCCGAATTGCCCGGGGGCGAACCTCTGCGATGGACGGCATGACGGGCCGCCTGAGCACATTCTTCCAGGATCGCTGCATGCATGGCTGTCGGAAATTAGATGATTCTTCTGGGCAGGGATAAGTGGAGAAAGGAGAAATTCGAGTCCGTCAAGTTTCCAGAGCCCTGCCTAGCTGGAGACGGTGTCTTGAGGAGTCCGATCCCTGCATCGTCTTCTCAGGGATCGCACCATTGTCACAGGTTCATGTCTCCGCGTCTCGATTTAGACACGGTGATCATCCGTCCCTACGGCACCACGGAGGGCTGAGGGTTGGACTTCATCTCCCAGCATGATAACAACGTCATGTAGCGTGGCTGACCGGGTCTCGGCGCTGGACAGATGGAACATTTCCAGTCTCATGATCCATTCAAGCTTCCACGGCTCATCTAAATCCAACGCCGCTGGTATGATTCGTCCAACAACACCCACTAACTAACTGCTTGTGGATGATAGTAGACCTTGGCATACTTGCATTTATCCCCTTCCCCCCCGTCAAACATCAATTGATAGAGGGTTGGAATACTTCCGGCTTGTCGGCCACGTGAGCCCCGCTATGTCTTCATTCTTCAGCCGGCAGTTAAGGTCCCAGGATGCCTGCCTGGACAGGGGTAGGATCCTGGAAATGGACCTGGATGGGTAAAGGCCAGCTTAGACGGTGTCCTTCTGGCTAATTTTCCAGAATCACTGTCGGGCTCACCTGGTTCAATCGTCTCTGGTGCAAGATGAGCCAACAATCCCTCGTTCTAATGTCTGTTTCATCCCACTGCTCACCGTTCAGGGATCCTCGGAAGTACTCCGTACATCGAACTATGAGGGTCAAGGGGGCTCTACCCACTTTGCAGGTCTCGGTGGCTTGCCCTCTGCCCACTAGTCTCGGATAAATCAGAGGTCCAAGTAGTCAATTCCTACGTCGCAGTGAGTGACCCGCCACTTTGTGACAATCAAGACGATAGTGTCCAAGGGTGAATGTATCCACTAGTCGAGGGTCTTCTATTTGCAACTCTGTTCGATACCGCATTGGGAACAGTAATCAACCCGGCGACGCTGCGACTGTCACCCGGCGTAGCTATCATCTTGTCAGGAATATCAAGGAGCAGTTCGTGATGATTCCCGCCCTGACTACTCTCTTGTGGACAGATTGACTCTTCCCTTATCTATCTTGGCGTCCGCCGGCTGGCTCCGATCGCGTGCGGGGATCCTCGGAGATCTCCATGTATCATGGCACATATAACTCTCGTATACCTCTGAGATGGACATGGAACGAGAGATACAAAATACAGACGCAAGTCCATGATCGAACGAAATGCTTCCTCTAAGCGACCGACAGTTGGCCGACGGGGCCGAAGCGTGCCTCCATCTCCAACGCACGGCGCAGGATCTCCACCACAAAAGACCGTTCACGGCGCTTCTCTTAGGCCCTGATAACACCACCGTGGTCATGTCATCCCTCAGCCTGTCCCACGTGAGACACGCCGAGTGCGAGCTGGCACGTAACGCCGCCGAGAATTTCGCCCCCGAGTACCTGGCCCGGTCCACCTTGGTGTCGACCTGGGAACCGTGTGCCATGTGCGCCGGCACGATCTACTGGGCCAACATCGGCCGGCTGGTGTACCTCGCGTCGGAAAAGGAGCTGCAGAAAGTGGTCGGCGACGGCAATCCGGAGAACCTGACGCTCGACTTGCCCTGTCGCACCGTGTTTGACCGGGGCCAACGCAAGGTGGAGGTCATTGGGCCTGTTGCAGGCTGGGAGGCAAAGGTCGTGGAAGATGCCAGACGCTATTGGGGTGGTCCTTGAGATGCATAAGGTGGCAATGGATGGGGTTTGCTCTGTCTCGGCTGATAGCCTGCCGTGGACATGCGTATCTTATGCAGCATAAACGTCAGACCTCTCACCGGGGAGATACAGAAAATGAGAAGAAACCCGAAGATCATCCACTCTCGTCTCCAATTGTACGCCACCGACCCTCTTCTCCTCTCCGTGGGGAATCTTGTTCTCCGGTTAGCATTAGGGCTCGAGCAAGCTGGTGGGCCGGAAGCGCACGGCAGGCGAGTTTTGGCAGGCAAAAAGCTTGTGCAAAGCTTCGGTAGGCGACGGTGGGTCAGTCGGTCAGTGGGGATCCCCCGAATAATGATGATGAAAACATATCTACCTGCTCTTATTGGAACATGGGGCTGTGGAGATGATGCCCGTGGAGAGAAAGCAGACCGAGCCGACTCCCCGCTCACCGAGCCCATGCCCCGACTCTGGACGCGAGGCCGTCTTTTAAGATGCTGGCTCCGTGCAGTTTTTTTTTCTTTCTTAGCAAAGAAACACAGTCGCATCTGGACAAGAAGATGGCGGCGGAGGATCATCATATCGACAGTCCTCGGGATGTCACTTTGGAGCGCAAGATGTCCGATTCTTACCGCGAGGATCTCTCCCAGGTGGTCTCCGAGGAAGAAGCATTGGCTCGCGCGCGACGTGTCCCCGAAGAGGCGCTCCCACTGTGTATCGTCTTTGGTCCCGGGGATGCCGACAATCCCCGCTGCTGGGCGAGATGGCGGAAATGGTACATCACTTGCGTGGTCAGCATGTTGAATGTAGTGACGTACGTGCCGCTTCCCAGATGTTTACATCGTCCCAGACGCTGACCTGTATCCAGCTGCTTATGCGCCGGAAGCATTTCGTCGGGTGCCACTCAGATCGCCGAGGAATTTGGCGTATCCAGTGAAGTCACGACGCTGTGCTTGTCCATGTACGTCCTCGGGTTTGCCATCGGACCGGTATGTTGGACTTGCAAACAAGAATCCACAGTAGGAGATGGTCTAACACATCATGAATGCAGGTTCTTCTCGCCCCCCTCTCGGAGTACTTTGGTAGACAGCCGGTATACATCATCTCGTGGTTCATTCTCTTCATTTTCCAACTTCCCGTTGCCCTCGCGCCGAATATCGGGACCATCATCGTCTGTCGATTGATCGGTGGGTTCGCTGGAGGAGCGCCCTTGACCAACACTGGCGGAACCATTTCAGACGTCTGGTACGTGTTTACGCTCAAGAAGCGCCTCGATGATCAGCAAAGCTAATGTACGGCAGGGCGCGGAATGAAAGCGGAGGGGCGATGGCTGTGTATGGGCTGAGTAGCACCTTTGGACCGCCTATGGCACTGGTCATCAGCGGGTATATTGGTCTGAACCTCGGCTGGCGGTGGATTTTCTGGGTTCTGATGGCCATCACGGGGGCCTTTTGGATCCTCATCATTGTGACCATCCCCGAAACACGCCACTCCATCATCCTACAACGCAAGGTGAAACGAGTTCGAAAGCAAATGCAGACAGAAGGCCTAAAGTCGGCCGAATCCGCCCACGACGTGAACGCCGGAAGCCGCAAGGGCTTGCATCAATTGTTTGCCATCACCCTCACGCGTCCCATCCGGTTTCTCTTCACCGAGCCGATTACCCTGTTCTCGGCGGTCTACAACGGTTTCGTGTACGGCCTGGTGTACCTGTTCAATGAGGCCTTTCCGCTTGTTTTTGGCCCTGGCAAAGGCCACGGCTTCAATGTCGGCCAGCAAGGGCTGACGTTCCTGGGCTTGGCGATCGGCCCGGTGATTGCGTTCTGTTTCTATCCCCTGCAGGAGCGTTATTATCTGCGCAGGGTCGCGGAGAACGGCGGGAAGGGGGTTCCAGAAGCCCGCATGTGGATGGCACGCGGCGGCGCGATGTTGCTTCCCATCTCGCTGTTCTGGTTCGCCTGGACCAGCTACCGCTCTGTGCATTGGATTGTACCCATCATCGCGTCGGCGTTCTTCGGCGCGGGCATCTATATCGTCATCCTGAGCATCCTCAACTATGTGGTCGACAGCTATCAAACATACTCTGCGTCTGCGCTGGCCGGAGTCATTCTCTGCCGCAATCTTGTTGGCGCGGGGTTTCCTCTGTTCGCGACGCAGATGTATGAGCGACTAGGATATGAGTGGGCGTCGAGTTTACTCGGATTCATCGCGATTCTGTTGGTTCCCATTCCGTTCGTCTTTTTCTATATGGGACGAGGAATCCGCCTGCGCAGTCCGTGGGCTCGGGAGCATTTCGATCAGAGTGAGGACGATCCTCACTAATGTCGGTTGGTTCATTTAGTTTAGGGTACTATTAAATAGAGTAGAGGTTAGAACGAAACCAGACATATGTCCTGGAGGTCAATCAATCAACGGTCTCGATGTATATATTGTTCGGCTCGGTTCAGCTTCAAATCCCTTCTGTTGGGCTTCGACCAGTGTTCCGCAATGCAATTGATCCCATCGAAGTGAGCACAATTTGTCCAGGAGTTACATCTGCTAATTTCGCCTTACGAAGTGCGCGGAGTAATAGATCGCGTAACCCATGCCTTCTACATTGACCTGATCTCAGGTGGCTATATCGCCACAGCCTCGTCCGATTTATGTGGACGTCCTATGAAGTACAGACTCGCATGAGCGTGGAATGAATCCACCTTCCGGGCTTCTCCAAGATATTAATTACAAAACAGTATCTGTACGAATTTCATCTGGTGCTACCATGCTCTGGAGAGCTAATAATTTTTATTCAACGATTCGTTTAGAGTCGTTTAATCTGCTGAGTTGTGTTGAGTGGAGTTACGTGGCGAGTGGCATGCGGGAGACCGGCCTGTTTTACATGGTTCGATGCCCTGCATGCCTGAAATTGTCCTATATTATATATGATAATTAAATATCTTCTATATAAATACAATATCTAAATTTAAATATAATACTTTAAAATACAGCTGAAACTGTATAACCGGGCTTTGGCGAGGCCTAGATGCTATAAGTATAAGCACCCTCCTGCTCTTGGTTCCAGTTTGAAACTTGCTCTTCATCACTAGATCAAGTACAACACTACTACACATCTCGAGAACCTCTAGGCAGGACACCCCTCGAAATGCCCCGCGACGCAGACTTCCTCAGCCCACGCGAGCTGCTGGTAAATGATGGGTTTGTTTGCAAGCTTGCTTCCTTTCGGAAACTGCGGGATCTCTGCATCAGGAATGAGAAGCTGCCCGACTCTGACGACGAATTGAGGCAACAAGCTGGCTTTGAAGGTTTAGCCCATAACCTGGTATTATGTCCCTTTCTTTCTGAGATATCATTCATTTACTTGCGCGTTATCTAGATTCCACGGACAAGCCTCTCCACTCCTCTTCCTGGCTAACAGCTTTTCAGCTTTGCGCTTACCTGCAGCCGATCCCTATTCAATTCCAGATGGTAATTTACATGAATATATTTTCCTCTCAATCCATATTCCACGCCGTCCCCTCCCTCCCTCCCTCACTAACGGTAGACAGGTCCGTAAAGTCGCTGGTGGCCTCAATGTACGCTGAAAATCCGCGTCGCTGCTGCTGTTCAATGGGGCAGCTCAGCCCCCAAATGCGCTTCCATTTTACAAACTGACAATCACACGTCTTTGTGACTGACAGTACGAGTACAACAACACCGACGCGGTGTGCAGCATCGCCTTGAACCTTTGTTCTGCCGCGCCGGACGATTACGGTACGCTCAGTTTTGTGTCTCCGTCCCAAGAGACAATTGAAACTTACCCTCGCTGGGAAAATCAGAGAAGATATTCCAGGACATGGAGGCATTGAGGCAGGACCCCGACAACGACAGCCGTCGGGACAAGGTCCAGAACGAGATCAAGGATCGAAAGGACGAGATCGACCTCCTTAAACACCAGGCGGAGTCCTGGAGCTCCAAGTTCCGAGCTCACAGCCTGGATGCGGAGGATTGTGAGACTAAGGTGCATCAACTGGCTGCCCCGCTCCAGGGAACGACCTTGGCGGACATCTTGAAAAAATGGGGTACCCGATCCCGAGGCCCTCCAGGAGGACCTTCATGCTCTGGATTGGACTAAGGTAGGTTTCAATCTCGACAGGTGGGCTGCAGTGGCTGGCTGTCTGCTTAGGATTGACTTCCAAATCAGAATCTGCTCGAGGGTTTTGTCATGATCGATGACTTGCAGGATGCACTGCAGGGGGTGCAGAAGATGGCTGGTATGTTCTGTCCAGGTGTTGGCATGTCCTGCGGGTATCGAGCCTCTCGTTAACCTGATAGCAGGAGGTGCAGGCCTTATTGCAGACGATATAGCCGTGCTGCTGAAGCACGTCGAGGCTCACCTGGATCCGGATGATGACCCTCTAGATGGCCTGGTAGAAGCGACCCTTGTGCGAAAATGGATGAACCTGGAGAAAGACGGTATGTCAAGGGCCCGATGTACCAACTCTGGTTTCTGTTTGGGAAAAAGACTGCCTGATGCTGATTTGAATTGCCCAGTCAATGATTTCCTGGATGCATACAAAGAGTAAGATTTATTGGATAGGTCTTTCCAGTGCTTAGACACAAATGATATCGTTTGGTCCACAGAGAACAGGATGGCAACGGTAGTGAGACGAACACATGAAATCATAATGAGAAAACAGGCCGGTAGAATGTGTCCCAGTGTAGCTCCAGTTTGTCCAGTGTACTCAAATCCAGGTCTTCGGGGTTTTCAAGTGTGAGCTTCCAGAGTGTGAAGGGCGGAGGTTGCGCGTGCTCGTGGTCATCGTACGTGGCTCGCTCCCTGTCGCGGAGCCAAGCGCCCGGCGAGCATCTCGTCAGAGCTGCAAGGGAAATCCCGGGCGAGAGCACACCGCAAAAATCAGACCAGCTCACATGGACTACGATGACCGGGTGTTCTCGTTGAGAGATCTGCCGCGAATTGGGTGGACGATAACAAAAATATGAGAGATGGGGATCGGGAGGGAAGGAAATAACCGGGCGTCCAAAATGATTTCGGGTGGGTCCGCCCTGTTCAAAGGTCGGGCCCGTATTTGTCTGCTCGAGAACATCACGCCGGTTCTTCTTCAGGGCGACCATTATCACGCTTGAGTAAAACGCCCAGTCAATTCTGATATTCATGGCCAATGGGAGGAATGAGAAGGTCTTGTAGATAGTCATCATGTTAAATGCCCGGGTACGTGCCCGGACCCAATGAAGGACGGACATCTGACAGGGTCCATTCACCGAAAATGTCCGCCGCGAGCTCTGCGTATGCGTGTAGTTCTCACAGCTTACGAAGGTCTGTCCGAGATGACGAAATGAGGGTCAGAACTCGGTGGTCATTGCCATCAACAGTGTGCCGTGTGCTGCTGGGTGGGAAAGAAGATCTACATCAATAGAGTTCTGCCTGTGTTTCCTATCATGAAAGCAGGTACGTTCGAGAGAAGCCACGACGAAACCTATATGTAACCTTCGTCCATACTTATGGGTACTGCAAGAGAAAGGGAAGAAGTATCTCTTGGATACGAATATTTAACGTGAATTAGAAAAGCTATCCGCTTGATGTTACCATATAAATTACTAGTCTCAGCCTCTGTCCCAGAGTGCCTGACATTCCAATCTTTTCTTGTGGTGAGGGAAGGCAATAAGGACCCTTAGATTGTCAAGCACAATGGGACTTTCTTTCGAACACAGGGGCTCTGGCTGTATCAACACCCACAGTAGGACTCTATCAAACGGACCAATGATAAGCCCATAGTCGGAGTAGGGCTTTAGTCGCTAGAAGTGCTCGGCTCGCTCTTCGCTATATACGGCTACACTTCTCACCTCATCTCGAAAGCTATCTCGATTACCGTCCCACTCCACCTGCTTATCGCATGTATGGTATCGCCCACACAACTTTCGCTTGATTCAAGATCTTCCGCGTTGTCGGAGCCTCCATCAATCCTCATTCAGACGGATCCACGTATCCTATCTGGTCGGGCATTTTCTGGTCATATATATCGGAACGAGTCAACTTATACATCCCTGAACATATTCTTATTGTCGCCACTGCCTAAGCTGATGTGCCTGACCATTGAAGATAAATTGCGCCTTTCTGAAAGTGCTACGGCTCCAACACGCTCCCTTTGCCGTGGATTCGTCTGGACCCACTGAAGACTCTTCGCACCCACAGCTTCGAAGCATGGCGGACTCCAGAGTAATTCTAGATCCTGGACCTATCCTTACTTAAAGAACACAGACTGATGACGTATCATGGCAAAGTGCGGGAAGTAGGGTCTTAGCAATGATATTCTGGTAGTGGGCAGGCAGGGGGATAGGCGGTCCCTATGAGTTGAATGGCGGATGACGGCGTGTGCTCGTGTGATACTTGTTCCTAATGGAAGAAATCCGACGTATGTTAAATACGTCTGCGGAAGTCTTGGAGGCAAACAAGCACATGTTATCTTGCCCAAAGAGCTATGAGGAACTACAATCGAAGGCGGAGGTGTCCGGCATATCGGTATGGAAGAAAGAACAATCACGGCCCGATCGGACGCATTTCACTTGGTCCTCAGTGCCCCAACAGTTTCTAGTAAACCTGTCTGCATCCTGCATCTATCATCCCGTGAGTTCCTCGTCAACAGCCTAGGGTGTCCATCCATTTTTGGCTCCTCTCGCTTGCTCTTGGACAAGATAACGCCGACGAACTCTGGAGAGTTTCCTGCACTAGATCCACTGTTACAGTATGGTTTCCACAAGGAATACCAGAGTCCACGAGGCCCTTGTACAGGTCAATGGTATCGAACAATCGCAACCAAAAAGTCCCTTCATCAGACGATAATGCCATCATTCTCATCGCCGGACTTGTTTTCGCCGTGTCTACTATAGTTGGGACTGTTTTGAACTAAGTGGTGGCAGATACAACTAGATAATACAGACGCAAGGTTACCAGTCTTTCGGCATCGAAGTAGCTCTTCAATGACGCTGGACTCGCGCTTCTCCACCGTTCCAGGTCAATGCTGCTCCTTAGATAATTCCTTAATGGTTAATTGATAGGTAATCTTGCATTAGGTGAATTAGATACTCTCAGACACGAGGTAAGGTGAGGGTTAATTCAATGCTAAACCCAGGGAAGCTTTGAAATCTACTGCCTGAAGTGCAGACCAATAAGGTGGGCTTCCGTGGTTAGAATGAAGCTGGCATTGGGAATGACTCTTGGTGCTATTGCAGGCCAAAATGGTGCTCTAATAGGAACTTCGGTGCAGACAATAAAGGGAGTAGGCGGCGGGCTGGGTTTCGTTCAAGAGACGATCAGAGTTCTGGCTCCTCAGCTTCCTCCTTAGCTACTCAACAACATTGAGATCTTTCTAATGCCCTCCGAAGCCTACCTACTATCATAGTCCGTCTCCCACACCAACGCGACAGCTCAAACCAACAGCACAACGCGCGCGTACCAGTGTACTCAAAAATCTAGCCGACTGGACAAGCTAACAAACGCCTCACGACCAGACGAAAAACTCACAATGGGGTCTGTTGGTGAAATACCATCTCCCACCGTCCACTCTTCTTCCGCCAAACACTCGAACAGGACGCCCGAAACGCCTGCGAGCCGCTATTAGCATCCTCTCTTTCGGCAGAAACTCTATAGCAGATCAACGCCGTCTGCCCGCTGGCATCCAACACACGTATTTCGCTGTCCAGAACTGCGTATGTGCTCCACGGCACGAAGTCTTCGCTCGTTAGGACGGAACTGAGCGAGGGGGTGGATCGAGCGGATAGCTTCAAGCCAGCAGGGAAGACCATGACGCAGTCGTTCGAGAGCATGGGGAGCAGAGACGATCCAGACTTGCACAGGGCGTCCCAGGATTTATGTTCGAGGGTAAGGATTTCGGAGTCCATGTTTGGGCTATCTTGTAGAGGCTGTAGAGAGCGCGACAGGTTGTAGGAATACGAGGTGGTGGAAGGTTGCAGAGATGAGCCGGGTATAACAATTAGGTCGCTCGGGGGCCAATAAATTAGTGTCGCAAACCGGGCGCAGTGGATATGTAGCTCAACCAATGGAATCATTAAGAAATCCGAATTGGTATAAACGCCCCTATCTGGCAAATTTAAGTGGCGAGCTGACTAATACAAACGTGTACTTGGGTAATCCACGTCTAACAATTAGTTTTATCACGTGACATGAGGGAAGCCATTACCGCCACTCCGCAACTATTCAAATTATCCGCTGTAGTTGCTTCACCGCAAGATCCTCCGCTTCTATAGAACCTATAAGCCTTACTGTCCGTAAGTCTGGTCTTTATAGCCAATATAGAGGATAGTATAGAAGAAAAAATTGACCTAGCAGAAGCGCGAAAACATTAAAACTGTCCGTCTAATAGCAAAGCATCCGCTTAAATCCGAGGCAGGCGGTCTAGATTCGGTTACATGTATCTTGCTCAACAACCTTGTCCCTCATAATATAGAGGAAGTGAGAACCATACTACATGTTAATTACCTAATTCGGGACAATGCCATCATGCTTGCTGATACAATCGGTAATAAATGGAACCCCCATTTCTCCAGACAATGGGACCTGCAAAATGTATCAAGTTAAACGAACGCGTATTCCACGAGTAGCAAATGTTCCGACATGAGCCAAATCACGCTATAAGGTAGGTAGGAGCGGATGGGCAAGATTTTCTCTCTTAGACCATCAGGAGTCCCACAGCAATGAAAACGGGAGAAAATATCAAGCACCCTACTTCGCTTCTCAAGCTTCCTGCTCCCCCTGTCCCTGTTGGCCCAGCGCCAGAGTCATTTCCCGTTGTCGAGGCCTGATGGCTCACAACTGTGGGAGGGTACGGTCCAACACACCCACCGGATCCCGTAGCAGCTGAGTTTTGGCCCGGTTCGGTGCACACGTGTGCTCGCGGGTCAACACACTCGGACAGCAAATCTTTGTTGTCCACACTAATATCGCCATCAATGACGGGGACTGCATCGGACTTGAGATACACGTCACATATGGAAGTTGTGACAGGTTGACCACCCAAGTTGGTACTGATAGTAGACTCATAGGTAGTGACGAGCAGGGCCAAATCGGACATAGTCGCGCGCGGGGTCAGCAAGCTCGGTACCTCAATTCCGATTGTGTCTGTGTAGGTAAAATCGGTCAAGGTGCAGGATTCCGGATTGGACACGGTCACAGGGATGTAATAGTTGGTTTTGATTGAAGGACTTGCAGTGGTAGTTGGTGCTTTAGTCAGGACAGGGAGATCGGTTGGTTCTGTGGGCAGCATAAGTGAGCTGGTTGTAACGTTCACCACAGCGCGTCCGTAACCGTTTTGCGTGGCGGGGAAATAATCAGTCCACACGTATGTTAACGTGGATGTCGGGGAAACAGACGCCGTAGGGTAGACGGTGCTCTCCTCGATGTAGTCCGGAAGTATGCCCGTAGTAATATTTCGAACAATGACATATTCGGTTACAGCCCAGGATGCAAGCACAGGCCGGACGGCCATAGCCAGGTATGTAAGGAAAACTTTCAACAGCATAGTAAGAAGTATGTTGGCGATTTTTCAAAATTCGGTTCTCATTACTCCCAAGGGAGGCATTCCATGCATTATTTATACTTACATTTGATAAGCAACTCGTATTTGCATGGCTGTAAGTGGTTCCCGAACGCTCAGGTGTGCAAAGCCTTGCAGAAAGTACGCTGCCGAGCATTCTGGTTTTAGTGACCTCGTATTCTTCATTTACGAACTTGGAAGTAAGCTGCGGTTGGCCGCTGCTAGGTTTGTGACAAGATAGAGCGGCTAACTTTCTTCTGGTGCCGGGTAGGGCCGCCAGCCACATCTCCACTCTACATGACCGCATCCCATGATTCGCCAAAGAGGCCGTCTGAGATTTGCTTTTCCATCAGCAGCCAATTAAAAGCACTAGCTGCAAGGCCGACAGCTTGGCATTTGAACTAATATATAGATAGAAGTTCAGCTGGATGTCTTGGATAAGGTCACTAATGCAAAAGGTTCTTGCACTTTCGTCGGCCCTGTTTATAGAATTGCCGCAGCACTACCCGTACCCTGCTTATCAGCACGACCGCCGATGTGATTTGCAATCTTTACCTTGATCTCCTTACGTAAACCCACCGCGGTCTTCTGTTTCAGAACCCGATGCCACCACTTCCGGAAAGAGTAGGTCATTAACTACCCTAGAAAATCAAGTACATATATGCTGAAAATGAAGCTGATGATCTGTCACCGCCACTTTCCGATATCCGAGAGAGTCCTGGTCCATGTTATTGTCCTAAAGCCTATATATAGTACCATATATTGGATTCCTTGCGCCAGTTAGCATTTTTTTTTTTCGCATTATAGTTGACACATATCTCCATTTGACAAAGAGGCTAAATCCAAAGTAAAGACAAGTCACTTGCATCTCGTCAACTAAGAATAAGATGTACGATTCCCATGCCCGCCGTCCTGGGAGCTGGACTAGACTTCAGAGCCCAATATGCGTGCTCCGAGTGTAGCTGATATTTGGAGTCCATCAATTGCTAGGCTGGCTTGTCTGCGAGTTGACCGGCGGCGCAGCGACGCAATAGCAGTACCCTGCCAGCAGATTCTGACACTCGTTCCCGACACTCGGATTCCACTGCATAAACTGCGAAAGCGTGATGTTGGGGTATTTCTCCGTCACAATCGAAATGCAAGTATCGCCCGGCCGTGCCTCATACCACTCGGTACAGTTCGGTGCTGTTGCGGAATGGGTTGGAGATACACAAGTGACAGTAGGCTTTGTTGTAGTTGTAGTAGGCTTCGGGGATGGTGCTAGAGTTTCGCAACGAATTAGCAGAGTACATAGCAGTTGACACAAGCAGCTTACGCGAGACACCGATGCACACATAATAGCCGACCCACAGCGTCTCGCAGGCAGGCCCAACAGCAGGGTTCCAGCGGTAAAAGTCGTCGATGTTGACGCCGTAGTGTCTCGTGATAGACCAGCAGTTGTCTCCATTCACGACGCGATGATACCGATTACCTTGTTTACATGTTAGTGTTTGGGGGGTCAAAGTAAGGGATGGGTATGTATACATTCCGAAACAATCCCCGTTTGTCGGGGATAAGGGGCGCCAGTGGATGTTGTTGCAGCAGTGTCTGATGCGGTGGTGTCCACGGCTCTGGCGAGGACCAGGAGCAAACAATGGAGAAGAAGCGCGGTGATCATAGCGGTCAGGGGTACAATTGCCTGGTATATCTGCGGATAGTGTCGAGCTCTTCATGTGCTTTGCATCGGCTATTTATGTGTCCAAATCCCAATGATTTGATCAGGGTAGAGGAAATAGTCTTATGATGTAGTACATAACACTATGGAGGTAATATGTTACGAACCTGCTCCTTTATGTGTGAAGGGTCGTGTCCGGTTCCATGGCGGTCCCTGGACATTGCAGTAACATGCTGCAAATAGTCCAATCCGTGGGTAGGACGGTCGGCTGTTCTCTGCAGTCATTATTAGTCGTACCTGTGGCAACAGGCTCGGCTGTGGCATTCTTTATTTCCTATGTGTCACAACCATTGCAGAGGGGTTGTTTGGCCTTGTGTAATTTGTGTCGGATGGTGTATGTCAATTCCAGTCGACTACTCCAGGAAACGAGGTAGAGAAACAACCACAAAAAAGTTGATGCACCTAAGAGGATAATGGCAACCGCAGATGTACATTCGACATGTTGACTTTATTCGAGGGAACGAGTAACTTATCACAGTCCCCAGTCATGCCATCTAAGCACTACGGACATGAATCCCGTGAAGGACGAACGAGACTAGAAAGAAACAAAATGAAGTTTGTACAAGTCATGCCATAGCACGAGGTCCGATGTAACACATAAAGCCCACCTTCGGCAAGCCATACTCTCAATACCACCACTAAAGACTCCCTGGAAAATAACGCCCCTTCTCCCTGGCCTCCAGCGCCCACTGGTCATCATGTGCGAACACCGTCTCTACTGGCCCGAGCTCTGTCTCTCCCTTCTCCAACCTGCGGATGTCACGAATGGTGTCCATCGCCATGCCGCGGTCCGCATGTATACAGCATGTGCGACCTGCAACAGTCGGGTCGTCCCATTCGGCAATCGCCTTCTCTCCGGTCAACAGCCGCCGGTCGTGGCAAGCATCACCGGCCAGATATACATAGCGATCACCGCCGACACGACACAAGAGGTTAATGTGGCCCGGGAGGTGGCCAGGTGCATCGACTATGTACACGCTTTGATCGGCAAATAGGTCAATAGCGTGAGAGAAGTGCTGTAGGGGAGCCCAGGTGCTGAAATTTAGATGCGGGAATTTAGATGAACGCTGTGCGCTCTCGTCACCATCCCCGTGACATGCCACTCCATGAACAGGAGAGGGTAGCTCGATTGTCCTGTTTGAAGGGAGAAGATCAGCTTCGAAGTGGCTGTGACTGCCGTTGCCAATCTTGACCTTCCCACTCAATACATCGAGTGCCCCATTTCCGACGACAAAATGGGAGTCGGCAAAGTCACTCGGCATCCCAACGTGGTCCCAGTGAACGTGGGATAGGATCACCAGGTCCACGTCCGATGGATGCAGTCCACCCTGTGCTAGTGACGTGACAACGTCTGGATAGCCATAGAGCGGCTGTCTTGTGAGCGCATGCTTGCAGATAGGTTCGCTGTACAGAGAGGGGTCCCGTCGTATGCCTAGGTCGAAAACTAGACGAGTCGTTCTTCCGTCGATCGGTGAGGTATGTTGGATAAGGAAGGAAAGTGACGGAACGGTCTTTTTGGCGCTCACGTCGTCGACTGGGGTGACGAATAGTCGCTCGGGGAGGGTCAGTGATCCTGCATCAAGAGCATGGACGGTGACTGTGGTAGTATTCGACATCTTTATGATAGCTCTCTGCTTCTATCGGCTCTGTGGATGGGCACCTGGGTTTCAATAGTGTACAACCCCGATCTAGAGATAGACGATAGCGTACGAAAGACAGAAAACGATGAAGGTGCGAGAGCGAGACCAGGCCGCGACACTGCCAGTTCGGTTGCTACATGTAGAACCCTGTTTGATACCCCGCAATATGAAGGCGATGCGTCTTCCTCTCGTTGGGGCACAGTATATTCTCGGATACTGTATAAGGTGCAATGGTACGGTCTACAGCCGTAGTCTATGACATACTGAGACTGCTAACATGCCAGCAGCGTCAAACTGAGGTCAATATATCCCTAGTGTAAGCTGGAAGCCATCGCCAAACCAGATAGAGATTGAAGAAAATGGGGTACTTTTGCGTTAAGACGGCTACTAGGGATACCCTCGGCAATACAATCGATGAAGTATGCGGGGAACTGCCAACTCTTATATCTACAGCTCTTTACTCAGCTATAGCCATAACCTGCATCGTGATTTTCATTCAGACAGACCATCATGTCGAACGACTCGCCGCTCACTCCCCTCCACGAACAGCTCTTTGAGGATGGACTACAAGTCCGTCGAGCGGTGGTCGGTGATGCCTACGTGGATAGAGCCCTTGCAAACGGCTCCTCCGATTTCGCGCGACCAGGCCAGGAGCTGGTAACTGAATGGTGCTGGGGTCATATATGGACGCGTCCCGGTTTGGACAGGAAACAGCGCAGTCTGCTGAGTAGACACCCGTCTTTCCCTCGATATCCGTACGTCCTAACCAACGCAGATCTGGGCATGCTTATTGCGTTAAAGTCGTGGCCTGAGTTGGCAGTCCACACACGAGGCGCGATTAACAACGGGTTGACGGAGAAGGAGATATCAGAGGCTGTTCTGCAAGCGACTGTCTACTGTGGTGTACCTGCCGGCGTGGAGGCGATGAAGGTGACCGAGAGGACTATAAAGGAGATGATTGAGAATGGTGAATATAGACGGCCTTAGTGGTGTTGAGAGGAAGATGAGTGTTTATAGTGTTTATCTGGTTCGTGATTGATGTTATAGGCGGTGTAGATGTCTAGAAAATGTAATAAGGAAGATGCTTTTTGAATCATTAGCAAGAAGCACTATATATTGCAGTCAATGAACCTTTTGTCCTCGTCAATTCAGTCCAAATGATACACGGGAGTCCCTCCTATTAGGCTACTAGACCCCCATGTTGGGGAACGGCTATTTCTCCAACTATTTCGGGGTAACGAGGGGTCTACGAGATCATGCAGTGCAAAGGTACATAACATAAGGCGCAACACGATCGAAAGCATTATTCCAACTACACGCACTTCAACATGGGCCTCAGTTCTGATGCAACCGGGTTCATAGGTCTCGGGGCCATGGGGCTCCCGATGGCCCAGCAGCTCGTTGCGAACGTGCCAGCCACCACTCGGCTGTATGTATTCGATATCGCCGACCAGGTCATGAATGATTTTGTAGCCATGTATCCGCACAAGGCAGTTGCACGGAAATCGCCTCGCGATGTCGCAGAGCATTCAGTCAGTATTTGCAGTCCGCCACAAGATTCTATAGCAGACTAACTGCAAAGAACACCATCATCACCATAGTCCCAGAAGGATCACACGTGAGGGCAGTCTATCTCAACGAGTCGACAGGCATATGCTCTACTGCGCTGGACAAGAAACTGCTCATCGACTGCTCAACAATCGACACCGCGACAAGCCTGGCAGTCAAAGCGCATATCACCACGAACCACCCTTGTGCCTCCTTCTACGATGCCCCAGTCAGCGGCGGGGTGCTCGGCGCCCAAAAAGGCGCAATCGCATTCTTCCTCGGCTGCGCGAAGACAGACCCCAACCTCCATCTGCTGACCGATACACTCCGCCTGATGGGAAAAGAAGTCATTCCCTGCGGAGGACCGTCGCTGGGACTATCGGCCAAACTGTGCAACAATTACCTGTCCGGCTTGATTGCGATCGCCAACTCCGAGGCGCTGAACATCGGGATGCGGGCTGGACTAGACCCGCGGGTTCTTTCTAGTGTCTTCGCGGCTGGTACGGCGCAGAACGCCATTTGCGATCGGTTCAATCCCTGTCCGGGGGTGGTGCCGGATGCGCCGTCGTCGAATGACTACAAGACGGGGTTTAAGATCCAGCTGATGAGGAAAGACTTTGCGCTGGCGGTGGCCATGGCGGAGCAGGTTGGGGCACGCTTGGTCTTGGGAGAGGCCGGGCTGAAGACGTATGAGGAAGCCTCGGACGATCCTCGATGCAAGGATCGGGATTCGCGGGTGGTTTTTCGTTTCTTGGGAGGGGATGAGTCGTGGGCTGAGAAGTCATTAGCTGAATAGCGGGTGTCGGTGAGTAGGAGAGTTGGGCTGTCCGTCTATCTAAATCGAGTCTGTATTCGGAACTCTTGAGGACTTCCATCTATCTTCAACAAAGATAAGCTGCAGGGCAATTCATGAATGATCTAACACATTCCCATAGAGACAGCGCCATCTAAGATTAATCGTAGTATGTTCGTAAAGCAGAATATGTACATCGTGACATCTATCTAATATGCAAACTCATCACGCCATCCCGTCTGTCGCATTGTGGCTCTTCATCCCCGGTGGCAGACCAGGCGGCATACCCGGTGGCGTATACCCGTAGCGACGCCAATTCTCACGCACCCACCACTTGGCAATGTGGGCCGCATCTCGCAGCCAGTGCACGGCGTCTTCCCCATACTCCTCATCCAGCGTCTTGGCCAGATCGACCAGACTAAAGTCCGTCACGGGGTGGAGTTCATGCGGGTCGAGGGCGACGTTGGTGAAGCGCCATTCGAGGTCGTCAATTAACGGGATGACGAGTCGGTATCCGGGCCGCGCAGCTGATCGGACCGCCAGCCAGGATCCGCCCGTGTTCATGACCGTAAACTGCCAGTCTTGGATATTTCCGGCCTCCTGGGTTAGAGGGCGGATCATGGACTGGCCTTCGTACAGGCCGCGGACATCTTTTGCGACGGTCGTGCCGTTTGGGCTGAGCGAGGACGACTCGACCAGCAGATCCAGGATCGTCGGCAGGATCTGGTCGGACATGACCGGGGTGGTGATTTCCACCGGAGGGAGCCGCGGATGCGCCAACACGATGGGGACCTGGAAGCTTCCGATATGGGGGTTGTCGTAGGGGGTGGATCCGCCGTCGTTGGGAAGAGACAGGCCACTGTGTGTGTGTGTTAGCGAACGCTGCGCATGCCATGCGGTCGGGTAGGTGGAACTCACTGGTCGCCTGCCATGGCAATCAAAGTCTCATCGGCGATGCCCTTTTCCTCCAGGATGCTCAAGATCTCTGCCAGCCAGTCATCGACAAAGTGAATCGTGTTGAGATATCGATTGACTTTTCTGTTTTTGCCGGCCCAGGACGGACGCATGATTTGCTGGATTTTGTCGCCGGGGAGACGCCAGGGGTGATGCGTCGTGCCCGTCAAATGGGTCAGGAACAGACGGGTGTGATTGCGCTCCGCGTCATCGATGGCATCGCGGAGATACTCGCGGAGTTCGGTATCGGCGTATCCATAGTAGTTCACTTCCTTGGTGTGGGGCGGGTAATGCTTCGCATGTCTATCCCGGATGCTCTCCTTGGTCTGCACATCGTGGAACCCGAGAGCGGGGGTCAATCTGTCTTGGTTGTCATAACCGTGCGTCACGGACTGCATCCACATCGAATGCCAGGGCCAGTGGGCGAAATCCTCGGTCTGGGTCGTGATGTCTGGTTGTTGGTTGACGGCGTCCAACACGTGAGGCATGCACGGCTGGTAGATATGGTGGTTGTACTCGCGGTTGAAGTCGGCCACCAGGGGGGTGACGCCGCACACGGTGCCCACGAGACTCTTGAGGGTGTAGGTGCCGGTGGTCACGGCATTGCTGGCGCTGATGCCACCGTATGCCTTTTTGCCATGGTATCGGTTGTCGTGATGATCGAAGCCGGTCGAAAACCCCGTGAGGTATTCAGCGGTGCGGGTCAGGTTCCCGACCCGCTGCTTGACCTCCGGTGGGACTTGGCGGTTGGGATACGAGTCCATAATCTCGTTCCAGATGAAGGAGTCGTTTCGCAAGGGGAATACATCCGCACGGGTACTCTCCAGCTTCAGCAAGATCACATGCTTGATGCGCACGGAGCCGTCGGCCAAGGCCTGGCGGATGGGCTCGAGAACGGGCTGATGGAGGTTGGCGAGACGCAGGGGGTCTTTGGCAGGGTCGTAATGCAGCGGCGCCGGGTTGGCGGCATCCCAGTCTTCAAAGCCGGGGAGCGGCGTGGGTGGCAGCCAGGAGAAAGGCGGGGGGGTGTTCAATGCGGTGCGTCCGTCCAAGAAGCGATAGTCCCCGGGCAGTCCGGCGGTGTCGACCGGAGACAGACGGTGTCGCGCATCGACAAAGGGAACCAACGGGAGGGCGCCGGACAAGAAGCTATATGACGGATCGGAGGGTCGGAGGGCGCGCAGGACGCAGAGCGCGAGAAAGGGAAGGAGGATGGTCAGGCGTCGGGCGATGGGGTCGGGTTTCGGGGATGGCTTGATTTTCGATTCGAATAGCTGAAAGGGTCCATCGACGTCGCTGTCGTCGTTGTAGTCGTCCTCGGCGACTTGCGCATAGGTCTCGGGGTCGGGGAGGGGCGGGCGTCGTGGGCGACGGCCGATACCGTGAATGAGCCACCGCCACGGCCAGACGATGGTGGTCACGACCAACCCGGCGGCACGGTGTACGGGGCGGGCCAGGACGGAGGAGAGGCTGAGGAGGATGGCTTCGACGATGAGGAAGCCGGTCAGACCGGTGAGGAGGGTGCGGACGGCGGCGGCGTCGCGGTGGAAGGTTTTTGCCTGTCGCCAGTGGATTTCTGCGCCAGTGACAATGTAGAAGGAGATGTTTGCGGAGGCCATGCCGGACATGACGAGGCTGTGGGAGGGATCAGTATGGACTCTATACATCGGGTAAGCATAGAGTAGGGCAAGTACCTGAAGGGGATGACGCAGATGGCAGCCACCAGGGCCAGGGAGCGTCGACGCCATGTGCGCGTGGCGAGGCGGAGCAGGAGGATGGCCAGGACATCCTGGAAGAAAAAGGTGACGCCCCAGAGGAGGAACTTGGCGGGCGGCAGGGAGTGTAGGTGGGCGTATAGATGGAGGAACTTGGCGCCGAGGAGGGAGAGCAGGGCGAGGGTGAAGCAGTAGCGGCGGGTATACTCCCAGACGAGGTCAAAGGCGTGGGTGGGAGAAGCGTGCACTTGGCGGGCTAGAGACCGGAGGGATCGAAGCCAGGTGGCATGGAGGCGGGTGACGAGGGTCATGGCGGCAGCGGCATGGTAGAGGTAGGGTGAGCTGAAGGGATGAAGGGAGGATCGAGAGGGAAGAGGAAGAAGATGTAGATGTAGGTGTCGGTGTCGGTGTCGATGGGATCATGGTTGGGTCAGTCAGCAAGGCGGAGTGATGGCGACATTAGTATTTTACTCCAGGTATAACCAGTTCCAGATGATGATTATTTCCCCAAACAGAGGAATCACCAATTCAGGGACTGAAACCTGCCCCACAGACCCTGGGACCCTGACCTATATATAGTGCGGATTAGGTAACCAGGGACATAGCCTCCTTCTACTGTATGTGTATATATATATATACACTATATACTCCTTATTCTAGAGTAGACTGTGTTCTTTCTAGATGCAGGCTTATCCTTGTATACCTCTTCCTATTCTTTATACTCTTTATACTCTACAAGACTGCAGTACCGCCTCTGCACGACAACCTTCCTGTTCAGGCTAGCCTCGTCCCGTTGCGGTTAGGGCTGGCCCCACTTGCCTCGTCATGCCGTTTCGGTTCTTCCGATTGGTCTGTTATATCATACAGAAGAACAATAGCAAATCAAAAAAAGAATAAAGAAGATGAACCATGAGATTGTATGGTCGGACGGAGTACCGGAGTATACGGAGGATAGAACCCCCCGACAGAGGGATAGGAGATCCAAAATCTTCCGTTTCAACGTTGTCTGCAGTGGACCGAATACGAGCCGAATCTGCGACATGCCAAGCAGGCAGGCAGCTGCATTCTCCACTCATTAGTGATTCAGGGTTTCAGGGTTTCAGGGTTTTCTCAGGTACCAAAGTACTAGGCAAGTACCTAGGTACCTAGTAGTATACTATCTCATGCTACTCCGTACACCAGCAACACTACATACCTATACTCTACGCCATCTCCAATACACTCCCGCCGCCACACTTAGCCCCCCCAACACCAGCGTCGTATAGCTGACCGGCGTCTCCTCCCTCACCCGTCCGATCTCCGTCGCTTTCTTCCCCGTCACCGCTGCACTGCCCGTCCCCTCCACCACATAATCCTGCCACGCCACCCGGCTTACCTCCTGCTGGTACTGCACCACCGTGCTGGGCCAGTTGTTCGTGATGCGCCCGTTGGCCTGCTTGTACCAGCTCTGGCAGTGCACATCCGCGAACGAGCTCGTCGCCAGCTGCCCCTGAATGCGCTCGTTGAACGCCTGCACGATGCCCGGCTGCGGCCGCAACGCCAGCGTCTGCCCGCGCATCTTGGCCTGCACCACCGCCTCGATCAGCGTGCTCAAGTAGCGCGACTGCGCCTCGATCATCAGGATGATCGAGTTGTGCCCCAGGTTCGTGTTTGGCCCGTACAGCATCCCAAAGTTGGGCAGATCCTCCACCGTCATGCCGTAGTACGCCGTGGCCCCGTCCTTCCACACGTCCGCCACCGACCGCCCATTCCGGCCGTACACTTGCACGGGATGCATAAACTCCACCGTGCGGAAGCCCGTCGCCAGCACGATGAGGTCAAACGGCGCTTCCTCGCCGTCCGTGGTCCGGATGCCCGCCGCCGTCACCCGCTCAATCGCCCGGGTGTTCAGCTCCACGTGCGGCTGGTTGAGCGTGGGGAAGTAGTCGTCCGAGAGGATGATGCGTTTACAGCCCACCGCATAGTCCGGCGTCACCTGCTCCCACAGCTCCGGCTTGTCGCGCAGCTGCTTCTTCATCCCCTCCACCGCAAACCGGCGCATCTCCTGCGACAGCTTCGACTCGCTGTTCGTGATGGCCGCGTGCGTCGCCTCGCGGAACCGCATCATCAGCGCCCGCTTGCACCACCGCACCGGCGGCACCCACTCCAGCACGAACTGCTGCACCGGCGACACCGCCATGTCCAGCCGCGGAATCACCCAGTTGGGCGTGCGCTGGTAGACCGACAGATGCGCCGCCGTCTTGGCCACCTCCGGGATGATTTGCACCGCCGTCGCGCCTGGACCGTCAGCGATCGTCTGCGTGGACGGGAGAAGCCCACTCACCATTCCCGATGATGGCCACGCGCTTGCCCGCAAAGTCATAGCTCCAGTCCCATCGCGCCGAGTGCATCAGTTTGCCCGTGAACTCATCCAACCCGGGGATCGAGGGCCAGCGCGGCACGTTGAGCTGGCCGACCGCCGAGACCAGAAACTCGGTGGTCAGCGTGTACGACTCGATGAATTCGCGGTCTTTGGCGCCGGTAACCCCCACCTGGACATCCCAGCGCAGGTGGGCCTCGTCCCAGCGCGCCTCCTGCACCGTCGAGTTGAAGCGGATATGCTTGAACAGGCCGTACTTTTCGGCGACGCGGATCACATAGCCCTGCGACATCAGCGCCGTCCAGCTCCGAGCGTCCCGTCCCGGTCACCTACCAAGATCTCTTCCTGCCCCGGATACTCGCGCGTCCAGTCGCTCTTCTGCGCGAACGAGTAGCTGTACAACGTGCTCCAGACTGCGCCGCTTAGCCCGTGTCCTTGTATCTCCCCGCAGGCGCCCGCACATACCATCACACGCACAGCCCGGGTATTTGTTGTCGTGCCAGGTGCCGCCGACCTGACTGCCCTTCTCCAGGATGACAAAGTTGCGACACGACGTCCGGCGCAGGAGGTCGATCGCCATGCAGAGGCCTACCCAGCGTCAGTCGCGTCAGTCTCACACGGAGAAGCGTTGCTGTTGCGTACCCGAAAGGCCGGCTCCGATAATCACCACCGTCGACCGGGTGTAGTCGCGGTTTCCTACATGGCGCGAGGGGTTGAAGTCTGCCATTTTGCCGGTCTCTCGTCTGCTGTGCCAGTGTCATCCGCAGAGAGCTCCCGCTCTGGAGGTCCAGGTAATTATAACGGGCCGGCCGGACCTCGGTTACGGGCGATCATCTCGAGCTGGCAGATGAGGGGGTGAGGCCCCCTGTTGATATTACCGCGGTTGCACCGCGTCCGGCTTTCTTGGCTATGTTCCCCTCTTGTGCTTGGAACGGATGGGCTGCAGGATGGCGTAACTAGAGGATTGGGTGGTATTTGTATGCTGTCTTACTCGCATTTCACGACAGGCATTTCACGGCAGCCATGAACGTAGGGATGCCTATATTGGTGAAGCTGTACAGGCCTTATGCAAGATTATGCACGGAACGCTTGTTTATGCACATCGCCGATCAAATTCTATTATGCATGTCAATTCAGCCGGCAGGCACCAACAATATTATAGCCTGCTAAGCTTGAGTCGAATAGTGGCAATAATACGGAGTCGTTGAGAGTCTCCTTCCTGTCGTACAACAACTGAACCCGTGTCCAAGTCATCGTATCCGACAGCCTCGTCCAAGGCCGTGTACCCCAAAGAGAATCGTATGTCCGTTCTGGATTCAACTGCTTTCTTGGACGCGGACTCTCCTCGCCAGACTACTCCATCCAACGATATAAGCGTATTCTGTAGGGCTATCCGTCAGGTCGGATCGGAGGATTACGTGGTCCCTCCACTATCGCGTGAAACATGGCATATCTGAGATCTGCCTGCAGTGGGTTCGGACATCTACGGAGTATTTAGTAAAAAGCTTGACAGTGTGGAGGAACCTACAGTCTGCGACAAGACCATGCTGTTACCAGGGCACTAGTTCCAAGAACAGATAGCAGAGCGAAAGGATCTGGTGCTGACATGGTCACCATGCTTCAACTAATGGATGGGTCTGGCAATGGGAAATTGCCTGTTCTCTTCAGGGAACATTCGATTCTTCATGATCTACAAGACACCAGTCGCTATCTCCGCTTACTGTTCCGTATATGGGTGCACAACATCCGAATGCACCGCGCACACATTTGCATACGGCATACCTACTCCGGCCGACGTATACTTTCTGCAGGCCGCACTGTAGCTTCGTCAGCTCAGACTTTCAGCTAAAAGACAAATCTAACTCTAATAGCAATCTTAAGTTTCAAGTCTTGCTCTCTATCACCTAGACTTCCGACACTACCTAGGTATTATGCTTGGATCTGATCTCAAGGAAATGTAAGAGCAACATCGAGGTCATCACGACTTCTATGTACATCTGGTAGCAATTGCAAAAGGTTCAGAGGTGAGTGACACAATAGCTAGTATTCTTCCTGGTTCTGACTCATTATAAACTTGTTCTAGATCTCAAGCCACGAGTAAGACACGCTGATCCCAGAAGCCATCCGCTGCTAATATATATCTCCAGACCCATCCATATCTCCCTATAATACAAAATAATACCCTACAACTTCGCAGCACGATCCATCTTCTTCAGCTCCCGCCGCAAGATCTTCCCCGACGGATTGCGCGGGATGCTATCGACAAAATGCACCCCCCCACGCAGCCGCTTATAGCTAATCACCCGGTCCGCAACATACTTCACAATCTCATCCGCCGTCGCCTTCGACGGCGCATACCCCCGGGCCACCACCACATACGCCCGCGGCAGCTCCGTCCCAGACTGCCCGCTCTGAATCCCCGTCACCGCCACATCCGCGACAGCCGGATGCCCCAGGGCAACATCCTCGAGCTCGGCGGGCGCGACCTGGAACCCGTTATACTTGATGAGCTCCTTGACGCGGTCGGTGATGTAGAAATGGCCGTGCTCGTCGGCGTACCCCACGTCGCCGGTCTTGTAGTACCCGTCGTCGGAGAAGGACTCGGCGTTCGCTGTGGGGTTGTTGAGGTACCCGAGGAAGACGTTGGGGCCCTTCACCCACAGCTCGCGCGAGCGGCCCGTCTCGCCTTCGACGGGGGCGTATTTCGCCGTCATGTTGGGGAGCAGCCGGCCGACGGAGCCGAGATGCGTGCGGGCTTCGTCCCAGGTCTGGGTTGTTAGCATGGTGGAAGGAAAATGAACCAGAGTGAAGGCGGAGGGGGCGGGAGCCTACCTGCATGTGCGTGCAGGGCGCGCACTCGCTCATGCCGTACGCCTGGCGCACGCTCAGGCCCAACTTCTGCTGCAGGGCGTGGATCAGCTCGACGGCCAGCGGGGCCGCGGCAGAGAGCATCATGCGCAGCGAGCTCAGATCGTACTGCGCGACGCGCGGGTTGGACACCAGTTCGAGGATGACGGGCGGCACGACGTAGGCGTAGGTGATTTTCTGGTCCTGGATGACGCGGCAGAAGGTCTCGAAGTGGAAGCGCGGCATCACAAAGGTCGACAGGCCCAGGTAGACGGTGTGGTTGAGCAGGTACGTGAGGCCTGCATCGTCAGCTGTCGCATTCATTCACTCATTCACCCACTCATTCCTTCTCGCAGGACCGCCGGACATACCATAGATGTGGAAGAACGGCAGCAGGGCCAGGGCGCGATCGCCCTCGCCATTCAGGCCGCCACGGCACGACAGCACGCCCTGGTCGACCGCGGCCGACTGCAGCAGATTGGCGACCATGTTGCGATGCGACAGCATGACGCCCTTGGGGAGACCCGTCGTGCCGGACGAGTAGACGAGAAAGGCGAGCTCCTGGTCCGGCTGGACGATCGGAGGCGCATGGGGCCCGTATGCCGTGCCGTCGTCGGTCAGGTCCTGCGGCAGCTCGTCGAGAATGATCACCCGGTCATGGGGGATGCCCGCACGACGGGCGGCGTCCAAGGCCGCCGGCGCCTGCGCGCGCTGCGTGACAATCGCCTTGGCCTTTGCGTCCTTCAGCGGATGCACCAGCTCCTCGGCGCGGTAGCTGGGGTTGACCGGACAGACGACGCCGCCGATGGCGAGGGTGCCCCAAATCACGGGCGGCAGATCGATGGAGTTGGGCGCAAAGGTCAGCAGCACGTCGCCTTTGGCCCAGTTCCATTTGCGCCGCAGCGCATGGCCAAAGGTCAGCGCGCGCTGCCGGATTTGCTGGTAGGTCAGGGACCGGCCGGAGGAGGCATCGGAAAAGAGGACTATACGAGGTCAGTGTCTCGCAACTGATGAAGGATCTACCGCAAGGCATTGACCTTTGTCGTCGGCGTACGGCCGATCGCGTCGTTCGAATAGAAAGCTCCAGAGGTCGACCTGGGGAATGTCGATGGAGGGAAACGGCGAGGAGGCCATCTTGCGCGGGACACCAGGTCAGACGAGTACGACCGCACAACCGTCCAGAAATCCAGGAGAAAGCAGCGAGCTGAAGAACAGCCGAGGGGACACTGCTCATCGCATTATACTCCATCCTCCGTAATTCCGACGTGTTATGGGATGGATCATCCTCATCCACTGTAGCGGGTATGATTTGTATTAGTTCGGTCCTGCGCTCCACCACGCCCTCAGCTCGTCTTTCCAGTGTCTTGGATCAGATGAAAAATCAGCAGGCCTTCGTCTGCACCTGAATCATTGCGCAGCACACCACTCTACAGAACCGGACTAGAGCTCACGAGCTATCTACGGTAGCGTCGATTTGCTGTGATAGATGGCGCTGCGGGCCGCGGGATCTGGCACTAAAAAAGAAAAAATTTTCGGTTCAGCTTGGGGCTGCAAGAGGGTCAATAATCGCATTGTTCTCCTGAACGCACTGCCGGCTAGCTCAATCTTATCGGACAAGTGGTTCCTGGCGTGAGTTGGCGCCAGGGCACCAGCATCCTTCACCTTCGACTAGGTGTGATCGGCAGGGCGATCCATCGTCGTCAGGGAGTGATTGGCAGTCGACGGGGTCGCTGCATCCACCCGGGAGTATCCAGAGCTCTCTGATGCCGAACCACGCCGGCTATTGACGGGCATTCGCCTGAGTTCCTGGTGGGGATGAATCTGAGCGTGGAAAAGTGCCGAGTGTGGTGGAGCCGATGTCAGCACGTAATCGTGAGGTCAAGAGATGATGATGATGATGGACGAGGCAGTATCTAAGAGTTCTTGATATGTCCGACACGAGAATGAAGAGGATCATTCAGATCTGCAGCTCCATCCATACCTAGTACAAAGTATGCTGTACAGACTACAGCGTCAGAAGTCTTGTTCCAGAAACTCCTGATCGTCTCCAGCCCGACACACGCCTGCCGGCTCCACTGCGATCGTCGATCAGGTTCGATCGCGCCGGAATTGTCGACCGAGGCTTGTTTGGGTAAAAAGTCCCAGCCGTGGTGGGTGCTAATCGGAGCTGACCAGCGTGGTGGTAGGAGGCTGTACTATAGACGACTCATTGCAAGGGGGCAGGGAAAAAAAAGTAAACAAGGGCTGAGCTGGAGGGCGAATGCCACAAAATGCATCAGCATGAGCTAGTCTTCACATCCCTACTCCCAGGTAGACATCAGACTTCCACACCCATCCCGTCCTGCAGCACGACGAGTTCTTTAGGGTTTGCCAGGAGACGATCCCAAACCCAATGGCTTCACGCATGAGGCAAGATCGGCTGCGAGCTAATCGACCAGAAAAAGAAAAAAAAAGCAGAATCAGAATCCTGATGGAGCTGCTGCCCTTCCGAACAGGTCGGTCTCCATCTGAACTCGCAACTCGCCCTCCAAGCCTGATACTGCGTGGAACCGCTTGTCCAAGTGGGTAAATGCTCTGACTATCGGGCATTCCGCTTGGTTCGCCTCCCTCCGTGCAATCTGATTTGGATTTATTTCTAGACGAGAGAAAACGTGGTAATGATGGGCGTATATAAGCCTGCATTCCGCCCGCCCTTTGTGAGATCTGAAGCTGATCGATTCTCTCCTCAGATCTGCTGCTCCCTTTTTGCTCCCACATTCCGATACCATGCCGCGAATCCCTACGGCGCCCACGCACCTGGCCACGGCCTGCCGGACCTGGAACCGTCTCCAGGATCTGAAGGCCCAGAAGCAGATCAGCCTGGATGGAAACAGCCTGGACATTGCGTCCGTCGTGGCGGTCGCCTAGTATGTATTCCCCGTCCGCAAGAAGCATCCGATATACTAACCGCTCAGCCACAACTGCATTCCAGGCCTCTCCTCTGATCCCCAGGTCATCGAGAGCATCACCTCCAGCGTGGAGGTGCTGATGGACCACCTCGACCACGGATACTGCGTGTACGGTATGGACCTGACTTCCATCCCTTGCTTGTCACCACATCCCACTGACGGCCCCAGGTGTCAACACCGGATTCGGCGGCAGCGCCGACTCGCGGACCGATCGGGCGTCCGCGCTGCAGGCGGCCCTGCTGCAGCTGACGCAGGCCGGCGTGCTCGTGTCGGCAGACAAGGCAGGCGAGGTTGGGCCGTCGTCGCCGGGCCCGCATGCGATGCCGGCGGCGTGGGTGCGGGCGTCGATCGTGGTGCGCGCCAACAGCAACGCGCGGGGTCACTCGGCGGTCACGATCAAGGTGCTGGACGGGCTGCTGCAGCTGCTCAAGCACCGCATCACGCCGATCATCCCGCTGCGCGGGTCCGTGTCGGCGTCCGGGGACCTGATGCCGCTGTCGTACATCGCGGGCGCCGTCGAGGGCAGCCCGGACATCTACGTGCAGGTGGCCGACGCGGCGGCGCCGGGGGCCAGCCCGCGCATCATGAGCGCGCGCGACGCGCTGCAGGCGGCCGGCATCGAGCCGCGCACCATGGGCCCCAAGGAGGGCCTGGGGCTGGTCAACGGCACGGCGGTGTCGGCGGCCGTGGCCAGTCTGGCGATGCACGAGTCGCACCAGCTGGCGGTGCTGACGCAGGCGCTGTCGGCCATGGGCGTCGAGGCGCTCATGGGCACGGCCGAGAGCTTCCACCCGTTCATCTCGCTGACGCGGCCGCACGACGGGCAGGTCGAGTGCGCGCGCAACGTGCTGGCGCTGCTGCAGGGCTCGCGGCTGGCCGTCGGCGTGTTCCGTGAAAAGGACCGCAAACGCGCCGGCCTCATCCAGGACCGCTACGCCTGGCGCAGCGTGCCGCAGTGGGTGGGCCCGCAGCTCGAGGACCTGATGCTGGCCGATCGCCAGATCTCCACCGAGCTCAACTCGTCCTGCGACAACCCGCTCGTCGACACTGTCAACCGCGAGATCTACTGCGGTGCCAACTTCCAGGCGGCCGCGGTCACCTCGGCCATGGAGAAGACGCGGCTGAGCCTGCAGATGCTGGGCAAGCTGCTGTTCGCGCAGAGCACCGAGCTGGTGGACCCCAACTACAACAACGGCCTGCCCACCAACCTGGTCGCCGACGACCCCAGCCTGTCCTTCACCATGAAGGGCGTCGACATCAGCATGGCCGCCTACATGTCCGAGCTGGCCTACGTCGCCCACCCCGTCAGCGCCCACGTCCAGACCGCCGAGATGCGCAACCAGGCCGTCAACTCGCTGGCCCTGGTGTCGGGTCGCTACACCATGCAGGCCGTTGAGCTGGTGTCGCTGATGAGCGCCGCCTACCTGTACATCGTGTGCCAGGCGCTGGATCTGCGCGCCCTGCACCTCGCCTTCCTGGAGAAGGTTGTCCCGCGCATCGCCGTGGTCACTGCCGAGACCATCGGTGCCGAGATGAACGAGGCCGAGCGCAATGCGCTGTCGGCCGCCATTGGGAACGCCATCGCCGCCGCCTGGCCCACCACCACCCGCGTGCCCCTGACGGAGCGCTGCACCAAGACCGTGCAGGCTGCTGTGCCCGCCATCGTCGACACCGCCTCAACGGCCAGCCTGCGTCTGTCCGACCTCAGCGCCTGGCAGAACCGCGCCGCCGTCGTCATGAACCAGATCTACCAGGAGACCGCTGATGCCTTCATCGCGCAGCCCCATACCGTGCAGATGCTGGGTGCTGGCTCCAAGACGCTCTACCAGATGGTGCGGGAGACGCTTCGCGTGCCCTTCCACCGCGGCTTCGTCGAGCACCCGACGAACCAGAGCACGGAGCTGGATGGCCGCGATAAGAAGACGGTGGGCTCCTGGATCTCGATCATCTACGAATCCCTGCGCAAGGGCGAGCTCCAGGCGCCGCTGATGACCCTCCTCCAGGAGGTGGCATAAAATTATGGATCACGTATTATAGAGGTTCTTTTTGTTTGATGGGTTGTGTTTATAGCCAAGACTGGACCAGTACATAATAATAATGCGATGTAACTAACATTCACGGATCACGCTATATACACTACAGCCGCTTGTAGGAGTATCACTGATGCAAATCTAGGTATGAGTCTAGTCGGCGGTGTTGGCGCAGGAAAAGCTGCTCTTTGCGCTGTCGTCGTGGATCGCCTTGCCGGACACGTACAATCCCAAGCCGCACTGTTCGATTAGTAGGCGTCGACTTGAGTTGGGCTTGGATACTCACCAGACAACCACCCATTAGCACGATCAGCATGTTAATAATCGTGAGGAAGATCTTGCGAGGAGACGAGAACCACCGACCCCAGTTCAGATGCAGCCAGTAAACACCGCCCAAGCCATCTGCGACCGTCAGTATTCAGAGGAGACAGAGTATAAACCAAGATCGACGGGTCCTTACAGCTGAACCAACTAGCGAAAAGTGAACTCTGTAGGCGATTAGCTTTCACTCGAGACAAACGCGACATTATCCGCAACAGATCAGCAACATACAATCAAGCTCACGATATTGGTAAACGTCGGAATGCCCTCGGCGATGATCCAGGCGATCACCCAGCACGACACGCCAATACCGACCCAGGAGCCCACCGACACCCAGTCGCGGCTGTGCATGCGCCCCGATCGGCGAAAGAGGCGGACGTAGATGTATTTCAATCCGACGTGTCCATTGACGACACCCGCTCCGACAATCTGGACGAGTATTAGCTCCTAGCGTCGGTCAGATGCAAGGGCGGAGCACTTACCGTCGGAATAGCAATTCCGTAAGCGACCTTCTTCAAAACGGGGCCGGCCGATCCCAGAGCTGGCGAAGTCACGTCGTTTCCGACGTAGTAGTAGATCACGACGGCAGCAACGACGTAGAGACAGATCTCAAAGACCTGCAGCAGGCACAGCGCCTTGGGGAAATCCTTCGGCTCCTCCATTTCGGCAATCAAACCGAAGAACGCAACATGGGCGCAGTACGCGAAGACGATGTTAGTCACCGCCGTGAATGCATGGTACAGGTTGGTCTCGTTGGTGATGTTCATGTTGACGCCGCCCTTGTACTGCACCCCGACGCCAATCATGGTGATCATCACGGCGGAAAAGATACTCAAGAACGCTGAGATTCGGTAAGTATTGACACCAGAGGTTCTCGGCTCCCAGGAGTAACATACAGGCAATGGAGATGTAGGTCATGTTCTTGATGGTTCTCGGCAGGGAGAGCACCATACAGATCACCATGCCCACGACACTGAAGACGATGGAACATGTGCCGTGGTCGGTAATGGTGTTCATCATGACGGTAAAGGTGACAATGTGGCTGCCCATGATGAAGATGGAAAACAGGATCTGGCCTAGTCCGAAGAGCTCGCGACCAAACCGACCCAACAGGATCTCTCCGGCATCCGCCAGGTTATGAATGTGCGGGTACCGCTGGCGAAACTGGCCGATGACATATCCAGTGTACAGTGCAACAATACCGAGTCCGACAATGAGGATGATTGCACTGCCACGGGTTAGCAAGATATGAAGCTGGCATCAAAAAGTTCAACGTACGGAACCAGCCCCAGGGACGCCAACGTAGCCGGCAGAGACAGAACACCGAGCGAGACTGATTCAGCGATCATAACTAGGACTATTAGCAAGCACATTCCCACCGAAGTCCATTATGTAGCTACGTACACATGCCGCATTGCCTATTTGGTCAGCATATTACTTCCTCTTCCAAGACAGACCGTACATACCACCACTTCAGAGTTTTGTACTTGACTTCGGCAGTCTCCTCGTTGCCAAAAGGGTCATCATAAGGCGTCTGGTCGACTGGCTTGTGGAAGTCATCTTCGTCGCCGACCTTCTCGCCATACTTGTTCTCAATGGGATCCGGCTGAGGATCCACGCCTTCCACGAGCATTCTGGTCACGAATCTGCCGATATCACACTGACAGTGGGAGCAAAGTCGAGAGTAGGTGATACTCGGCCGGTCAGAGGTCGAGATGGAGAGATATCTGACAGAGAAGCCGGGGTTCGCCTCAACAGAAATTTCTCGCTCCAGCGGTGGGTCAGGGCGTTGGGATACTCCCCACGATTTGGAGCCTCGGGTTGGTCACGGACAGAGACTCCAAAGGTCTGGGGTTGCACCAGGCCAGTAGAATTGACCAGGACGAAGCACGTTAGTCATGGAAAGCCGGCATCTCCACGGTGGAATCGTCCGGGGTGGTGTGTGATGGTGCCGCGTGGGATGTGATGCTTATTACACACGGCATTGTTGGAGACGATTGTCTCATGGCTGCGTGAGATGCCATAGCAGGAGCAGGTACCACCTTACCATACTGTGCTTACTGCTTTCGGTTGTCTCGACGCCGCGTCTCGCCAGCCAACCACCAGTCGCTATTAAGTAACAGCTTCCCGATTAGCTCGCTTAGCGCGGACCCACCCGAAAAGCTTTTCCACAGAACCGACACTAACCGCTTTTTTGGGCTGCCTGATAGGCTGAGAAGGCGCTGCCGGCCCGCTCGGCAGAAATCCGTGCTGCCTCAGGTATCAACAGAGTATCTATTACTAGATGAGAATCTCCAGAGCTCCATCTTATTAACAGAGCGGACCCATCGTGGCAACGCAGAATCTGCAGATTACCTTCTTATGTTCCGAGTCGGAGAATACGGAGTACAATAGGTATAAGCGGATCGTCATCGGTACCAAATTCTTCTTATTAAAAGCCCCATCGATGACAATGACATGCGCCAGGTTTGTGTTTGGAGTACTCAAAGCTCCAATTGTTTTCATTGCATGGTAGTGGAGATAGCTTGCCTTACGATGCTAAGTATAGCAAATATAAAGTCATCACATTCTACGGATGGAGGCATTGTGTTCAGATCCAGCACCCATCAAGGCCGTCACTTGAATCAGGTACTTTCCTTAACCAAGACGATCATTACGATTAGCCTCTTTCCGAGCAAATCTGGCCAGTGCCTGAGGCTTAGTTCGTAGTCATGTCCCTGTCACGGCACCTTTGCCAGTCAACTAGTCGAGGGCGGCCACGCCGGACAGAACCATCGGATAACGATGCAGCAGAAAGGCATCCGCTGCTCAGCCCACAGCCCAGCAATCGATGATTAAGAGCTAAAATACCATACGTGACTATAGTCGCATACCGGTAGCCAGTATACCGAGTTACCAACATACCATCCTTTTTTGCCAGCCCCTCTCTTGGTCCGGTAGTTGTGTTCAACAACGCTCCTATCGGTCCGTCGAAAACAGAGACAAATGTTGGAACCATTATTTGAAGCTACGATCGCAGTATCTGGAAGTGTGCTAGCCATGATGGTCTGTCTCCTTCCAAGACCAACACACGTGGATGGCGTGTTACTTTCGCAGGAAAGCGGCCACAGTAAGAGCGGGGAGTGATGGTCTCTAAGGAACAGTGACTCAGGGCGCAACAGCGGCATCCAGCCCAGTTGCCCACTGAAATCGAGGAGGGTCGCCATGTTGGTCTATTGGCTTGCGTTCGGTTGGAGGCGAAAGGCTGTGTTAAAAGCCAGATGATCCCTGCTCCAATTAGGCATCGATGCATGGTACTTTGGGTATTAAGTTACGATGATTTACTCGCGACTTCCCGTCCTTTTATCTCGTCGTCAGCGTCAACCGCCGTGATGGCAACACTAGATCTGCCTTCTTTTGACGGTCCCCTGACGCCTGTTGCAATCAACGAATGGCTCCTCCGATGCGAACTAAAATTCGACGCTTACAACGCACTGCGCAGTGATATCAAAGATAAGTTGAACGATCTTCATCAGATTCAACTGGCCGGAGACAAGATCTCCTATAAAGGCGACACTCATGCACTGGCGGCATGGTTTGCTGCCGAACGCTCCCATTTCAGGCGCTGGGCCGCCTTCAAAATCCATCTTAAAGCGGAAGCTCTTCCCCCGGACTGGCTTGCTCGCACAGTAGAAGCACTCTTCACCACGAAACAAGGAAACCGAAATGTTGATGCCTATATTCGCGAGCTTGAAGAGTACCGCTCTGTTATCAAAAACGCGGGAATGGCCGAAGACGCCGACAAAGCTCAAGAAAGTCCGAAGGGAAATAGCCTGCCCCACATCAGCGATGATGTGTTCAAATACATCATCCTTTTCAATGCGAACTCTGGTGTCAGGGCGGAGGTCATGAACAATGGGGTGGACGTTGTGACTGGAAGCCTGCAGGATATAAGGCTGCAGGTTCGCAAAGTGTGGTAGGTACGCCGCCACGGGTCTGTCTTTTTCATTTAACAGCCCTTGTAGGAATAAGCACACCCCATCTCGGAGAACCGGCGATTGCGATACTGATGTTCCTCCAAGTGGACCATCAAATCAACAAGATTTGGATTCCGACTATCGGAACGCCGGAGCACAGGAAGGTGTTGATGGTTCTGAAACTGCGTATCCGCAAGCCGATAGTTACTTCATGACGGAACGCATTCTGACCCACACTAGCGCGGTTACGAGCATCGCGTTCTCACCAGATGGCAAGCTCGTTGCAACTTCTACATATGGGAATGAGCACCCTATCGGCCAACTTGCAGTGTGGGATTTGCACTCAGCGTCACCGGTTCGTGAACTGCAGGAAGACTGGCACGTTGGGTCTCTCAGATTCTCCCCTGACGGGAATATTATCTGGTATATCTGTGGTTATAAGGTCATGTCCTGGAGATGGAAGGCGGATAGGGTAGGATCCGTTCTCTACGACCACTTGGGAGAATCGGGAGCGAAGGGCACACTCATCTCCCTTACCTTATCAGTAGACGGTACGCTGCTTTCAGCAGCTGGATCAGCAGGTACCTATCTCTGGTCACTGCCGCGCCAACTTGGGGGCAGACTTCCAGAATTTCCAAACACGCTCTCCGGACTTGCCTTGTCTGGTGACCGCACACATCTCGCTCGTCCAACTTCCGAGTCCCAGGACACCATCGATATCTGGGACATACAGAAGAGATTGCTAGCAGCGAGGCTGCAGGGGCACACTCGGCCTGTTTACTGCATTGTCTCCTCGCCGGATGGCAAGTTATTGGCCTCTACCTCCCGTGACAACACTGTCAAATTATGGAGCTGGGCAGACAAGAAATTAATTGCTACGTTTGGTGGGCACAGCACTTTGGCTCAGTATGTTGCATTTTCCTCGGACGGTACGATGGGAGCTTCTGCATCGATGGATGGGGCGATCAAGCTTTGGAGTGTTCCATCTATGGAGGAAACTGCTACTTTTCAATGTAGTGGTGGGAACTCCCACGTGGCGTTCTCACGATGTGGATCATTCTTTGGAAGTATGTCGAGTCAAAAGGAAGTAATTATTCGGCGACTGATGCCGAGAAGATGAAAAAGAAGAGACGTGACTGATCTGGCCGATGGTCATCTTTGATGTTTCACAAGTGCATGTCATCCTACCCTTCGTGACTAGCTGCCAGCTGTTCCACGCTACGCGGAATGCGAAGGATGAAGTCTGATCGAGTCAACAATCAGCCCAGAGGATGCTTGTTCTTTAACGCAAGTGACTCTCAATATGCCCAAAGATCTCCTGAAGTGAGTGGAACAGGCGGATCTGCTTGTGTTAGTCTGAGAGTCGTTTGTGCTTACGGTCGAGTGTCTCCGACGGATTCAACCGTGGGTATTGATCTCTTGCCCCAGAAACCTCGTCGGGGGCGCTTGGTTAGAGTAGATTCCGAGACGGATGCGTTTATGTATCTTCGGGGTATGGTGCTCATGGGCTTCCCGGGCTCGGGGCGCACTGAAACTTCGCCCGTTCGCGCAGCGATGTCTACCTTTCGGCCTCTGCATCTGAAGCAGCAGCATCGGCTCGACCATCTAGCCGTGCTGCCCATTATGATCATGTAGAGTAGAAGATACTAACTCTATACTATACTACTAAGTAGTTAGCGTGGAAGAGCTAGCAAACAATATAGTAATATAGATTGGCGACATATAAAGACAGTATACATATAGATAACCAAACTACAGTACGAGCCACTACCAGCATGTATAAATATAGCTAGTATACGGAAGCATCGTCAAATCCTGGTATCCGCCTAAGCTGCGCGACCTACTAGTGTACAGTAGTAGTTCAAGCATGGGGGTGAATTCAGTACCTCCCGAGTAACTACATCATTAGCCGGTCTTGAGTCTACTCGATGATGATCATTAACATCACTTCTATCAAAATTGGCTCACTCGGCGTTGATAGAATGCAGATATCTATATGCCAGGCATTCTCTCTCAACGATTCGACATTATATATCTTCTCAATCGGGATAGATCTATGTCTCTAACTGCTTCATCTAAGAGGAGCACGTGAATATACACTGTCCATATATAACGCCGATAGAGAACATACGTTCTCTATCACTCGGTCATCACTAGCTGAATGACCGAGGTGAAGAACTACCAAGCCATATCAGAGTCCGCCACGATTCTGACGCATAAGCCATCGGAGAACAATACCCCGACTAAGACTTCAACCCCTCATTTCATACGACTGCACCTCCCCAGAAACCCTCTCACTTCGCAACACACGATGGGCCGTCTTCAGGACAAAGTCGCCCTTGTTACCGGCTCCTCGTCGGGCCTGGGTCGATCGATCGCAACCCGCTACGCCCAAGAAGGCGCAAAAGTCGTCTGTGCAGATATCACTCCCACAGCGCGTTCCCAGGTTCCAGAAGAGCTGCACATCACCACGCATGATGCCATTACCCAAGCCGGTGGGCAGGCGATATTCATAAGAACCGATGTAGGAGATGCAAAAGCCGTTGAAGATGCCATCCAAGCGGCTGTTACCCAGTTTGGCAGGTTAGACATGTAAGCTTCTCGCCTCGGGTTATACTATGATAGACTGATGAATGTAGCCTGGTCAATAATGCCGGAGTCGCGCTTGAAGCCCGCCATCCAGCCAAGATCCACGAAACCGACGAGACCGTCTGGGACACGACGATGCGCGTCAACGCCAAGTCGGTCTTTCTGGGCTGCAAATACGGTGTTTCCCAGATGCTGAAGCAAGAGCCCCATTCATCTGGTGATCGCGGGTGGATTATCAACATTGCTTCGATCTTTGGCCTCGTCGCTGGGCTGCATAATCGTATGTCTGCTGAGACTGTCCATACAGCTAGCTGACACATACTGTAGCGTCGTATTGCGCTTCGAAAGCGGCCGTCAGCAACTTGACGCGCCAAGTGGCCCTCGAATATGCCGCTGATCGGATCCATGTCAATGCCTTGTGTCCTGGATGTGAGTGCCCTTCCTCCGAACGGAACACCGCTAAGACATGCAGATACGCAAACGGCCATCTTCCAAGAGACCACTACCCATATGATCTCCCTGGAAGATCTCCAGCGCCGCCATCCATTCAAAGGCCCAGGTCTTCCCGAAGACATTGCCCGCATGGCGGTGGTCCTCGCCAGCGACGATGCCAGCTGGATGACTGGGGCTTGCGTGCCCGTGGACGGAGGGTATACTGCTCGGTAGATTGGAAGGCACACTATAGCTATGGATCCAGCGTTGGCAGTTTGGACCTATGAGACGGTGTATTTGGTCGTCTATTGTTCCACCACAACATACAAATTTGTGTCATTTAACTTACTCTCAATGCCCATGCCAGTCCAATTTACCAATGCAAGCTCCCCCTAGTTCTGGGGAATATGCAAAGTCCGCACCGTCGTAAACACGTCCCTACTGTACTCACCACCCTCTCTCCCCGTCCCCGATGCCTTCATCCCCCCGAACGGCGTCCCAAGCTCACGCACCAGCCAGCAGTTAACCCAGACCAGACCCGCGTCAATCTTCTCACCGACACGACGGATCCTGCCCCCGTCTTTCGTGAGAAGGATGCTAGCCAGACCGTACTGGCTATCGTTTGCCTTGTCAATGGCCTCGCTCTCGGTTTCAAATGGCGTGAGGGTGACCACGGGCCCGAAGATCTCATCTGTCATCAGGATGCTCGAATCGGACACGGTCAAGATGGTCGGCTCGATCCAGTAGCCACTATCCGGTTTCTCAGGGGGCACAGAGCCCAAGTGGAAGACGGCGCTGGGGTCGGCAGCCGCGAGAGTCAAGTACGATCGGATTTTGCTATAATGGGGCAAGGAAACAACCGCGCCAACGGTCTGGCCCAGGATGTAGTTCTTCTTGACGTATTCGACAAATCGCGGGACGAAGTCGGACCAGATGCTCTTCTGGATGTAGACTCTGGATCCGCACAGACAGATCTACTACCGTTAGTTGACGTACAGATGACGCGGCGGCCAACCTACCTCGCCCTGGTTCTCGAATGCCGCCGTCGCCGCCGTCGCAACGGCCTTGTCCAGATCCACGTCGTCAAAGACCAGCGTCGGGTTCTTCCCTCCCAGCTCCAGCGACAGGTACTTTCCAATCTCGTCCACCGTATCGCGACGGATCTGACGTCCGGTGGCCGTGCCGCCGGTGAAGGAGATGCCCTTGACGCGCGGGTGACGGATGAGGGCCGATCCAGTCGGGTTGCCAGCGCCAAAGACCATGTTGATGACGCCGGGCGGGAGTTTCGCTTCTTGAAAGACGGTCGCCAATACTGATAGACACTATTAGCGCCATCCATCTACACGGAGGAATACGCACAGTATGCGGTGATGCTCGTCACTTCGCTGGGCTTCGCAACCGCCGTGCACCCGAAGGCCAGACACGGGGCGATCTTCCATGTCAGGAGGTACAAGGGCATGTTCCACGGGGAGATCAGGGCAAAGACGCCCTTGGGCGAGCGATGCTCATACGTGAGGATGTTGGTGTCGGTCCACCGGGCGTGAGTTTCTTGATGCAGGATATACGTGGCAAAGTAGCTGCATCGCATTGTCAGAGCTCGCTCCGTTGACAGAGACAACCACAACTATACCGGAAGTTCGACACCGCACGGTCGATTTCGACGCGGGCCCGGGCAATGGTCTTGCCCTGATCGAGGCTCTCCCACACGGCAAACAGCTCACGCTTCTCTTCAATCGCCGCCGCGATGCGCTGTAGATATTGCGACCGCTGCGATGGAGAGGTGGCGGACCACGCCGGAAAGGCTTGCTCAGCGGCATTAACCGCGGCATCGACCTGCTCGGCCGTAGAATTGGGTACGTAGGCGATGTGTTGGCCGGTCTTGGGGTTGAAGGCGGGCACAGCATCCTCGTGGTGGGGGTGGGGGATGAGCTCTCCATTGACGAGATTCTGGAGACGGAATGGCCGGAAATCAGGCTGGCGTAGATGCGCCTCTGCGGCATCCAGAGTGGACAGGTCCCAGGGTTCCACGGACGACATTCTGGCGATGTTAGTGCATACAATGACCGCTGACAGCTGCTGGCGAGAGATGTGTCTATATCCATTGCAGCTAGCTGGACGGCGTGACGTGCATCGGGTAGCTCTCCGTGCACCCGGACCGTATCCTTGATAGCGGACAGCCAGCGGATAGTATCCGGATGGCGGAGATGCAGCCAAGAGGTGGAGACGATAGAGTAGAGATATGGGGATGATAGTATGTTATGGTTGATTATGGGATTCTATGCAGGATACTCATCCTAGAACAGGTACAATATAGTACAGCACGTACAATTGCATTGACTATCCGGATACACACGAAGTATACAATTACTTGGGATCAGCTATGTTCCCACACGCACCACACCGCCGACTCTCCTCATCCTGCTGCCACCGTTCAATCAATGGCTTCAGCTGCGTGCCCAAGTCCGAGCAGTAAAAGACCTCCTCGCGGATCATCGTGGGTTTCTCATGCGCTCCCTTGGTGCAATACCACCGCAGTCGGTCCAGCACTCCTTCCGGCCGCTTGCGCTCCATGACCATCCCGATGGTGTCGGCGAATCGGACGGGGTTATGGGGGGTGTTGGCTGGTTCATCAGTATCTAGACAGTCCTCAGTCAGACTATTACATACATGGTAGCAGAAACATCTCGCCCTCTTTGATGGGAATGTCGCGGAAGGTCTCGTTATCGACCACCCGCAGGAGCATGTCGCCCTTAACCTGATAGAACCATTCTTCCGTTTGATTGACTGCACGATTAATATCCGTAAACAGCTCAACTGAAACATAGCACACATACTATGATAATCATTGCGCTCATTCGGCCCTCCGACCACCATCAACGTAAAGTCGTCGCCGCTGTACAGACAGTAGTTGTTGACGGGCGGACATAGCTTGTCCTGGTTCTCCGCCAACCAGCTCTGGAATGAAAAGGGAGGAATCATGATGACGCTGAAGATAGTATTTGTCAAGCTGGATGTCGTGTTCCTGTCCTATCATCATATATAGGCGCTGGGCGACTGCTGATAGGCATGGAAGCCATCCGGCGTGCATCCGGATGGCATCCGGGGCGGATGTTGAGACGGATGGGAGGCCCTCCTACGTAAAGCTCTCCTTCATAAGTAACCCGTCTCCTGCAGGCAACCAAGAATCTAGTCTGTCACTGTAGTATCTCGCATCGATTCTCCCTCATCATGCATTGCTCCGACTGCCATTTGCTGCGCATCGATATGCACACGCATATCATGCCCCCCACGCTGCCGGATCTATCCTCATACGCCTCCAACTCGAGCGAATCGCCGTGGCTATCGCTCCGACCAAACCAGAAAAACCCCGAAGACGTCGACATGTACGTAGGCGACCGCTTCTTCCGCACCGTTAACCCGAACTGCTATGATGTGCACACGCGGCTGGCCGAGATGGACGCGGCCGGCACCGACGTGCAGGTGCTCAGCACCATTCCCATCCTCTTCTTCTACGACCAGCCCGCCGAGCCCGTGAGCATTCTGGCGCGGCATCTGAACGACCACATTGCCGCAGTCTGCGCGGAGCATCCAGCGCGCTTTCTCGGGCTCGCCACGGTGCCCCTGCAGGACGTGTCGGCGGCGGTGGCCGAGCTGCACCGCGCCAAACACGAGCTGCATCTGCACGGCGTGGAAATCGGCACGACGATCGACGGCATGACGTTGGACGACCGCGCGCTCGATCCGTTCTGGCAGGCCTGCCAGGACCTGCAGATGCCCGTCTTTATCCACCCGCTCGGCTACACCTGGCCCAAGGAGAACCCCAAGCTGTGGGCCAAGTACTGGAGCTCGTGGCTGGTCGGCATGCCGTGCGAGACCGCCCTGGCCCTGCACCTGCTCATCTGTTCGGGCACGCTGCTGCGCTTCCCCCGGCTGCGGCTGTGCTTCGCGCACGCCGGCGGCTCATTTCCCACGCTGCTGGGCCGCATCCAGCACGGCTACGACTGTCGGCCGGATCTGGTGGCCACGGACGCCGGGGGTGTCACGCCGATGGAGCATGCCACGGTGCGGGACAACATCTGGATTGACAGCTTGACGCACGACGCGGATCTGCTCGAGTACCTGGTGAAGAAGGTGGGCTCGCACCGCATGATCATGGGCAGCGACTATCCGTTCCCGCTGGGCGAGGTGCCCGAGGCCGGGAAGATGCTGGCGCGCGATGATCGGCTGGACGGGTTTCTCTCGTGGAAGCAACGGGCGGAGATGCTGGCGGGGAATGCGCTGCGGTTCCTGAACCTGGACCAGGACGAAAAGTGGCGGGCGATGATGGAGTCGCGATGGAGGGAGTTTGAAAAGGTGCATTCGTCTTCGTGAGCGGATGCTTCCATGTATACACATGCTACGATTTACGACCAATATGTATCTAATCAATCAATTGTTTTGCTACGATTTACCTCTGCTTAAAGCTAAAGGCGCATACAGACCCCCCTGTTCGCCTGCGTTTACATGGCCGGTCGTCCTCTTCCGGTTGACTGAGCGGTGGCGTAGGGTGGCATTCCACGATATCGGGGGCGCTCGTCGGCGACAGATGGAACAGTTCGTCCATCCAAGCGGTGTCAGGCATCGACGGAAACAGGTTCGATTCAAAATCAATCTGCGCAGCGAATTCCTGCCATGGATCCAGCGGCGTCTTGTCCTTGGACACCAGGCACCCCGAGTCACAGATACAGCGGCCCGGACTGCCTCGATGTACCATCTCACGCGTCAACGTCTCGTACGCCATCAGGATGGCGCGGTACCGTTGAGCCATCGGCCAGGTTGTGTCCATCCGCGCGAGAAGGCGCATGCCTCGCTGGCTGTGCTCGCGGGCGTCGGCGGCGGTGCGTTCGTCGTCGGTCTGGCGACGACAGTGCAGCAATGTTGCAATGCTGACCACCAGATTCTGACCGTGCAAGGAATAATAGTGGCAGACAGGAACGTGGCCCAAAAACACCTCGGTCATGTCAATGCATTCAATTGCTGCCTGGAAGGATTCCTTCAACGCTTGCTCGAACGGGAGTCGCGATACCCGGTGAGGCGTTGCCATGTACGTGCGGAAGAGCAAATGCACCGCCGAACAGTACGTCGAGAGCAACACGCATCGTTCTGTGATCCGCGAGGTGTCTGGAGAAGACTCGACCTGGGCGCAGGGGAGCTTTGTGTCTTTCCAGGCCTGGAGTTCGTGCCAGAGCTCGTCCACCTTGCCCTGCAGCTCGCCATCACTTCCAGCCTCACTCCACCTGCACGCCTGCTGTACCGTATTGACCAGCTGATGAATTTGTCCGATGATCTTGCACAGATGCGTCATGGCAACAAACCCAGGGGCTTGTGGGCGAGCCGACGGGAAGAACACGTCCGAGTCTGCGTCGTGGATGGCAAGAGGACGGCCGAGATGAAGGGCCAGCAGCCGGTCCATCACGTACAGACACCACCACAGCTGACATCGTCGTTTGATGTCCAACAGAGGCAGTCCCATGCGTTTGGGAGACCGCTAAACACGTCAGTGCCGTCTAAGGATACCAACACTTAGATGGAACTTACATGCAGGCCCATTTCGTAGCCCAATCGCACTGCGTGTCCGACAATCCGCCATGCCTCGTTCAGCTTTCCCAGCTGCGTCAGGTGCATCCCAAGGAGGGTAAACGCCGTGACGGTATTAATACTAGGGTCTTGCACCGTAAACGATGTCATCCACGACAGACGCTGTTCGTGGGCGCCCACCGCCGCCACCGCGAGGCTGTAAAAGTGATCCCCGAGATCCAGACATCGATATGCCGAGCAGCCCGGGCGACTCCAGACGGGGTCGTCAGGCGAGATATGCGGCGAGGAGACAGCCAGGACGGAGTAGAGCAGTTCCACGAACCCTGATCGCGAGCCACTGAGATAGCGCAGCATCAGATACTGCCGGCGAAAGTCTTCCGCCTCGATGATCGGGAACAGTTTGTACACCTTGCGAAAGAACGTGTCGATGAGAGTATCCATGAGAGGCACGGGGGGCAGGTGTTCCGTCCGATCTATCGGGCTGGACTCGGCTTTCATCGCGGCTTCGCAACCGATCGATGGGCTTAAGAGTGATTCTTGCGGTTGGTGTCCTTTCTGGAGGAGCTCTTGTCGCACGCGAGTTCGGATGCCTGGGCAATCATCCATCAACCAGACTGTTGCGCCCAGTCCGACATATCTATATTTGTCAGCCGTCTGCTGCCTCCGTAGGTGGGATTGACGAGTAGACGCACTTGGCTCCATCTGTTCCATCGGCTGCCAGCGTTCCATAATCATCACTGTAGACCATTGGGGCCGTGGCACTGTCATTTGTATCCGCATGAGCTGTCTGGAGAATCGAGTCAACGGATGGATTTGGCAGATCCAACGGAACAGCATGAGACTCGTCGGCTGAGCTACTGACCAGCTCTGGATCGATCGTATCGGTGGTGTCTGACGGGACTAACTGCTCCTGGGGGGCGATAGGCTCGGATGGGGGCAAGGGCGCGTCCCGGGAGAATGGCGCAGCGACTGCACCATGCTGTTCGCGCAAAGTCGATGCCACATCATGGCTCACAGCCGATGTGGTGTCCTTCTGCAAGGCAAGCTGGGCGGCGAGTCGCTGTTGTTCGTCCACGAGACTGGTGACGAGATCTTCCAGCGCGCGCAGGCGTTTTCCATACACCTCCAGCACTCTGCCACCGCGTTATTAAACGACCGATCATTTTGATATCGACACATACTGGGCATCGACAAACCCCCGGCGAAAGCCATCTCCGGCATAGACACACTCGCTGGCCGTGTCCAGACAACACTGACACGGATCCGAGCCATCACACTTGATCTTCTTCTTGCGACACGATTCACAGGCCCGCCAGACTCTCCGGCGGTTCTGCGGCGGCCGAGTGACATTGGCCAGCGCTAAGGGCCGACTTGCTCGTGGCCCTCCGGAGAGTCGTCTCTCATCGTCGGCCAGCTCCACGGGAGTGCCATTCTGATGGAACGACACCAGTACCTGCGCGGCATCATGCGAGGGCGTCGGTCGACGAGCCAGCGGCATTTTGCAATAATCGATGTTTCACTGGACATGATATGGTGTTGCTGCTGCTGTTGCTGTTCATTGCTTCATCCGTTGAGGACCGGATGTATATCCGACGGATGCGGATCCGGCAGCATCCGTTCCCTCGGTTATTACGAAACGGTCAACGTGGAGAATAAATACGAGTAGAACGAACTAGTAGGTATATCAAGGGGGCAGTGCAGGCCCGAGCGTGATAAGACAGACGGATATGCACAACCGTCACAATACTAGATCATGTTACACCTGCTCAGTGTCTTGGTGAGATCTTGGCCATCTCGTTGGAGTATAGTTGCAACATTCCATCTCCCTGATGCTGCAATAATATCTGTTCCTGCTCACGATCTCGGTGTCGCAATGGCGATGCGATGCCAGGCGATGATCAGGGGCACGCTGCGGGGTCGTTGGCCTGCTAGTAGTACGCCATAAGCCGTAGTATGCCGTCGTAAGCCCTAAACAAACAAGCAATCGGCGTGCTGTGAATAGCGTGATTGGGCCGATATCGTGATGCCCCTGCAAGGTGTCTTCGGATGGTTGCACCAGGCAGATTACCCTTTGTTCGGGCCAGCAGATCTCATAAATTGTCTTCAGCGGTGTATTCTGTGAAAACCTGTGAGTCTTGCACTGCTCGTCCTCAATAGTTCATTGCAGGATACACGATGAGGCTGCTTCTGCTGCTGACGGCGGCGGCATCGCTCGTCCAGGCCACCGTCCGCCCACTGGATGTCCTCTCCAATCCTCATCTGCGCCAGATCAAGAGATCGCATGCGCTTCAGCCGCGAGATGTGACCTATCCGGCGCATTATCTGTCGGTGCCGATCGACCATTTCCACAACGAGTCTCGCTATGAGCCCCATACAGACAAACACTTCCCCCTGCGCTACTGGTTCGATGCGCAGTACTATCAGCCCGGGGGGCCCGTCTTCGTCATCGCAGCCGGGGAGACGAGCGGCGAGGATCGGTTTCCGTTCTTGTCGCAGGGCATTGTCACGCAGCTGGCCGAGAAGTACCACGGCCTCGGGGTAATCCTGGAGCATCGCTACTACGGCGACAGCTATCCGTTCGACAACCTCACCACGTCGAACATCCGCTTTCTCTCCACCGAGCAGGCCGTCGCCGATTACGCCTATTTCGCCGCGAACGTGGTCTTTCCCGGGCTGGAGCATCAAGATCTCGGCCCCAAGAACACCCCGTGGATCGCGTATGGCGGGTCGTACGCAGGCGCCTTTGTCTCGTTTCTGAGGAAGCTCTACCCCGATGTATACTGGGGCGCAGTCTCGTCGTCGGGCGTCACCGAGGCCATCGTGGACTACTGGGAGTACTACGAGCCGATCCGCCAATTCGGTCCGGCGGACTGCATCCACAATACGCAGATGTTTGTGGATATCATCGACAACGTCCTGATCGAACATGCCGAGAACAAAACGCTCAAGGCCGAGCTGCTGTCGGCGATGGGTATCCCCTGCGATATGAAGAGCGAGCAGTTTGCAGGCATGCTTTCGTACGGCCTCGATGCCTGGCAGAGTCGCAGCTGGGACCCGGCCATTGGAAGCCCGCTCTTCCGCCAGTACTGCGATAACATCACCAGCCCGCATCTTTTGTACCCGGACACGGCAGCAGTGAGAGGCGCGTTTAAGCACTTCGTCTCGATCGCAGGCTACGACGCCTCCGACGCAGATCTGGTGACGGGAATTCTGAACCACGTCGGGTTCCTCAACACCTCCGTGTTTGCCCCTAGCCAGAGCGACCTCTGCCCCAAGAACACCACGGCTCACACAGCCAAGCTCAGCGCCAGAGCGGCGCAACCCCTGGATAAATCGTCGGATGTGAGCTGGAACTACCAGGTCTGCACCGAATGGGGATATTTCCAGGACGGCGCATCGGTCCCTGCCAGCATCAAGCCCTTGATTTCCCGGTTGTTGACCCTAGAGAACATGTCGGCCTTCTGCAAAACCCTCTTCGGGATCAGTACACCACCGGACATCGACAGAATCAATCAATACGGTGGCTTTGGATTCTCCTATCCCCGGGTTGCGGCTATCGATGGTCTGGCGGATCCATGGCGCCCAGCTACGCCCCATGCAGACGTTGCTCCTCCCCGCAAGTCGACCATTGAGGAGCCTTATATTCTGATTGAGATGGCGCCGGAGGAGGTTTGGGATGGCGCTGCTGGGGCTGTGCATCACTGGGAGCAGAATGGGCTGTCCAAGGAGGAGCTGGCGAGCGGCAAGAGACCTCCCAAGGCGATTGCCCGTGTTCAAAATGAGGTTGTTCACTTTATCGGCAAGTGGCTGCACCAGTGGCTGAAGCGGTCAGCTCCCGATCTGTGAGGTGGACGTGTGCGTGTACATATCTCGCAGTTGAAGGTATAGATGCGCCATCTATACATGGTGTTCTTTGGAGAAATCTTGCAATTTCCTTCCTGGGGGCTGGAAATATCCGTGGCCTTTTGTCTGGTCATCGTCGCATTGACTATGTGTACATCTAAATCTCGCTTATTACAACTTGGCCTGCTCTCTATGCGGAGGAATCAAGAATCCCTCAAAGAACTTCCCAATCTGCTCAAACTTGTCCACGCCAAACACGGCAGAGACATCTGGACACCATCAGCGAGGTTGTAGCAGAAAGGAGAGTGATTGCTTACACTGGTCGGGTCGGACAATGATGATAACCCCCTGTTGCGGATCGATACCAAGGTATTCGTAGAGATGGCCATGCCCCTTGTTATAACTCTCGTCGTCAAACAGAATCTTGTGAAGATCGCGGGTCGTGTTCTTGCCCGAGAAGGGGTAGAACGACTCGGGAATCTGCTGCAGCTCTATATCGTGGCGTTTGCCATGGGCCACCAGAATCGGCTCAATCAGACTGTCAATATCATTGCCCGGAGGCGTAAACCGGCGCATTGGGCTCTCGCTGGACTTGAAGTAGTTTCCAATCTAAGCGTCTCATCAGCAAACGAGCTAACAACCCAGCATCTCCACACATCCGATACTCACCGCTGCCAAGTTCCTCCGGTTCTGCGCCAGCTGGAGATCGCCCACAAAAGTCATCACTCGCCAGCGGCCATCCGACTTGAGAGAGGTCATGAGTTGCACCGGTTTGGAGTCGCAGTAGCGCACGACCTGCGCGCTCGGCAGCCTCATGCCCACCACGACATTCTTTGCGAGCTGTGCCGTCTCGTCCAGCCCCGACGTAATGACGGACTGGTCGTATTTTGCCGTGAAACCGGCGGTGTACTTTCCAGACTGGACAAAGCCCTTCTGGAACTCCTCGGGGGAGATCTCGCCGCTCGAAGAGAAAAGCTTTGAGAAATAGCGGTCGAAGTTGATAAGATCGATAGCCGTCTTTCGGCGTTCCAGCACATACGTTTCCAGCAGAGATGGCGGCGACAGGCCCTTAAGGACGGAAGCCAGCTTCCAGCCAATGTTGTACCCATCCTGCAAGCTCACGTTCATTCCCTGGCCTGCTTTGGGGGAATGTGTATGGCAAGCGTCGCCGGCCAGGAATACGCGGTAGTCTTTGTGGAAGTTGTCGGCATGACGCTGCCCGATGGAGTACGCAGACCACCAGACAGTCTCGGCGAATTCAATTTTGTACTGCCCAAGAATGCGTCGGGCTGTGTTCTGCAGATCCTCGAGTTTGACCTCGCGGGGCTTCGTCCCCCTTGGGAGTTCGATATAGAAACGCACAAGGTTATAGGCATCACCTTCTCGCGGAATGATCAGCAGGTTTCCTGCCTTGGAGCGGATGGTCGATTTTTTCCGAATGTCCGGGAAATCCGTGCGAGGCACCATGTCCATCACGCCCCAGACGGCATCCGTACTGTCGCCCAGCATGTTGAAGTCCAGGGCACGCCGGACCATACTGTGCGCGCCGTCACAGGCCTGCGACATGTAAGACAGATCCCGACGAGAGAAGTCAATCCACTTACCAGCGCATACTTGGCTTCAAACTCCACCAGCTTCCCATCCTTCTTGGTAATCACCTTGACGGGATAGGCAGACGGGTCCTTGGCCAGCTGGCTATCCACCTCGAGATGCTTGACATCATAGCCGTAGTCGATTTCCTGATTGTTGAACCGGCGCATTGCCTCTATCAGCAGCCCATTGATGCGCGCCTGGTTCAGGATAAGATGGGGCTGATGCGACAACCCAGGTTGGGTATCCGCTGTTCTTCCGGTGCGTTTGATTGCGCCAGCGCCCGGGGCGTCCTCCGCCCAAAAGGCGACCTCGAGGACATGGTACGCCTCGCGCAGGAGTTCCTCGCCGATCCCGAAGCTCTCAAAAATCTCCACCGTCCGACACTGCACGCCATCTGCCTGTCCGAGGACGAGGGGACCGTCGCGGCGCTCGAGGATCTTGCAGCTGATGCCATGGCGCGCAAGCCAGATGGCGGCGCAGAGACCGGCAGATCCGCTGCCGCAGATGAGGACATCGACTTTTTCAACCATTTCAGTTGTGGGATAGGTATCTGAGAACGCGGAGAATGGGTTAGAAGAACAGACTGAGCTCCAGATGGCAGCGTATAAGTATGGCTGTCTTGAGGTTCGGGATGGCATCCGTGTGCTTCGGAATGAATCCCGGGATGGAATGCCTCCCGGTTCGGCCGAGGTATAAACACAGCATTCATGGACAGCAGAGAAAGATGCTGATGGAGCAAAATTCCATTCAAATAAGCTAGGCATACCCGATGCCATGGCACGATCAATGTGTTGTATGGCGGCTTAATAGGGGCCATGTTGGCTGCTCTGCGAGGTTGTCTATTGGCATGGTTACTACACTGATCTATATATTGGCTCTCACGACCATACACTGCGCTTCAGAACAATCTAAGACATGTAAATATAACTCAACACAGACGGATTCATGGAAACTAGATCGTCATTGCTTGTCAACCGGACTCTGATGGTCTCGTCTCCAGTATTCTGACCCAAGATGCCGGCAAAAGGAATACCCATCTGCAACATTCGAGGCCTACAAACCGATATTCTTAACAGAGAACAGCCCCAGACTCCGTTTTTCTTGTTGCAGTGTAGTCTGCTTTAGTTCGTGCTTGATCAACGCTACTCGCCCTGGCATTACCTTGGAATATACGCGCATGTCTGATCCCTATTCAACAGTGCTGTCTCATCCATTCCATAGCAAGTCTCTTCTCTCGCAGATATCAGAACTGAGCAGCACATTTTTACACGTCTCCTATTCCAACGGTCTTCTTATACCACGCTCACCCTTCTGTATGCAATCCAGATACGCCCGAGCCATGGGATGAAGTATTCCCTTTCACAATAATGTCTCGGGTAGGATTATTCGCATGATGTTGGACCTGTGCACGGGTGTCGAGTTATATATAGGATGTTGATGTTACAGACACTGATATGTCCTGTCCAACCTTGATGAACAATTATCTTGTGATTATTTGGAAGGATACAAGCCTTCTCCTATGCAGCTCATGTGGATCGCACTGTTACCCGTTCTGGAAAGAATCCGGCTCGGTTCCACAGAACAGCTCGTATTCCCGACCTCATGTTCCATCCTCTTTCAGCCACCTCATCGTGAGACGCCTCCAGCAGGTACTGTATCTCCTGCATCGTCGTACATCGCGGGACTATCTCCTCAGGCTTTCTCTAGTGCTTGAAGGCCCGAGCAAACCCACCAGGCAACAGCAATCCGATCTCATAACTACCCGGCCTCACCATCATCTCCACCCCCAGATTGATTCTCCACAACAGCGTCAGTCTGCCAAGCTCACGCAGAATGAAGATAGTAATCGTTGGAGGCGGTATTGCCGGCTGTGCCGCATACCTCGAGCTAAAGAAACACCTCCCTCCGCCAGCCCCCGGAGAAACGCACTCCATCACCATCTACGAGGCATACGACACCAAGAAGGATACCAAACAGCACAATCCTGACGACAGTCCGACCCCTTCGCACGCGTTGGTCATAGGCGGCGGACTTGCGGTTGGCGCTAATGGACTCAACGTCGTCAAGCGCCTGGACGAAGACCTGCTTCGTGATATCGTCCGTGGGGGCTATACCCTTGCCACCTCCAACATAAAGAACAAAAATGGACGGTTACTGGTGCGAATGAGCAACGCAGAGGACCGTTCCACGCCCGAAGGTGGTTCCATGCATATGGTCGGGAGTAGTCGTCACTTGCTTTGGCAGTGTTTCCGTCAGCGCATCCCTGACCACGACATCGTCACGAAACGTGTTGTCAAAGTAGTGGCAAGCCGCGATGGTCGAAACAAGATCTACCTCCATGGCGAGGACGACCCGATCGACGCAGACCTCGTCATCGGAGCAGACGGAGTGAAGGGGATAGCCAAGCGGGCGTTGTTTCCAGACGCCCAAGAAGATCTATATCCTCCTCATTACGAGTATGTACTTCCTTCCACCTAGAGATCAAGTAGATAACCAGTCCCACTAGAGGGCTTGTGGGCGTAGGCGGGTTCATACCCACCTCGCAGGTCAAAGACTTTGTCGAGCCGGGATCGGGAAACTTCATCCTCGGCGGCAACGGGTTCTTCGGTTACTTCTTTGCCAACAGCGCTCAATCAGCCCCGAACCGAGACTCGCCCTACCATGTCTCTGAGCCAGGCGATACCCTGGCCTGGTGGTCGACCTATGCTGTGGAGGAATGTCCCAACCCAAAAACTCTGGACAAGAGGGATGTCGCCCGACAGCTGCGCGAACGCCATTTACACTGGCAAGACCCAGTGATTCAACGTGTATTGAACTCGCTGGAAGTTGAGAACCTCTATCCAACATGGACCTCGCCGCAACTTCCCACCTGGGCGCGTGACGGGGTCGTGCTCGTTGGCGATGCAGCGCATGCGCTCCCGCCATCGTCTGGCCAGGGAGCATCACAGGCGCTTGAGGATGTAGAATCCTTGACGCTGTTACTCTGCCACTACCTTCGAGAACAGAAGCCCGCGAATGACCCGCTGACGCTGAAACATGTGATTTCGACTGCAGCCAAACAGTACATGCATCTTCGTCGCCCGCGGATTGAGGCAATCTTGGACGAGGCACGGCGAAGACAGAACCAGAAACGGAACATGGGGTGGCTAGAGGAGATGTTCATGTATTGTTTTATGTGGATTCTTGGTGAGTGGTCAGGTACTTCCCGATCATTTGTAGAAATACTAACAGTTGAAGGATGCTTTCCAGGCATTGCTTCAAAGCCCGCGAAACAGGTTTTTAATTATAATATCGCAGATGAGGTAGCCAAACTACTTGCGTCTGACAAGTGACTGTCTGTTTGTTCGATGTTGTATAGTACTTGATCTAAATCTCCACTCTAATGTAACTATCACGAGAGAAATAGCAAGATCCCTGGCAATTGAGCAGTTTTCACTCACGACTTACGACAGGTGAGGGGCTCTCCATGGGATATGCATCGCATTCATGATCTGCGTTACTCAATAGTATCTATATCTCTGTTCACAAACACATGCCCTCGATATCAATGTACAGTGAGTTCTATTGTAAAACACTTATAACATGCACGACAAACGCCATCACTATATAGCAGACCATGAAACAACAGAACACGAAAGCAGCAAACCATAGTTACTCCATGCTTTGCAAGTAGCTACACAGCCCGTCCCGAAAGATACCAGGCTAGGACCATTTCAAGAACAAGTCGCAAGCTTACCGACCAAGCTTTGCTGCGCGAGTGACTTTTCCTTCTCAAGACGCTGTCTGAGCCGCTTCCGAGCGTTGGCACAGTAGGGGCACTCCTTTTGCCGTTGGGGCACGTACGCTTCATCACATTTGGGACACCAAGTTATATGCCCGAGACGCTGGCAGTTGGTGGTTGGAGCACGGCGGCAGATGGCACTAAAGATTGTCAATGGCGATGATTCCGACGGGACGTTCGACCTTACCAGTGGTGAGTCATGCTGTCTTTGGAAGACTTGGGTGATCGATTATATATAGTGAGGGGGAGTGTTTGGTGGTTTGGCAAGGTATGCTGGAGATGCCATCCTTCTTTTGGGCAACTTGAAGCATTTTATAACTTGCCTTCTGGGCGTATCTATCGGGGAAGAAGATTTACAGATCAAGGATAGCACCGCGATCTGGAGGCCAGGGACAAAGAGACTGATTGCTCCCTGAGCGAGTATACAGAATTGCCAGGGCATTGTGCTCTGGATGTTTCTGAACTCAAGCTGGCTATAGGATAAAGACACCCTAACAATGGCCTAGTATGGATATCTTCGTACACACTCAGCGTAAAGTGTCACAGTCTTCTGAGGATAGCTGAAGAACAAGCAAAGATGTTCCATACTTGGAAGCACAACACCGAGGATCAACAGCCTAAACAAAGACGTCAATAACTTGAATCGCTGTACGTGTATCTCAGCTGTCAAGGCTGTTCGTGCCTCCAGCAGATCAATACCATTGTTTCCTTCAAGCCACTCACTCTCCAGTCGACACGGCTTGATTATTAACTCTCCACTGTCTCTCATGGCTCGCAGTGTCTCTGGTGACAACAAAGGGTGTTTTAAACAATCAGTATTCACATGTACGAGTTCCATTGATTGAGGTCCTACACTGACCGAGAGTCAGTCGAGCTTCATCCGGCAAGATAGGAAGGTTTCTTTCGAGATACTGCAAGAAGCTCATAATCTATGACTTCTTTCAAGGCACGAGGCAGCATCATGTATACAGCTCAGGCCTCGGCTAAAAATAAACCAGTCTTGCGTACAATACGAACCCACTGCCAATCATCAAAGATACTTACTAGAATGTTTCAGTCACAGCCTGCACCAAGACTTTACGACACAGTATGTCCCAGAAGGTCCGTCAGGCAGGCCTTCTAGCTCATGACCCGAGGCAAGGACTGACATGTCACACGCGAGGCCATTTGCCAAACCATGGCCAAGGCAACCTCGTCAGGGAATCTCCATCCAGCTCGCAATACGAGACTCTTGGCGAAAAGTCAGCGTCGAAGAAGAGAAACAGGCGCAATAATATACCACAGATACTGATCCTTCAGGCCCTTGGCATGGACTCAGCCTACCCATCTGACTCGGTTGGAGTCATGGAAGGCCGATACAGCCATGGCATACAGATGTCGAAGCTATAAAGACGGATAGCACTGCCAATGGTTCCACCATCACAAGTCCATCACACCAACCTGAACCCCAATCATTACAGCACCTCAAAATGAAAGTCTCAGTCATCTCCCTCCTCGCGGTCAGCTCTGCCGCTACGGCGGCCAGCTTGACCAAAGTCCAGCGCCAGGACTCCCTACTCTGGCCGTACGCAACCTACCGCTACTGGGTGAACAGCGGCCAGTGGAAGGAAGACCCGCAGGATCAGCTGCTGGTCGTGAAGAACGGCGTTCTGGCCGACGAAACCACCACAATCGTGACCTTTGACATTCCCGCTGACGTCGCGGGCCGCACCTGCAAGCTGGTCTTCGACCTCTGGGACCGCGATGTGTCGACTGGCACGCAGCAGGCGGACGTGTTCACCGCGACCAAACCCACCGGCGCAGAACGGGCCGCGGTGTCGGTCGAGACGGTTTCGAAGCAGACCGCCGAGTTCGTCGTACAGTCGAGAGATAAGCATGTCGGCCGCATCCGTGTCACTGCGCCGGGCACGGCGAACTGGATCCAGAGCTACCAGGGATATCCCGAGTTTGAGTGTCCCGCGGGACAGATGGTCGGGTTTGAGTTTGTCGGCGCAGGAGATAATATGTCGCTTCGCTGGGATATTGGTGTGACTGGGCCTCGAGTGCAGGTCGTCTGAGTGAGGTATCTAGAGTGCTGGCAGGATGGGGCTTGGGAGAGTGTTCACGTTATGCTGGTAGGATGAGTTCGATGCAAGCAGTTCTAGTCATTTGTTACTTTACACTCATTCACTCCCTCAACTAGTCATGGTGTAGTCGGGTCTTTGGAAGAAACAGCCAAGTCACCCCGGTAGCCCCCAGTAAGCCCACCAAGATCGGCTGCAGCACCTTGACTCCAGCGCGGGCGGCGATAATCCCCGTCACAGCAGGGAAGATTGAGCCTCCTACCTGGCCAAGGACGAAGACGAAGGCTACTGTAATTAGCAGATAGACATGCCTACTAGCTAACCGCGGAGACTCATACCCAATGCAGAAGAGCAAATGTCAGGCGCAAACAACTTGGACGCAACGGAGATGCCCTATACCAGTCAGCCTGGACTGAGTAATAAGTGAATAAAATACTCACCGTCGCAAAGAATGGTCCGGAAAAGAAGCCGAATAGGCTGACCGCTACTGCTGCGGTGATGATATTGGGGACACTGACTCGCTCGTTAGTACGTCGTCTACGCCATCACAGAGTGTAACGTACAGCCAGAACACCAGCTCCAGCCCCAGGCACAGCAGCACATAGACGAAAATCATCCTCCGCTCGCCCAGACGATACGTTGGTTCAGCTAAAATCAACCGGCCGAGAAAACCTCCTCCGTAGAAGCCCGCGGGCACGTAGCCCATGTTTTCTAGATCGCCATTCCGAACGTCGACCAGATACTCGACAATCCATCCTGGATAATTAGCGCGATCGATAATCGAGATACAAAAGACACGGCGTACCTCCAGCGGTGATGCTCGCTCCGAGGAAGAAGAAAAAGTACAAGCTGACCATCCATACACTCAGAGAGGACACGGTCGTTTTCATTTCCCGAAGGGCGCCATGCTTCCTTGACTCGGCAGTAGCAGCGCTCTCTTCGGTATTTGGACGCTTCAAGCCGATCAAATCGCGGAATGCGACCAGCGCGAGAAGGACGTTCAGCACACCCAGTCCCAGAGGCGCCGTGTAGAACAGATTCCATCGAGACTCGGCATCGCCAGAAGCGACGGCCGTCGCGACAAAGGGCCCGACCAGACAGCCGGCCATGTACATCGCATGGATGAAGCCCAGCCAGCGATGGGCGGCCTTGACGGATGCGACAAATGTGTTGGCGTATGTGTCTTGGTATGCCTGGCCAAGGCTGGCGAAAAAGAAGGCCACGGCGAAAAGGGGGAACGGGGGCAGCCATGCCCGTAATGCGTGCGAGAGGACTTGCAAGACAGCGCCCAGGACGAGAAATACCCCCAGTTGGAAGTACTGCGACAGGTAGTTGTTCGAGAGGGCAGCGATTAGCCAGCCGCCGAAGGTGGTGCCATACCTAGGCTTTCATCAATATATAGCTAGGTAGCAACGTCCAACATACTCACACGACCGCTACCATGTTGGTGTTGATGTGGTAGGACTGGCGAATATAGGGAATGAGAGATCCCAGACTTCCATCGTTGATGCCCGCTACAAAAAAGGCAAAACCGGCGCTGATGAGCTTCAGCAGGACCCGTGGAGGGCTCTCGATCTCGGGAGTCTCTACTTGAATTGATTCCATCTGTTGTGCAGGGAGCGTTGTTGTTCATTGAAGATATTCAGAAGTGATATATACCTCGGTCTGTGTACGAAAACGGCAAAACGGCCAGCAGCTCCGTGTTTCCCCCGCTAAACGAGGCTACTCTACACCTCTATCCTCTAAACAGACTAGATCAGCCCGTTTCCTCATGCTGGCCAGTAATACTCTCCATCATGCAGCGCCATCAACAAGTCTGGATCCACGTTGACAAACCCCGCCTCGCCCAAGCAAGGAAACTCGTTGCGGATCAGCTCGGCCACCATTCCCCCGAAGACCTGGCTCCCCTGCACGTTCAGATGCGTCTGGTCGTCTGCCTTCAAGTTGTAGGTGTACGCATTCTGGGGCCCGATGCTATTGAGGTAGTCCGTGCTCGCCCGGTTGAGGTCGATGTATGCCACGCTCGCCGTGCCTGCGGCGGCGATGGTGGCGGCCCGTTGATCCGCCAGGTTCTCGATGATGGTGGGCGTGCCCGAGGAATTGTCGTAGTTGCGGCGGGACAGCGGGGTGACGAGGATGGGCGTCCCGCCCGCATTCAGCACGTCGGCCGCAAATTGCTCCAGGTTACTGGTGTATTCCTCGATTGAGATCCCTGCGGCGGGTTTCTGGTCGTTATGGCCAAACTGGATCGTCACGTATGGCTTGTAGTCAGCTCTATGGGCCGCCAGCTCGCTGAGTACATTGTCCCAGTCGCCTCCATCGCGGAAGCTGGCGGTCGTGGCGCCGTTGTGGCCGAAATTCAGCCCTCCGGCGCCGTGGAACAGCGTCGTGTTGATGAATCCGTCGCCCCAGCCTCCACCGCCGGTGGATTGGACAGCCGTGGTACTGTCGCCAGCGAGTAGGAAGAAGGGTGGCTTTGCGGCTTTCCGTGAAGGAAGAGCATGCGCAGCCAGAACGAAGGAGGTGTGCCAGGAAAGGTGCATCTTGGATGAGTCGATACAGATGCGTAGGTACGATTCTGTTAATCAGTCGGTTCGCCAATTTCACACGTTGCGGAAGGTCTCGTGGGAGAATTCCAGCCGGGGAGGGAGAGTATATATTGGCTACGAATTAGGTATCTAAATCCGCCGGACTAACTAATATATAGAAATATATTACCACCACTGAGATGGTTATTAGCATTCAAAATCCCGAAGCTAAAGTACCATAACGGGGGTCAGGTGGGCGTAGACCACGCAGACATCCAGGGAGCCCTTGATTGTTCACTCCAAGAGCAGAGTCCCGGTCTAGTTCACCCCGAAACCTATGTTGCAGGTCAAGGAGGCTGCCTTGCAAGACTACATTGCCGCAAGTCTCGAACGGTCCTATAAAGCGCAGACATATATGTAATAGTTACTGGTTAAGACTGGGCCTGCCGCACAGCATACTGGCGGATGAGGCTACAGGAGATGATGGATAAATTGATAAAGCGTGTTGCGTAAAGAGCATGTCCGTATATAGAGCGCTGAACATCGTGCCGCGGAAATAACTGCGGGAGCTTATTGCAGAACTGTTGACCCTATTATGCACCTCTCGAGCATTGGATAGTAGATTAATCTGGTCCGGGTCCGTCGTTGGCATACGGACCGCGCACGAACCCAAAGTAGATCCGCGAATCACCCAGCACTCCATCGCGATACTGCCCTTTCATTGTACATTCCCTCTCAGTATAGAAGTAATCCTTCCGGTGCAGATGCATCTTGACGGATTTCAATGAGGGAAAGGCTCGACCGTCCCGCATCACAGCTTCAGCCAAGTCTTCAAATTGCGGGATATACTGCTCTTCGTCCCAGATCCTATCCGAATCATCCGTTCCATGGTAATCGGGAAGATTCAAGCCCGTGAAATACTCCAATTGTGAGGGCAGGACGTCCCGGAGTCTCAGCCCGTCATTCTCGTTGGGCTTACCCAGTAGGACCTCCAGCTGCATTACGAGACCTTTTAATCTCACAAACTTCTTCATGGATCCAAAATGTCCCCTGATGTCGCTGAACTCCTGCTCCTGCCGCCAGTCCTTCTCATCATTATTGCAGAGGCAGATGGAGAGGTGTGTAAGGGTGTTCGCGGTGTACTCCTCAAGGATCCGCTTTAGTTTCAGCGCGTCTTGTTGAACGGGGAAGAAGGCAGTTCCGCTCATGTCTTCAAACTTGAGAGTCTTGAGCCGATCAGTGTGGCGGATTAGGCTCTCTAGAATGTCCTCGGGCGGAGCGTAGTTATGGCAGGATGGGCCATCAGGGCCGGGGGCTAGCACGGCAAAGTCTAGCTCCTCCAGGCGGGGAAGACGAAGAAACAAAGCCATGTTGGCGAATGTGTCGGTGTGAGCTTTCAATGTGAGGGACTTGAGATTGGAGAGCTGAAAGAGCAGCAGCCATTTTCTAGTTTTCCGGCTTGATCGCGCGAGCCAGGAGAGGTCGTTTTGCTGAAGTGCGAGCGAGTGTGCAGGATCAGAAGTGAATTCTCTTTTGAGGCGGTCTGCTGCCCCAGCTAGGAGCTTTGCTTCTTCTCTCCTGCGCGCTCGCTGAGCTGTGGTGTCTAAATCTTCACTTGAATCTGAACCAGAATCAGAATCTGCATCCGTATCCTCTTCCTCCGACTCTTCCTCAGATTCTGACCCTTCGTCTTCTTCTAGGTGGATCTCCTCCACCCGAGCTGCAAGTTGAGGTCGCGGTATTATCGTGCAGCAAAGAATACGCACTCCATTGTCTGATGGTGACTGGATCTTTCTATACAAGACCGGGTCAAGAATTCCTCGGATTGACTTGGAAATCAAGCGCAGCTTAAATGCCTCCTGAGGACATGCCGGATCATACAGGTCATCGAGCAAGTAATTGAAGATGTGGGTGTGGATTTCCAGAGGAAGCTGGATGGTCATGTTTGAGAAAAGGGGACCGTCGAGGTCTGACGCTGGCGGACGTGGGCTCGCGGTGCTTCATATACTTGACGGTGGGGACGGTGGCTCCTTACCACGCGACGAATACGAGATGTTGAATAACACAGCCGCGGCTTGTAACTAGCCAATTATCAATCTCCTCTGAGGAGTCAATTTACAATGGCCAAGATTTGTCTGCGGGCCTATCCTGAATATGACGATCTCTTTTAGCATACTGTCGGTGTCGTCTCCTACTTTCAAATCAGCAACGATCACATCAATAAAGGAGACTTTTTAGAGCTATACCTAGATGCACGCTTTAGACGACATTAGACTACATACGAAAGCCTCGATTTCCTGTTTCGTAGCTCAGTGGAATACTCGCTAGTTAGATTAACAGATCCGAAGTTTACAGGAGAGTCATAATGCAAAACGGCAGCTTCCTAGCCGTCTTATTCTAGAACTGTTCAGCCAACCTACTGAAGTTGATACTCCCAATTGGTGTCTAATCTAAAGCCCTCACCAGCCCACTTTTGGGCACTCGCACCTGAAGCGGGTGACGAAAGTTCCCTGGGGATACTCGTGTTTGCCTTCCAACAATTCTTTCGCTTGACCCTTACTGTCCGCTTGCCTGAGGAGAGTCAGTTCCCAGTTTCAGCACCAGAGGCTAACTGGGTATTAGAGAACATACCGATAAATAGAGCACGGGATACCATTCCACGCTGTGTCGATGTCAATCTGCGCTAGGGCGGTGTCACTTCCACGAGTCAGTACCTTTGAGAAATTGCATTGTTGGAGGCGGGGGTAGGGAGCAATACGGTTCCGGGCATATCTTTGTTGCTGTTGTGGGGTTTCATGGCCCTCTGTGCCATGGCCACTAAAGGAATATTGTACAGCTGTGCTGCTGTGCATACGGGTCGGCTTCCCTTCTGTCAGGGCAAGTCTATTACACCATTAAGGGCGGAGAATGTCGCATACTTCCTCTCAAGTGGGCCACAGGCAAGAATGCATTATTGCTGCCCCCTCGAGGCCAAGGCTTACATGATTTGGCATACAGGGATTCCAATGTTAAAGAGAACAATGACTATGCTACCCTTACAGCAACGGTATGCCGGAAAAATACAGCCGACGAGGACAATGTTGAAGTGTCCCACAGGCTCAACAAACTAAGCATGCCATAACAAGAAGAAATAGCTGAGGAACAGAAAGAACTACGAAGAACTGGCCAAGCTGTCACCATGGTCCAAATTCACTTCTTGCTCAGCTATTTGGCCCCGGAGTATAATCGTCCGCAAATTCTTCTTCCTGATCATACTCCGTCTTATCAAGGCGGCGTAGGTACCCATTTGTCAAGAGTGTGGAGACGCTGTCGACTGTGATAAATTGTGTTCCCATCCCAGGCTGTTCGAACCATGGCGCAACTGGTCCAAGAGTGACTTCAAGATCCTTCGTCACCTCGTATACATGATAATTGTAAGGGAAATCGCCGTCAAAATTGTCCAGATTACTCGGAGGTAAAGAGCGTTCAATGTATGGCGCACCCAATGGCGCTAGGAAATTGCCCCTCTCGCTACCGAAACGGTCGAGTTTGCGGCCAACAGGAAGAGTCACAGTTCCTAGAATGGGTTGCCCATCATTCGCCAGTACGGATCCATTTGCATCTGGGTAATGATATGATCCGTTGGAGGGGTATGTCCACTTTTCGAGGAATTCATATGGGCAAAGGTTGCCAAATCGTGCATAGGTTGCCAACTCTGTCGAGAGTGGAAAGTCCTTCGGGAGCTGGACTGGCCCCAGGCGTGAATCTCCACAGACATAAGATGCATTTGCGAAAGTGATATTTGCGCAGGGTTCTGGGAGGCATCGCTGAGGGTAGAGGAGCTCCTGGTGCCCAGTTAGCTGCTTTCAACTCGTTTACACGCTGAATAGTGATGAACATATCAGGAGTACCTTTACGTGGCCATCTTGAGGCTTCACTCTTGCCAGAACTGGGAGGGCTGCTGTCAGCAGTACAAGAGGGCAGAGGGAGTTGAAGTAAAACATCGATAAAGAGAGGACTGTGAAGGGATTGGGTTGGGTCTGTTAAAGATAATGATACGTCGTTTATCCTGGGCGGGGGATCATAGGCCGTTCTTCAGGGCCTTCACGTTCATTTATATGCTTCTTTCAAAATCAAAAATATCCCCCTGTGTAAGACTACAAGGCCTCGGCCGGTTCGCTTTAACATTCCAACTTACTCGCGTAGTAGCACAAACATTCTATGCAGCATCCGAGGATCGCCAGAGCAAACTAAGCACAAAATTCCTACTTGCATCGTGCAGATGAGAATATTGGTGAAATGAGCCACAGTATGGAAGATATGTTACTATCAAAAGTCGCACGTACATAAAGTTGACCGGAAGTATCGCAGTTATCATCCCAGGCCGGCATTGCAGAACGCAAAAATATTGGCAGGTCCGGAAAGCTTCCTCTGAAGGGGTGGGCCTCAAGAAATATACAATGAGATACATCGCCGAGGCTGTTCTTGAGGTAGATTTATTCAATCCTGCTCCGATACATCTGCACCACTATAATTGCGGGCCGAATAGATCGGTAGACGCAGTGATGGTGACTACCACAGACGTTCTGAATTCCGACGCGATACCAAGGATGGAACTGGGGTAGCTGGCAAAGGCAGGTAGGTATGTTTGTATAACGGAGAGGGGGTAGTCGCCCTATCATAGGAAAAGACCAGAAGACACAAAAGAAAATATAGGGGATGCAACGAGTAGTATGATTCTAGGGGTAGCTTGGGAAATAACGGATCCCTACAGGGCGGTTCGACTGGTATTTGATCGGATGATACTGGACAGAGCCAAGCGGCTTATATAGTGAATACGTCTTCCTGCACTGCCGAAGTCTATGCATCCTCGCGCCCAGCTTATAGAGTCCCTCTCAGCTTTAGATATCTACTCATTGCGCACCAGTCCTGATTCGAGCTAGCGGAGCTCTTACAAGTCCATTCGGGAACAACACGAGCAACTGTCATTTGCCTTATCCATACAACCGAGTACGACATACAGAGAAAATTGTCGCTAGGTTCTTTGTCCCTGGGTGTCCTTGTTGGCGCGAAGTTCGGCCGCAACCAGACGTTGTGCCGCACTGGGGAGTTCATCTGCCCATTGTCTCTCGAGGGGTGAGAGGCACGCTTGGAACTTGCTATTGTCGATAGACTGAGCGGGGTTGATGTGCTTGGGTGTATTCAGCTGTGGAGGAACTTGGCCTTTTGGTGCTGGTGTGCTCAGGGAATCTTGCAACGACAGACGGCCAAAACATATCGTGATTGTATCGGATCCCTGTGGGCTGGAACGGTTGGTTGTATGAGCGCCATGAAAAGCAGAAGTATCTATCATGGAGTCATCCATATCGCAGGTCGGTGTTCGGTGAAGTAATGGTGCACTGGAGGATTGATGAGGCGTTGGTGGGATTCACCTTAACGCTTGATCCGTGAGTCCTTCAGTACAAAGGCGTAGGCGTCATGGATGCTATAGAAATTCAGCAATGTACCTCTTGACATCACGAAGCGAATTGGACGGAGTAAATAGCTCGCTCGCCCATGCAGGTCCCACTGGTAGCTGTCATAGACAATAAGGATATTCAGCTGTGGGACCGAACCGGTCACTTTGGGGTCTGGCCGATTCGGATCCGAAGGTGCTATACGCTTAGACAATCAGGTACTTTGTGCTAAGCCAATGGTCAGATTCTGGTATCCTGTTCAGCTGCGGAGTCCTCATTGCTGTTCCTTTCCTACCATCGACCCCCAGCTGTCAGAAAAATGTCGAATTAGAAGGTTGAATATTCGCTTGTCCCGTTTTACCAGGCAGGGTCTCTCTGCCCTGTGGTACTAGGGAGAGCCCGCATTAGTACATAGCTACGTTTCCCGAGATTCAACCATGGTTGCTGTCACGGTTAGTGCCTTATATTTCCACATACCGGAAGCTGTCATGCCACTACTCGAAAGTCAATCGCTCGTCGTTGCTGAAGGCGCAGACGATTACGGGGAGCATTGTTGCATGAGATCCGTGTTTGCAGATTGCATACATTTATAGGGAGTAAGCTTTCGAGAACGCATGCTTTCGGGACACCAGTAGAGGCCCTATATACGGACAGAAGCGTGGAAGACATAAGCACTCTGCCACTTCCCTTCATTCCAAACGACAGGACGAGTAAGTTTAGTTCTGGTCCCACCTCTTCAAGGGGCTTTCTTCATTGGATGGAAGTTTCAGCCGGTTCACTCTGTAGCTCTTCATTGGCATGAAACCCACCCAGTCTTCCTGTCGTTTCCGGCATTTCAGCAGCGCACACGCTGGCACCAGGAGGCTATCTGAAAGGCATGAAAGTTCTTTGTTCAAAGGAACAGCTGTGTGGCAGCTACTATGAGTAGATCTCCTTTGCTTTGCATCTATGCTTCTCCAGATGGTAGAGTATAAGTAATCGTTCTCCAGTGAAGGCCCTGTTCACGCATGTAGGTCAGAAGCTACTAAGACTGAATACAAGGCAGCGAGCCACCCTCTGAATTTTTACGCTTAGATGTCTATTCGCTAAGTTGCGACTATCAAGCTTAGCAGCACTGAACCTACTAAACTGTCGAGGCCGCCCAGAACAATCTGGAAGCATTAGGGCAAAGCGGCTCTCCGGATGTAACATGACAAAGCGGCAAGTCTGGCAGGGCACTCCGAATGCGGAGAATTTTTCCCCAGGTATGCGGCTAGAACATATCGTACTTTTGATTGTCAGGCCATTCTAGACCAATTTGCCTTCAACCGTCAATTTTAGGATATAACCAGGGAGGGCCTCTCTTATAATCATGTTGCATCAGACGTGGTCGTGTGTGAGTGTTCGGTATGGAGAGATATCCCATGATGCCTAGATCATAGCGGCGCGTAGCGGCTAATCCTTATGGCCAAAAGCCAGTGCTGACTATGCAGTTGAATGTTCCACGGCACGAGGAAATTATCATCCCTGGCTACATACCTGTCAACCAATCTATGCATGCGTCGGCGCCTCATACTCTGCGTCGTAGCGAAATCTGTCAATTATATACGTATGGTACTGGCGCCCATAATCCATTGCAGCATCCCCCAAAAATAGACAAATCCTACCATATATGTCGTCTTCCCCCGGCGGAACAACATCTAGGCAGTCATTCTTTGTCTTCTTGATGATCTACAGTGCGTCTCAATCGGAAAGACTGAACTTCCTATAGCTATGGGGCGAAAAATCCATGACGATCTAACACTAGAGCATAATCCCTCAAACAACGTTGATTATCTCGCATACCATTGGGGATATGAGGAAGCTCGAGCAACAAAACGGTATCTGGATCGACACAAAATTGAGCTGCAAAATTTTCCTCGGCTCGAAAATGCATTATGGAGAGCTTGGTTCAGCTCCAGGCAGGACGTTCGACGCTTACCAGCCTGGTGCATTGGATGGTATTTGCTATTCCATTTATTTGCCTGATTGCATGCGGCCACGGCTCACTCCGTCGACGTAGGGACAGAGACGCGGACAACAACTGGTTGTATGGACCATTGAAGCCTGACAAACAATACCCCCTGTTAGGTAGACACGTACGCCGCACAAAGGTACCATCACAACCCTCGGGTCTCTGCTGGGTATTTTACTAACGGATTGGTCTCAGTATCTGCAAACAGGATTTCTGAGACAGGCAAGTCCTTACATTTTTTTTCTAATCCCTCCTCCCCTGGGCGTAGGTACCGGGAATAACTTGAAGAAAAGCGTCCCCGTGTTCGATTCAACGAAGAAGTCCAGCAATGTCAATATCTGGCGTGGGAGAAGAGGTATGCGAACACCGTCACGTCTTATGCCTATTCGTAAAATGACCAGAGCATCCGCAGCACCACGATCTTGTCGGTTACTTCGGTTCCATTGAAATTCCAACGGCGGGAATCCTATCCCCTAACTCTCCACGAAGTCGATCACGATATATGTTTTGATCCAGACCTAAATTATGAAGTTTCTTTTGATTTTGAGTAAGGGGAACCGATTTCTGTCCTGTGCGATGTCTCCTAATCAAAATCATAGTGGAACACTTGTTTGGTAGTCGGTCTCGTGGATGTCGACTCTACTTTCCGTCCCTCGGATAGTGCGCCGGATATGAACAACATCCCTCTGATATAACCTCGAGCCTTGGCCGGATGGGTCAGATGATTGCCAGTGATAGACGGCTTCTAACCATCTAAGTGTATTTCGGAAAACCCGGGGAGCCCCGAGCGCCATCCGATCAATGTCGATATATACCATGTTAAAGCGGAATGATCATTGTTCACCAATTGACACAGTCAGAAAACCCACCAAGCTGACGGAGGAAATGAATCATCGCTCTAGTATGTCGGGGTTTCTCGACAATCTCGTTAGATGCTATTAGTGTGATTCTATTACCGCGTATACTGCGCGAAAATAGTCCGGGGTCTTTTTCATTGTCTGTCAATGACCGCCAGCCTCGCCACCGGATACACCATATAGATGCGCTCTTCGGTGGTGTACTTGCCAGCGGGGTCTATCACAACTGTCCTTGGAATATGGCGTTTCCTTGGGCTGTTCTCCCTGTACTTCCGGTTCTCCCGTGACAAAGGTACAACGTCCCGCTGCCGTGGGCTGCAACATGTAGATGCCAGGCCACCGTCGAGGACAAAGAAATCCAGGTCCGCCGAATGATTCGCAATCATATCATGACCCTTACGATAGCAACTAACCCGACTAATGCATACTACCGAACATGTCAAGGATGCCCCGGACATCGACGCGACGGCTGGTAGTACACCCCCCTCGCGCTACCTCTCTATACGGTCGTACAGATACGACGACAGCGTGGCCGCTGACTGGACAAGCCGCAGCCTCGTCAAAGAAGAAATTCGACAAAGAGCTGACCCCCTCTTTGTTGGGGGTCCGTCAGCTCACTCCTCTTCCTTTGCCTTTGCCTACTCTGGAGTAATATGTTGTTGCCCTTGCGATCATCCTGATCGAGGACACTACAACTCTGATATCCATCCCAGCAGAACAGCAACCGCTCCACTCTCCTGTCCGGCAGGCAAGATGCCATCATCATCATCATCATCATTAGTACGAGTGACCGCAACGGCGACCACGTCAGCATCGGTCGCCACGCACACCGTCAAGGTAGGATCCAAGGAGGACCCTCATCAGTACTCGCCGCATAGCATCACCGCGGACGTGGGCGACGTGATCGAGTTCCAGTTCTACCCGCGAAACCACTCGGTCGTCAAGGCCGACTACCTGGCCCCCTGCGTGCCCGCATCGGGCAGCGTCTTCTACTCCGGACCCTTCAACCACTTCAACGAAAACAATGGGCAGCTCGTCGGACCGGTGAGTATGCAGCAGATGTGGATGAGGTGGAGCTGATGCGAAACAGGCGCCCAGCTGGTATCTCGTCGTGAACGATACCCAGCCGACTTTCTTCTACTGCACGGCGATCGACTCCTGCATCAAGAACGGCATGGTTGGCGTCATCAATCCAGTGAGTCTCGTCCTCCCCCGACGTGCATCATCATGCTGAGGCCATCCAGAATGAGACCATGACGTGGGAAGCGCAATACGCCAAGGCAAAACAATACCCCTATATGCTGGTGCCCGGCCAGTCGATGCCCGCCGAAGGCGACCTGCCCGCGAGCACCTCCACCTCCACCGCGCATCCTACCACATCCACCGCCGACGGAAACTCATCGTCGTCCGGCACGCATCTCAGCGGCGGCGCGATCGCAGGGATCGTGGTCGGGGCGGTGGCGTTCCTCGTCATCCTCGTCGCGTTGTTCTTCACCCTGGGACGGAACCGGGTCTACAAAAAATGGATGTCGTCGCAGGATGGGCGCACCGAGCGCACGGCGCGATGGGCGCTCTTTCACGGGGAGGGCTGGAGACCGAAAAGCGAGCTGGATAGTACCACGCAGCACACTGGAGATCCGGGAACCTCGCTCGTATCCAGTCCCAATCCGACACAGCGGACGTTTTCGCCAACCCCTCCAGCCGGCCACTGGAGCTGGGAAGGGCCCAAGTCAGGCGTCAGCCACACGCGCGAACCGACGGAGCTAGATGCGAGTAATGCAGTGAACCGGGGTGTATATCGATGATGGGTATCGGAGTAGGAGTGGGAGTACGGGCGTAGGAGTATAGGCGGGATTCTAGGGGAGTTCTATGGGATATCATGCTGTAATTACTTGATGCTATCTATTCTAATTCATGATGCTTGTCGTATCAATCCATCACCATCATCCGCCACCGATATAACCTCCTCTTATACCCGTGCTTATCACTTGGCATCCCGGCCATCGCCACCTCTTCCCCCTTTGGGCATGACTCTCGGCGTAGCGCCGCTGATGGCGCTGCTTCTCCGCTCTTATCGCCTCCAACAAGCTTAACTCCCGGGCTGGGCGCAGGTCGGCGGTCTTGGCTGGCGGTATCTGGTGGGATCGCGCGCTCTCTTCCCCAGTGTGGCCCCTTATCGCGCTTGTTATCGGCATGGGTCTGGATGGCGATGGTTGTATCGCGGGGTGCAGAGGAGGAGTATAATAATAACACCCTCGCCCAGCTGCTGCCCCTTGATCTCTCTCGAGCGCATGTCTATACACGGTCCACCCGACATGGAGAAGAAAGCGTCCCTCGACGATCGCCAGGATGCAGACGCCGGCAGCATCGTCCCCTTTCCCCAGACCAAGCGCGGTCTGTCCTCGCGCCATGTGCAGTTGATGGCCATCGGAGGCTCCATCGGAACGGGTCTGTTCGTGGGAATCGGCGCCTATCTTCGTGATGCAGGACCCCTCTCGCTGCTGCTGGGATATCTGGTCTGGGGGATCTTCTTCATTCTTCCGATCAATCTCAGCGTCGGCGAAATGTGCGCCTACCTGCCCATCCGCGGGTCGATTTTCGAGCTGGCGGCGCGATACGTCGATCCAGCGTTTGGATTCGCCATGTAGGTCCTCGTCTAGTCGTTGCGAAGAAAGTCACTGACAAGCGGCTTCCAGGGGATGGGTCTACTTCTACGCCGGTCTGATGCTCGTCTGCACCGAATACTCCGCCGTCGCCTTCATCATGGACTACTGGCAGATCGACGTCAACCCAGCGGCCTGGGTCGCCATGGCCATGGTCATCTGCTTCCTGCTCAACATCGTCGCCGTCAAATACTACGGCGAGGCCGAGTTCATCATGGCCTCTACCAAGATCCTGCTCCTCCTCGGCCTCATCTTCCTCACCTTCATCACCATGGTCGGCGGGAACCCCAAGCGCGACGCCTACGGCTTCCGCCACTGGACCGACGGCCTCATGTACGAATACTACACCGACGGCACCACCGGCCGCTTCCTGGGCTTCTTCTCCGTCATGGTCTACGCCGCCTTCACCATCGCGGGGCCCGACCTGCCCGCCCTCGCCGCCGGCGAGATCCAGCACCCACGCCGCACCATCCCGCGCGTCGTCAAGATGACCTTCTGGCGCATCGTCGGCTTCTACGTCGTCGGCGTGCTCGGCGTCGGCATCATCTGCGACTCCCACGACCCCCGCCTCATGTCCGCCATCGACTCCGGCGCCTCCGGCTCCGCCGCCTCGCCCTGGGTCATCGGCATCCAGAACCTGGGTATCAGCGGCCTGCCCGATCTCATCAACGTGCTCATCCTCTTCTCCGGCTGGTCCTGCGGCAACGCCTACCTGTACAGCTCCAGCCGCACCCTGTACTCGCTCGCCCGCGACGGCCAGGCCCCCAAGTTCCTGACCAAGTGCACCAAGGACGGCGTGCCCATCTACTGCGTGGTCGTGGTCACCCTGCTGTCGTGCGTCACCTTCCTCGTCGCTGATAACTCGTCCATCAGCGTCTTCTACTGGTTCGTCGACCTGACCACCATCGGACTCGTCCTCACCTACACCAGCATGGCCTGTACGTTCCTCGGGTGGTACCGCGCCCTGCGTGCGCAGGGCATCGATCGTAAGAGCTATCTGCCCTGGATCTCGCCGCTGCAGCCGTACATGGCCATCCTGGCGGTGATTCTCGGGTTTGCCACGGCGCTGTTGAACGGGTATGCCGTGTTCAAGCCCTTCAGCGCGCAGGGATTTGTGACGTCGTACTTTGGTCTGGCGTTCTTTGTGGTGATGTTTGTCTTCTGGAAGGTGTTCAAGCGCACCAAGTGGGTTGATCCTGCTACGGCGGACATCTACACGGGCAAGGCGGAGATCGACGAGGAGTGTCGCGAGTGGGAAGACGGCACCTGGGAGGAGAAACACAAGGCCGAGCTGGCCCAGATGAATATTATACGCCGTACGTGGGAGAGAATGTGGTGATACGCTTGGAATGGGACTGTATATTACCGAATCTATGAGAATATACCTTACGTTTTACGATACTTCAAGATGAGCTGTCGACCCTGTCATTCATGCATTCAAAATTCCCCTACACTCCGAAATATCCCAACCTCATCAACCCACCGCGAGACCCTCTCGCTAGAGACTCCCCGTGGGATCTGTGTATTCTCCGTCAGATATCTATTTGCGTATCGCTTGCTGCAATGACAGAGACCGTCAAAGGAGGCAGCCTTGCACCCGTTAACTACTCGCTCCAATCTTTGCCAATCTTATATGTCCACTGGAAGTCTCCCACCACGCCACAGCTCTCGCCGGTGACCTTGCACAGAGCTGTATAATGTCCAGATCGAGCCAACATCCCAGATGGCGCAGTCTCGGAGTAGACTACATACGTTTAGCATATGTGCTCCACCTGTTATATCAAGACCACTTACCAGCCACGGTATACACGGCGCCGTTGGGGAGTGGTGGATAGTCGCCCTGTCTTGATTAATATATCCGCATTATCCTATGGCTGACCACAGAACCTACGACAGTCTTTTCAATGTCCGACACGGTCAATCCGGCGTGCTTGACGGTTTGCCGAAAGGTCAAGCCATTGACTTGCTGGTCCACCTCGAACGTGATACTCAGCGTGTACTCAGCCCCTTCCTTGATGGTTTGGCCTTTGTTAATGACATTCCCAACGGCCGTCGATGTCGTGTCGAATTTAATGGGCGTCTGGAGTGACGGTGAGCTGATCTCCAGCGCCTTGATAATCACAGGTCGCCCTGACAATACGGCTAGCAAGGATTAGCGGAATACCATGAAGTAGCATTCGCCGGTACCTGTCCTATCGTCCATGATGGCTTCGTTAGAAGTTTATGGTAGTGGGTTCGACGCGAGAAAGAAGAGAAAAGTCCCAGGACGGTCTGTGTTTCTATATTGATCCCAGCATGGGCCGCGTCATCGCCCTGCCTCTTGATCGACGCTTCAGGAACGGGAACTTGATTACTGCATGACATCATTGGAATGTGCGTTGCTTGCGCCAGCTGGCTATCCAACTCAGTGCTATGCAATCTAGTCTGCATACATGCGCCTCCACGCCTGTATTCCGCTTTCAGTAGGCGAGCAGCGACGGCAATGAAGGCCGATGAATCGTGCGGAGCACATTCAGCGGAATGGTACAAACCTCTCGACGGTTCGATATTCATTCAATCCACCATATTGAAGTACTCAAGACCAATTTGTCCTATCTAATTGTAAAGACCGCCGTTGGCAGACAAGCAGGAGCCGGTGGTCCATCGGGCATCATCAGTGCACAGGAAGGCCACCAAAGGAGCAATATCATCCACTTCACCAACACGGGCCGCGGCCGGAGTCGACTCAATCAAAGGCTGCATGTCCTTGAGGAATTGTTCGTCACTCTGGAACCATTGATCTGCAAAGAAACGTTGCCGTTAGCATGCGGCTGTAATGACACCAATCTACTACCCGCTCTTCTAGGGGACTCTACCTGTCGCAACGGGGCCAGGATTGACGCAGTTGACGGTAATTCCGTGCGACTGGCCGAGCTCTTTGGCCCACACACGGACGAGGGCTTCGTTGGCTGCTTTGGTGACAGCATAGACCGTCTGACCGGCCACGCCCAGACGGGCGCCAGCAGACGAGATGAAGACGATCCGTCCGCCCCAGGCGATATGAGGGACGACCGCCTTCGTAAGGAATATAGGGCCTCGCACATTGCAATCAAAGTGCGTCGCGTAGAACTCGGGTGTGGTGTCCATCAGGTTGGCCTCCAGGCCTTGTGCCGCACTGCCCGAAAGATCGGATTAGCGATTGTGACTTCACCCCAGATCATATAGATAAACACCCACTTGTGAATTAAGATTTCAATCTTGCCGGTCTCGCTGATCTTCAAGGCAGCCTCGACCAGCCGCGGGATTTCGTCGAGGTTGCTGACATTAGATTGGCACACAATCGCCTTGCTTCCAATCTTGGTGATTTCGTCCGCCACAGCCCGAGCGCGCTTTGCGCTTCCTTCGGACACGTAGTTCACCACGACGTTGGCACCGCGCTTGGCGATGAGCATGGCAATCCCGGCTCCGATGCCCCTGGAGAGATATTCAGCACCTGCCCAGGAGCGGAGGGTAATCATGGGTGTATACCGTGAAGCCCCGGTGACAATGGCAGTTTTGCCCTTGAGCGAAACTCCAGAGAAATCACTCATTGTGAAGGCTTGTAATTTAGAAAGAGATCGATGCTGCAGAGGTACTGTGACAGTGTGAAAGCTATGATCGCCTCTTAGGTTCGTTGGCTACTATTTATCTTGCCATCACGACATCTATCTTATAACCCCGCGCAGCCTACTATACTGGAAAGAAACGATGACATTATACCCCTCAGTTGATCACTCCATTGACTATCTGAGTATGTTCAGCAATTTCGGCTTAACGGTGATAAGAACAGGGGCATTTCCCCATTAGGCAGTCGAGCCAGCTCATCCTAGTCCGGTGTTGTCCTCCTCGGGGAGCCGAGACTCTCCTTCTCCACGGGCAATCATCGCCAGACTGTCACAGCAATGCAGCCTTCCCATGGGGACATAGCCAGTCTCCTGAAATCACTTCCAGCCCACCTATCAACTACGGCGTGCCCAACCTCGCATCAACGTCGAAGCCGTAGTCTCCATCCTAGATATACAGATTTGGCTTCACATGCGGCGCTACTCTTTTTAATAATCCGATAGACTTTTTTGAGCTACTTACAAGAGCCGCTGAGTCTCTCTCCCCGTGAAAAATGAAGAGTGATAGAAGCTGCACTGTACCTAGGGCAGCCAGATCCTCCAGTCTGTCAGTGAGACAGAGGACAGAGCCTGCGATTCTACCCAAAGAACTCGAGAAACCGGCCATTCTTTACAGTTGCAAAGGCCAACCGGCGCCGGCCCGGAGGATCAGCTGCCGTGATGGGGATTGGTGCAGACGTCGTAGCCAAGTGGTCGTCTATACTTTGGTTTGCCAAGTTAGGAACACCGACGATGGGCTTTGGATAGGTTGTTGTGTAGAAACGCGTTTACAGATCCAACATAGGATATGCCGCTATAAGAGCATTAACGTGTTCAAGCTAGCCCAAGCCCAGATGGACCGCGCAATACCCCCTTTTGACAGTTAGCTGGCAAAAGACCGGCGATGGGGTCCATGTCGACTGAGCAGCACTCTCCCCCACGACCAATACCCATTTATAGTCCAATGTGAACCCTTTTGGAGCAACGGACTCTAAACACAGATTCGCATGCCCTTCACCAAACCATCTCCAGAAATCATCCATATCCTCCAGCACTTGTCATGAGATGGATCCTCCGTTTTCTCCTTCGAACTCAGTTCTGTCCTTCCCCTCCCACCTCCTAGGAAAGGATAGGCGTGTTTGGACGCGCTTTTGAAGCTGCCCGTCCCTCCGTGCGGTCTTGTTCTAGGCGGTTGGGATATTTACCCGATCAGGAAACGGACTGTACCAACATCCACCGCGACATTCGACCCGTTCTTTCGAAACCCCTCCGAGACAGACATCACCTTTGGGGCAATCTAGCGTCACCCCGCATGATTCTCCAAGGAGGTTGGAGGGATGGTGAAATTGTATTGTAGGCCTATCCTCAAGAAGTTTGTGACTGACTCAAACGTTGCTTGCATGCCTAATCTGCACCAGTGTCGTGCTGCCGGTCAATTCCAACACAACACCATCCCGTCAACCCGTATCAGTCCAGCCGCAGGGGACTTGTCAGGCCCCGATACAGTTCCTATTTGGAAAGCCTACATGATTCTTGGTGGACCATCGTGAACAGAGCAGTCATAAACTCAAGTCTCGTATTTAGTACTGCCTCAGTTCCTCTCGTTATAATCAATCTCGAAGCTGTAAGCGGCATCATAATGCATAGCCCAATATCCATCCCAAATCATCTTCGTAATAGGACCGATCTGTCCTCCATTCACGGGCTTCCCATCCAGTGTGGTAATAGGCATGATGCCGCCGGCAGTGGTACACATAAAGATCTCATCACAGCGGTACGCCAGCTCAACCGGCACAAACTCGACACGGACTTCAATTCCCAGGGTTTCTGCCGCATTGATAACACTCTTCCGCGTAACGCCCTGCAACACACCACGGTCCGGCGTGTACAGCACGCCGTCCTTGACGAGCACAATATTGAACCCAGAGCCTTCGGTGAGATGGGCATCTCCGTCCGTCAAGAACGGATAAGTTGCACCGCGATCCGCAGCCTCGAACATGCCGCGCACCAGGTCTCCCCATTGCAGGTTCTTGACGGTCGGGTCGATAGCGCCGGGGGGCACCCGGCGCACGATGCGGGCAACGACCGCGCTGCCACCGACGCGCTGCATCTCCGGCTCCATCACCCATACGTAGGGCTGCACAAACATGTATAGATTGTTGACGATGTCCTCAGGGCGCGTCCCCCGTACACCCTTCAGCCCGCGCGTCACGATGAGCTCGACAAAGGCGTCGCGGATGCCGCTCCGGGCCACCATCTCGACGAGAATCTGCTTGACCTGGTCGCGCGGGAGCGGCAGTCGCAGCCGCAGCTTGGTGCAGCTGGCTTCGAGCCGCGTGATGTGCTCGTCTAGCCGGAAGAAGCGGCCGTCCCAGACGGAGGGCACGTCGTAGGTGAGATCGCTGTGCATGAAGCCCTGGTCGAGGAGTGGAATGCGTGCCTCTGCCAGGGGCACCAGCTCGCCTTCCACCCAGGCGATGCCCTTCGCAAAGGGGTTGGTGGTCTCGGTTGCTTCGAGTATCGCTTTGCGGGCGGCGTAGCCGGCGAAGACTCTGTCCATGGAGGCCATGTTAAGAGTGGTGGTTGTTGCGGGGTGGAAGAGGGGTTGAAGTCAGTGGCCTGATAAGACGGAACAAATCTGAAGACTGTCATGTGCAGCCGAGCCATGGCGGTTGTCTGTATATAAGAGTTTGCGAGAGCATAGTCGGTGGTAGATGTCTGGTGTTTCTCGCCTTCTGAGGTTGGAAATGTAATAGGTAATTCCCAATATGGAAGGCCATCGCATCTATCGAACAACATCCTACATCTGGTCATTGCATCTGGGCGAATGAAAAGGACTGGCGGATATAGATCCGGAGGGATAATGCTGTGAGGATCCAGATTCATACTCTGTGACCATGGTATGAGATTGCTCCCTGGAGTTGGTACAGTTGCATATCATCCAAGGCCATGACTACATCCAAACTCCCTAGAATCTTAACAGAGCGTGTCAAGGCTACAGTAGCAACCAGGGGCTGAACGGAACAACCGTTAAGGTGCACCGTTCATGACCACGACGACATTCTCTAGTCTCAATCCAATTTTTGGCTTCTCCTATCCAGTCAAGAGATGTCAGCTTGTTCGAGAACATTGCAACTGGACGGGTTTCGATTCTTACTGGTTTCGTGCATCTTCCAGAATTCCATCGCATGTGTCTGTCTGCGATGATACCAAGCTCATGCACACCATCTACACCACTGCGTCCAAGCTAGCAAAACACCTCCGTATTCTGCTGCCTGCTCAATTCATCCGTAACTACCACCACAAACAAACTCCGACCGAGAGTGTTTGTCCTGATGATCTTCGGCCTGCCTCCGTCACTGACCGAATTTACCAATGGCAAGCGCGCAAGCTGCGCCTACGCAAGAATCCCCGTCGACAAACGGTGGCTGCAGGGACCAGAGGTCGGCTGGTGCGTGTGGAGCGCTCGTGGCCAGTCGTTTGGCAGGGAGCGCTGTACGTACTTCTGCATGAGCTGGATAGGAATAGCCAGGTTGTGCCGAGGCAGGGCAGCCCTGTACGGAGTATGTCTGGTCATTCCGTGAGTGCTTCTGCCCGCCAGCATTGGAGGTAATCACAACAGAGCCAACAGAGCTCCACCGCCATCGCAAGATGGATTGAGATTGCCCTACTCCAACGACAATCCGTAGCCGTCAGCATAACTATTCCAAACAGGTCCCGATCGCCACTCACTCTTTCCCCAGAGTCCCCCAACCCCCAATGATATCGCTCGGAGGACTGAGGTCCTGGCTTGGCCGGCTGGCCTAGCGCACAGGATCGTCCAGGCTCAGCCGCAGGGAGTGAGTGGATGGCGAGCTCCACCGTCGGTGCGTTCTTTGTATCAAACGGAGACCGCCAGATCATCACCACCACAACCGAACAAAGCCTTCAAGGACAAGTTATTGCGATTCGCGGGTCGATGTAACCGGCGTCTGGCAGAGGGGAAGTTAAGGGGAAGCTAAAGCGGGCTACTCTGTAGCGGCGGCTCCAGGAACAACTAAATCGTCACTTGATGGAGCCGCGGCAAGACACGAAGGACACTAGCTGGGAGCAATCATGCTATAGACTGACGCGCTACAACATAGGGTGGTAGTCGGCCGGGGGGGATTCGGCGTGTCCTGCTGCTGGTCTGAGCTCTCCGGCCAGGCCCAGTCCAGGATGGCCCGACGTGGTGTTACAAATCATGCAGTGGGCAATTGTCCAGTAGACGCTGGATCTCCACCAGCACTTGCATTACATTGGTTTGGAAGCGACGCTAGACCAGGGCCACGGTGTCTGTGTGTTCGAGGTGCAGATGAAGAATGTAGCGTGGACAATGGAATTCCGCCACGGACTCCCTCGGCGGCAGCAATGAGAGTCATCTGGCCAGGTCAATCTGAAACCACCCTGCGCCGCACGCTGCTGGTATTGAGATAGATTAAACATCCCTCAGGATGGACGGTGGATTAATTGCGCGATGTTTAGCCGGAGTTCAGACATAGGTGGCCTCGGTGGATCGCACTAGCCGACACTGCATGCATCCTGTATGACAGCCAGCTGTGACCATGACCACGCACCTATCATGTCCCTGGTCCCGCCCGGATGGCGTGCTTCCAGGAATTAAATCCGCGCTCACCGTCAGCAGTGGCTTGTCTTTTGACGGCGTGACAGAGAGTGTGAAGTGGCGCGTCGGAGAATCTATGTGCTCGGATATATATCCACATGCATAACGGGGTTTACAGCCCTCGAGGTACTAGATCAACCGTCAGGAGTAATTTACAAGGGTCAGATATCCATCGTACTCCGTACTCGCATCGCACCCTGACGACACTTTCAGTGATGCCATCTTGCATATAGCCGGCGCGCGCAAAGGCCATCCAGCAAACCTGAAGGCGCGCCCGATCGCAAGACTTATGCATGGCATCGGAGAATTCCAACCTGATAACTGTTTCGCACGCGGGATCGACAGTACCATTGCATCTCCAGCGGGAGAACGATCGAGCGCGATGCACATCTCATGTATCTCATGTGGTTCTGTTGGTCCGTGAAGACGTCCCACGTCCCATTGACAAGCTTGCGAGATCTGTGCACAGTGGCCGCGGATGCCACCGGCTTCCGTTTCAAGACGGGGAGCAGCATGCACGAGATCCGCAGACGGGCTCCACGGTGACATGGTCCAGGTACGTTGGTGGAGCTTAATTAGGAGCAGAACGTTGTCCTCTGGCCTCGATGGACGGACGGTCCGACTCATTCACATCCTCTCTCCAGGGCCTCGGGGCCAATAACGGGGCAAGGTGAAGCGCCGAGTAGACGCCAGGGAGATCGTCCCGGGTTGCCTGCTGGGACTGACGACGGGCTGCATCAGATAACGCTCATTTGTAAGATCCTCATACCACATGACTGTCGGACGCCACTAGTAATATACGGAGTTGCTCAAGGAGGCAGTTGTCCCTGCCGGTGGCCTGAGGTGTCGACGGGGGCCGTGCGAGCGCAAAAGATCCAGTGCGTGCGGGTAAGGATGTTCTCTGGAGTTATTATTACTCTTGTTACTCTTAGGGACTGCACCTTCTCGCAGGCATATTCGCCTCATCGACGATCGATGCAGATGGCCACAGGAACGCGATGGTGTAGAAAATCCGTACAGATCGAATTGTCGCTCTGGTGCCGAACCTCAACGTCATAACGTGGGATGCAGCGCCAACGCATGCAATTAATTTCGCCCTCCAACATGCCGTGGTGCAGCAGATCCTAGCCAGTGTCACGGTCCTCCCGCGGTCTCCTGCTTAGGGGATGTTGCTTCCTTAAGCCTTGTCGGACCAGTGAGAGATCGTGGAAACTTTTTTGCCCTGCCAATCATGTGGTCAACAGGTATTGAAGACAGTGCATAGTGTCGTCTATTATTGACTGGGGGTTTTTAGTCTTCCGAAGCCCTTGTGGGAGTCATTGCTCCCTGGCCCATTCTCCTCCCAATGAGGATGGAGTGGTTGTGTACCGTCCCACACCCTCCCTGTCTGACATCCGCTGCCGCAAGGGCTGCCTTCTAAGGACAACGGAGCCCATCTTTTCCCGCGGCGGCATCAGCCGATTGAGAAAACTTGCTAGGCGCTTGACCTTCCTTTCAAGCCAGTCAGCGCGCAGTGGATGGTTCCGCTGTGTCATCGCTCGTGGACCCGGCCCCCAGACTGATCGCAAAAAAAGGAGAGCTCGCGAAGTCAAATCCACCGACGACACGAGGGATCCGAGACGCTTGTCGATGGGAACCCAATCACAAGCAGTCCAGGACCCATCCCACCAGACGGACGCCGAAAGTCAAACGGGAGGACCATGGCTCCAGGGGCATGGGTAGTGGCCACCTCAGCTGGCGAGGCTGGGGGAGGTCGATAATTCCCTTCTAGAAACTGTTCCCACCCCCAGGGGGACCGACCGGAAGCCCCAGGAATGCCAGGGGACGCATGGTTGGGGAAGTTCAGACGATCGGCCGTGACATCCAATGGGACCGGCCTTCTAGGAGATGGTTCCGAGCGAGCACGACCCATGGTGACGCCAAGTCTTCAGTAGCGTCTCTGGGGAGGCCACCGGATTCGGCGTGGCATCGTTTGGGTCTCGATCGACCTGGAACGGACGTTGTTGGGGGAAGCTAGAGCCGGCCGGAGTCATGATGGTCGTGCTGTAGACGGAATCCTTGTTGGATGCGCTGGTGATGGACGACAGTAGTGAGGCCGTGGGAGGTGGACAAGGGAACGGATCGAACGGATGGGATTGGCAAATGAGAGAAGGATCCCCCACATGAACCGTTCCCCCACAAAATGGCGCATCTTAGGTTGGCCGGATGTTGATGGCTATGATGGGTTGTGTCGGATTATGAGAAGTGGTGGTGGTGGTAGTGCATAATTGCGATCTATTCCGCATTGCCTCTTCTGGGGAGGTCCATACTGCGGCGCCATCCCCCCGGAGAAAAAGAAGAAAAATCGACAACCTCTCCAGATTGAAGCAGAGGATTCAAAGTCATTGATTGCACATACTGCGCATACAGTATGACAACTGAATGGGATTTCCATCCTCTCTATATCCAACAGCTCCAGGTCTAGCATCGGAGCCAGGCGGATGGATGATTACACCTCACTGGATTCATTTCTCACTCAACAATATCTCGATGGTTATTGGAGGAATCCAGAGGTTAATCATCTACAGGAAATGAAGAAGAATGGCCCTGGAAATACCGCAGTGGATTCGATGGACGCAGAGACGCCCCATCGGCACCATCCGCGCCGCATTTGCCGACCACGGATGGCCCTGGATCCGGGGTTTCTTCTGAGGCAGCCACCACCGAGTCCAAGAAGGAGGGCTCCATATCCACCCGCCTCCAGACCAGAAGAGGAAAAAGAAAATCGAAATGACTGCCTCGGACGGGGGCCCACTGATGTACACGGTGCTTGCCTCCACAGCCACTACTACTACTGGGGTCCGTTGAGACGCAGACACGAGATAGGTAGCCTAGAGCGGGTTGGAATCCAGACTTGGACTCGATACTACTGTGTTTCAGCTGTCGTAGGTTCTTATCGCGGTAGGCGATATGATATCGTGTGTGCACCGTTCTTTGTTGTCAGCATCGGAGACTGTCCGACGCCGGACTGGTGGATTTGGTTGGGGACTGCATGCCTGCGATCGAGTCATTGGGCCGGAGCTTCCGCTGTGACAGATGATTGATGATTCGTAGGATGGAAAGGTGTGATGTGTGATTGTACTTGCGTGGCCCCGGAGTCTGTCCTGTCCCCAGTGATGTCTGTATCGGCCGTACTTGTACAGTAAAAGAGTCGACTCTGGCGAGACGTCCACCGAGGCCAACCCACGCAGAGACATTCACACGAGCAGGATCAATCATCATCCACATAATAATAGAAACCGACGGTGAGAGTGGGTAAGGACGAGATACCAGGCTGCGTACCTAGCCTAGTGCTCGTTAGTCAGGTCTGCTATCACGGACGGTGTCAGACCTGCCTATCGGGGGTTAGTGCGCCGCGAATAAGATTGGCCGTTTCGTATTGGAATGCTCGGTCAGATGATTGTCACTGGGATAGTGAGATTCGATGGGTGTATGTATGTGAGAGAGAGATGTACCTAAGTGTAGGATGCAGAACGAGATTGATTGTGTTTGTAGGAGTGTACTCTGGTACGTACTAAGGTAGGTACGAAGGAGTACGGCGTTCCCAGTAGAAAGGCCGTAATTAATGGCCTAAGGCAGTCAATACGGTAATGACCATACCAGGTGGACCCCGTGACTGGGTGGGTCCCACGGGGCCTGTCAGGGCCACGGTTGGCCGCGGCTGGGCCAATCTCCGACCACTGCACGACCGCCCGCCCCATGCGGGTCTGGGGATTGATTGGCGGGCGCACGGCATCGTACCGATACGGTACAACATCGATACAGAAACACTGGAAGAACAGAGAGGTTCAAGAAGAAAAGAGAGGAAGTACAAGGTAATAAAGGGAACAAGAGGGAGAGAGAGAGAGGGATTGAAGTCAGTATTGTCAGTGTCAGAATAGGTGATGGAATCCAAGGGTTAAAGCTAATCGGCCTTCTGTGCGACCGAGATACTTTGCGGCGAGTCACCGTCGCACCGCGGATGGGCTGGTCGGTACCTCCAGCACAGGTACTCTCACCTAACAACAGGTACTTCCAGACATCCTCTGCCTCTGCCTCGTCTCTTCCTCTCATCTTCTCCTTCTACTCTTCTACTCTTCCTCTTCTCTTCTTCCACTCCGACGTTCACCTCCCTTCTCTTGTCCTCTCTACCCCCCCATTCTCTCTCTTCCTTTCCGCTTCTTACCCTGGATTCCATCGGGTCCACTTCTCTCTATCTACCTGGACTCCGTCGGTTATCTCCGGCGGCCCTCTGCCTCTATCTCTTTCATTCTTCCTCCGACACACACCCTCATACACAGTCTCTCCCTGAGACACTGTCTTCTACACCTCTCCCCGTTCCTCCTAACTCCAGACCAGAAACATCGAGGTGAGTCGATCCGTGGTTCATCGGCGAAACCTTTCCGCCCCTGGTGATTGACGCGATCCGACTTCCCCAGGAACCACTTTGCCACAGCCCACCACCATATCACTACACCACTCCCACTCCGACTCCCACAATCTGGTGTTTCACAACTCTTCTTCACTCAATACCTGGACCTGCCTCGTGGTCATTCCAGTTTAGACCCATTTTCTTTCTCGCTACCTGAATTCCCTGGTCCATTGCGGTGTGGTGACTTCCCCATTGAACCTCCCGGTAAGCCCCTCGAAGCTTTCCCCAGGTCCCGCTCAGTCCCACCACTACTCCTGTGCCATCCATCTTCCTTTCTCTCTCTTGCTCTCTCTCTCCCTCTCGCTCTCCCTCTCTTTGCAACACTTCTAATTCCCCCAGTCCAGTCAATGTCGACCCGCTCTCTTGAGTAGACTTGACTCCCGCTGTCCGACCCTCGGGAACTTGCGCCGCAGTGACGTTCTCCTGAGATCGTTCGCCTGTCGACTCCCGTCCGCCGCTTATTCCCCCCACCATTACCATACTACTACTACTCTCTCTCTCTCTCTCCTACCACCATCCCGGTGACTCCCAACAACGTGTCCCAATTGCCTCCCTGCTCAGGGTCAGATTATGCTATTAGACACCATGGTGGGCCAAGAGTTGGGCAATAGCCCCAAAGATCTCGCCAGCATTAGTGAAGTGCCCGGCGATCTTTCTGGTGAGTCCCACTGACCTCGTCTTATCGGTCATGGCCTGACACCCTGTCTTCTTTTCCCTCCCCCCCAGTTCCAACCAAAGAATCCAAAAAGGTCGAGTCCAATGGTCAACCCAATATCCCGCCGCCCAAGACCGACAAGCCGAGGCCCCATGGCTGCACCACCTGCGGTCGCTCGTTCGCTCGGCTGGAACATCTCAAACGTCATGAGCGCTCCCACACCAAAGAGAAGCCGTTCGAGTGTCCCGACTGTGCCCGCTGTTTCGCTCGTCGGGACCTGCTCTTGCGACACCAACAGAAACTCCACATGACCACCACTCCATCCTCGCGCCCTCGCAATGGCCGGAGAGAGAGCACGGGGGCCGCGGGCGCTGGCGCCAACCGCGTGCGCAAAAACTCCATCGTCAACAACTCCACTACCATGCGGCCCCGTGCCAATACCATCAGTCACATCGATGGCGCCGCCCTGGGACTCCCCAATGCTACGAATCCGCCACAGGCCGCCCATCACCCGGGCCATGTCTACCATCCTAGTCTCGGCTCCGCCCCCGTCGGCTCGAATCTGGACTATCGCGGCTACGGGGCTGGTCACCCGCCTGTGAACGGTCTCTCCAAGTTGGAAACCCACGGATTGCCCATGGATCTCACGGGTGGCCTGCGCACGGCGCCCGTGTATGGGAGTTTCGACACGGGCATGGGCGAGATGCTCATGGGCCACGGAAGCACCATCAACCCGGCCCAGCTGCATTTTGGTGGCTCCCCACAGGGCTTTGGGCACGACTCGCCCTCGTCCCCCTACGTCCACGGGGCCGCCCAGGGCATGCCCCCGACCACCGACCCCATGATGGAGGATGAGTTCAGCTTCGATTGGATGAATGGCGGGTTCGACCAGTCCATGCACATGGGCAAGGGAGCCAACGAATCCGCCATCGACGAATCGTCCCCCTCGGCCATGAGTACCGGCAGCCAGAGCGGCATCAGCGAGGCCATGATGGATGGCTCCCATCGTTACTCCATGTCTTCCGCCAGCTGGCACAATCCCTTTCCGGCGCATTCGGGGGCCCATTCCAACCAATTTGCTGTTGACTACACCTCTCCCGCGTTTAACGATTTAGGCATTCCCCCAGAGACCGTCTCGCCCAAGTCGTTAATGGCGCAGAACCCGTTTGCTGAAACCTATGCCACCCCTCCATCCATGACCTCGGTGGGCCAACCCCTGTTGGGAGGACATTCGCAGAGTATGTTTTCATCCTCTATGGCAACCAGCGGAGAATCTCCTAATCCTCTCAACCTGCCTTTCGCGAATAGTGCCCTTCGAACTCTCCATGCCCCAACCTCCACGGATACCTTTACAGACTCCACCCGACAGGCTCTACTAGCCAGCATGGCCCAACCCACCGGCTTCAACCACCGCAAGTACTCCCAACCCGCCAGCAGTATGATCCAGTGTCGCGATCTCTTTTCACGCGCCAGCTTCAGTGGATCCTCCGGTCAACTCCCCAGCACTCCAGACATGCAACGCTACATCTCCGCCTACATCACCTACTTTCACCCCCACATGCCGTTCCTGCACATCCCCACCTTGGACTTCCAGGCGCCCGAATATACCAACAACCTCCGGACCCCCAGTGGCCATCTGAATCTCAGCTCCACCGGCGTCGCCGGTGGGGGCGGCTGCCTCATCCTCTCCATGGCTGCCATCGGAGCCCTCTACGAATTGGATACCGCTTCGTCCAAGGACCTCTTCGAGGCGGCCAAAAAGATGATCCAGCTGTATCTCGAGGAACGTCGCAAGGCCGACATGTCCTCGGCGATCAGCCGCTCCAATCCGACCCGTGATAACTCCGTCCACAACACGCCCCTGTGGCTGGTCCAAGCTATGCTGCTGAATGTCATCTACGGGCACACCTGCGGCGACAAGACCTCGGCAGATATCGCCAGCACGCACTGCGCCGCCTTGGTCAGCCTGGCCCGAGCCGCCGGGCTGAACCACCACTTGGACGCCAAGGATCTCCCGCAGGACTACCTGAACACCGGACTGAGTACAGGCGCCGACCTCGAAGGATGGAACTCGAATCCGGGTCAACAAAAAGAACGCCGCGACTGGCTGGATTGGAAGATCGTGGAGGAGCGGAAACGAACCCTCTACGCGATCTTCTGTCTGTCCTGTTTCCTGGTCTCCGCTTACAACCACGCTCCGGCGCTCACGAATTCCGAGATCCGCCTGGACCTCCCGTGTCAAGAGGATCTCTGGGCCGCCGAGTCCCCGCAGGCGTGGAAGAAGCTGGGCGGAACGGAGGCCTCGAGGAACGGCTCGTCCTTTTCGTCGGCGCTCACAACGCTCTTGACTGCCAGCCAACGAGAACAACAGTCCACGTCAGGGAATGCCTCCGGCGGGGATCTCCAGCCGAGTACCTTTGGATGCTTGGTCCTCATCTACGCCCTTCACAACTACATTTGGGAGACCCGTCAGCGGCATATGGGTCGCCAGTGGACGTCACGAGAGACCGATGCGATGCAAGCTCATATTGAGCCTGCCTTGCGCGCGTGGCAGACGGCTTGGGCGAGCAACCCGGTGCATAGCTTGGAGCGTCCCAATCCTTACGGAGCGGGTCCCCTGTCGGCGGACAGCATTCCCCTGCTTGATCTGGCCTACGTTCGGCTGTTTGTCAATCTCGGTCGGTGCAAGGAGGCCTTCTGGCAGCGCGATTGGAATGCCATGTCGGATGAGCTCGCCCGCGGGACGGATATCGTCCATCCGACGGATGATGTTCCAGCAGATGTGCTCGACCCTTCGATCACCGGGGAAGGCAACCAGGCAACCCACCTTCGCCGGGATTCCGTGGCAGACCTTGGTGTGAGCGAGCTTGCGATTTCGAAAACGCCGACCCAGGAGAACCCAATGCAAACCTTGCTCCCCGCCCAGCGTTCAGGCCAGTCTAAAAGGGAGCGGCATCTGCGGAAGGCCGCCTTCTATGCAGCTGACTCCATCTCCATGTCCAATCAGCTGGGCAACACCTTCGCTGAGTTCACCTGCCGCGACTTGCCCATCCAGAGCGCGATGTGCGCGTTCGACTGCGCGCAGGTCTTGGCCGAATGGGTTATGACGGTGCAGGAACGCGTCGGACCCTATTTGGGGCTTCTGGGCCGTGACGACATCGACCTGGAGCAGGCCTCGAATTCCATGCTTCTAGACGAGAAGGACTGCAAACTCCTGGACAAGGTCAAGGAGATCCTCACGACCATCGAAGGCAAGATGCAGAAGGAGGTCCAAAGCGGCGCCTCCGCCGCGGCGTTGAGTGTTTTACAACGACTGCCCAGCGTCGTCGAAGGCGGCTATGGCTGCAAGATCCTGGTGGCCACGGCGAGCTTGCTGGACCGTGCCGCAGTATGGCCCGTGACGAAACTGATGGCGCGCTCGCTAGAAGCGCAGGCAATGCGACTGAAGGAGCGCGCTGAAGCTTCCATCGCGGAATCTAATTAATCGTGTCCAATCCGGCGGTACATCCTTTTCAACCCGGCACTATTCGCGGCCCATTGCGGTATTCTATTAAAATATCTGGAGTTCAAATCGGTCTCAACCCGGGGTGGCGAAACTCTCACGGCGCATTTTGATGTCTTCCCCTGGTGGCCGAATCAGCTGGCGCCCTTCTTATTATTATTCTGTCTCATTCCCGATTACGAGTATCCGATCTATGCTATTCACGAAGTATTTGTGGCTGAGATCCGGTGGTTTCCTGTCTGTTACGACCTGTCGGTGTCCCTTGTATGTGGTACGACCCTGTTATCATTATCTACCTGCGATGTCAAACGACGTGTGTTTCTTGTCTCCCTCTGTTGTGTGGTTCTTTCTACGCCTTTTCGATTTGCGTTGGTACGAAGGATGGGCCGGACGTTTCCTGCGTGCCCAATGAATGATCTGGGGGGCCAAATCTCTATCCACGATACCCAGACCTGTTGTTATTTTCTCGCCCGCATACAACGGTCCAATGCGATGTTGCCATGGCCATTACAGAAGTTTAGTCAGGAGTGCCATCGGGCCTTGGCTAGAATGGGTGTTTGGTCTCCTCGTATATAGTGATACAAATTGTACATATGATCCGTTCAATCCACGCGTGGCTGTTTCCAAGAGTGATGTAGACCAACATCCACGTTACTTTTAATGTACTAGAGTCTATTTCGCAACAGATATTTACACAATCAGTCTCTCGAACGAGTACTTCCCAGCGGCCTTGCGCCGCAGATAACCAATCTCTCGACTACTCCGCGTCTTGACCTCGCCGGTCGACTTCTTCACCTTGGTCCTGCTGACATCGGTGGCCGGCGCCTTGAGCGACAGCGGCAACATCTTGCCGGTGGCATCGGCCTCGTCGCCGTCCGCGGCGTCCACCGCGCCAAACACCAACAGATCGGCGCCGTTCAGCTTCTCGTGGCGCACGAGGGGCGTGGACCCCGCGCCGTCGTCCACCTTCTCGGCTCGCGCGGCAGCCGACTTGCTGCGCGCCAGCGATTGCTGCACGCTGTCTGTGTAGCGGAGATACTCGCGGAGCACGCCGCGCAGATACGCCGCCTCCTCGACGCCGGCTAGCGCGGCGGAGATCTCCGCCTGCAGGTCGGTGATCAGCTCGCGCTCGGCGCTGGGCACGCTCAGGCCGTCGTCGACAGCGGTCGGGGCGGCGGCGGCGATCCAGCCGGAGGGGCCGACGGCGTCAACGGCGGCGTTGAGGCAGTCAGCGATGACGTCCAGCGACAGCGATGGGTTGGTCTGGAACGGTGTCGGCGCGGTGGGCGGGGTCTCGGTGAAGCGTGAGGTGTAGCCGCCGGTGGCGAGGGAGAGGCGCAGGTGGTGAATGAGGCCGACGATATCGAGGCGGTGCAGGGCGGCGCGTAGGCTGGCGGTGCGGACGCCGGCCGGGTAGGCGTGCAGCTTCTGCAGGGAGGTGTTGAGGCCGAGGAAGATGGTTTGCAGGGTGGCGGGTGAGGAGAAGGAGGAATCGGAGGCGGCGTCGGAGAGGTCGGAGTCGTACAGGACGGACTGGGTGCGCGCTGCATTGAGAAGGGTCTTCAGGGCGGAGGCGAGATCGTCCGGGGAGAGGAGGACGGGGCCCTGCAGGACAGCGACGAGACGCAGGTACGTCGGGTCAGAGTCGATCAGGGCCTGCACCAAGGCGTCGGGCGGCAGGCCCGGGAGGATGCGCGGTTTGATGGCGCGCCGCACGGCGGTCTCGATGTTGTCGCGCGAGAGGTGGCCCCGGTCAATGAGCCACTGGCAAGTGGCTTCGGGCCAGAAGCCGACGGACAAATGGGCGGTAGGGGTGCGAGCGAGGCTGGCGAAGGGGTGGTCGGCGGGCGGGGAGTCGTGCAGGGTGAAGATGAAGGAGAGGAGGAACAGTGTGAGTTCGGGGTTCACGTAGTGGGAGCGTGGGGGCAGGCCGTTGGACGAACCGGCGCTGAAGTATTTCTGCACGGCGCGGTCGAAGGCCGCCGTGTCCTTAGCCTGCGAGGCCTCCTGAAGGGTACGAGAAAAGTTGTTCCACTGGCTCGACTGCTCCGGGGTGAGGCCGAGGGATTCCATGCGCGGCTTCTTCGATGACGGATCCCACTGCGCGGACGCGCCGATGCCGCGACCAATGGCGTCGATGAGGAGGCCGTCGCGGGATCGCTTGAGCGAGGAGCCCAGCGGGGTGCGCGAGGAGCTCAGATCAAACGCAATCAGCGTGTTGCCGCGGATAGCGACAGCGAGGCCAAGCTTCGCGAAGTACCCGATGAAAGTGGTAGGCGCCGTGCGGGTGTCGGTGCTGGCGGGGATGTTGCTGATAGGGATGCTGCGCTGGACGGAGTTGTACTGGGTGTCGAACACCGCAATAGTGGACTTGCCCGCACCAACGACGGACTGTGGAGAGACGCGCAGGACGGAGGAGAATTCTTCGTTGTCAAGGATGAACCGCGAGGTGACCGTGGGCGTGTATTGAGAGAGATCGACGTTGATGAATCCCCGCTCGAACGACAGGTTCAGTCCGGCTGACCCGGAGTGGAAGTCCCACTGCAAGCGATCGCGCTCAAACTGATCGTGTCCTTCAATGTTGGGGAGGTTGACAGTAAGCAGGTGTCTCATTTTCTGGCCTTCGTCCAGAGTCAATCCGCCCGCAGGGACAGTAGCAGGCACGGAGAACATGTGCACTTTGACCTCGTTCAGACCAAAGCGCTCCGAGTTGCGCGGTTGTGAGACAAGTAAGAGTACAGATGTTTGATCCGCTCCTGAGTCTGTGATGTCGGCTTGTGCTAGGGCCGCGAGGTCCTGTCTTTTCTTGAACAACGTCTTCCGAGCCTCCTCGAATTCGACAAGGAAGCACGAGCGGATTTCCTGGGTGGAGGCAACCTTTGCAAGTTCGCTGTGTTGCAGACTCCAGCGCTGAGAGTCCAGACCAGCAGTCAGACGACGCACACGTCCGTCTTTGTGGACCGTCAGAATGTCGAACGGGTCCTTCTCTTCCTCTTCATCGACGACAGTGGGAAGGATGCCAACGAAGATCGCTGGGCTGTCCGAGTCTTTCGCGGAGAAAGAGGAGGACGTAATTACGGGAGCGCTCGAGCCACTTCCACCGTGTTCCTCAACGAAGGATTTGATCTCCCGCTGGGGATTGATGGCGACATATGTCTGTCTTTTCACAGTTGACTTGTTCGAGAGCTTTCTGCGCACCGAGCAGGGCTGGCAGCTGAAGGAGGATTTCGGCGGAACGGCATAGGACGTGACCAACTTGGGGGTTTGGATCTAGTGCACTCATTTTAGCATTCACATGAGCAATCAGGGGTGTGATGCCGGTCCCTACGTTGTATATATTCACGGCTTCTCCGTCGACCGCAACGGCGACTTCGTATCGCTTGCGCTTCTTGGAATCGGCGAGACGAAAGACTTCACCGATGCGAGTCTTGCCGGTAGACGCATGTAGCGGCCGAGGCAATTGAGCCAGGACCGACGGCGGCTGAAGATCCATGGTGACAGCGACGGAATGGCGACGACGACAACGACGACGACATTCAACGCATCTTGAACGATGCTCGATTCGGATTCAGAAAAATTTCCGGGTGGACGTTGGTCCGATCTCCGGGGCTAACACCAAACAGGCATAATGGCAGCAAACAAGACAAACTTCCCAACTGGGAAAATGACGTCCCGATTGGCCGCGCGGGACACGCGCCTCGCGTGTCTTTCGTGCCGTCGTCGTCTTTTCTCCTGTATCGACTTCATTCGGCTGCCCGTCGGTTTTCACACTCGCCTCACCCACTCGGGAGAACTGCCAATGGCTACTCTGTGATCCCTTCTTCCGCATCCATGGTCCCTTCTTCTCCCTTTTCCCATCGATGAGCACCCGCTCATCGTATACATGCGCTCCGGGACTGATGATGGCAATGGGACAAGAAGGGCATCGAGCCATCCATCCCTTCTTCCGTAAAGGTCATTCGCTCCGGAGATGTCTTTCTAGCAGCGACTGATCTATTACAGAGATCGACACATCGACAGACAATCTCCCTCCGACCGCCGAAGATGGTCTACCAAGAGTCCCCAGGCGGGACTCTCCTGCCTCCGAGACTTCCAAGCCGATGACCAAACAGACAGATGGGTCGTCGAAAGCGTCGAATCTTCAATCTCACGAACTGCCTCCGTTTCAGACAGCCGCTCCGGTCGATGAGACTTTGGAGCACGATCCCAACACAGGGAGACGAAAACGACGAAAGACGGATAGGCATAGTAAAGAGGCTGCCGCACATGGATCTATAACCAAGTATATAACGCCTCAGAACGATTCTTCGCAAGGACAGGAACCCACACAACTTGATGTTCTCGTGGGCGAAACCGAATTGTCAGCAGAAGCAACTCCTAGACCGGAACCTGACCTTCCCTCTGTCGCGCCCCCCACAGATCCTGGAAATCATCCTGAACCGACTAAAAGGACACCTAGCCCTACGGAGGACACGCCAAATGGCACTGATCCAACCAGCGAAAAGAAAAGGTCATCTAAGAGGAAGACGATCAAACTCAACGCGAACGGAAAGCTTCTGAGCTCCCCTGTCTCCAAGCCCCAGGCGGAGGAAAATTCCAAGAAAAAGTCGAACAACAAAAGAAAGAGCGGGAAAGGAGTGACTGGCACCAAATTGATCGTCTTCACATATCCGAAGACTGAGGAAGACAGCTTGGGCAAGTTGATTGATGACATTCTCAATGGTAAACGGCGGCATGCCCCTACGAAACCTCCGAAACCTGCCCCTCCACCGGTCAAAAAGGATGAACCTCCAAAGCCAACTCATCCTTTCTTCATGAAGAAGCCCACACGCAAGCCCGAAACGTGTTCATCCCCTGCCTCTCAGGATGCTCAAGCCATGAAGACAGCCTCCAACACTCCCAACCGCCAAAGTCCATCAGGCTCCTTCATGAAGTCGTTTAACTCCTTCAAACATCGCCCATCCAAGGCTCCGGATCCCATTCATCCCATCTGGCCGCCGCGAGGGCTCTCTCACGTTCGAGGCCAATGCGACCATGTCGCTTTACCAGGGAGTGACGCCGTAGACCATTCTCTTGGTTTAGGCCCCAAGAAATCGAAGATGGCTGCTGTGAGCGTCTCGGACAAAGAGAGTGTACTGTCTCCGGGTTTGCAAAGCCTCACCCACGAACCGACCCCGATTCTCCGATTACCCGGAAGGAACACCGCTAGTGGATATGTCCTACAAAAAGCAGTCACTAGACAACTATCCCACAATTCACTATCAGGCACTGGCAAGGATACTTTGAGCGGTACCTGCCACCCAGCTATCGCCCGCCTGCACGAATCTATACCAAAAACAATGAGCGCTTTCGATACCGGAAACTTTGATAGTCTGCTTTGGACACAGAAATACGCCCCCTCTTCGGTTGAACAAGTCCTTCAAGTCACGAAAGAGGTGCAGATGCTGCGCGACTGGTTGAAATTTTTGATGATATCGGCAGTTGATACAGGGAAGCCATCAAAGGACGGGGGGAAGAAACAGACTGGAGGTGACAGGAAGAAGAAGAAGCGCAAGAAGACAGACAAACTGGACGGCTTCATTGTGTCAAGTTCCGATGAAGATTACCAGATGGATGAAGTTTCGGATTCAGATGAAGATGAGCTCGCCGGGGGTGTGACAGTCTCCTCCAAACGGACCGTAATCCGGGCTGGCGATCTCACCCTGAGTTCAAGGGCTGGAGCCGAACGAGGTCGGATGTCCAACGCGGTTCTTGTCAGCGGTCCTCCAGGCTGCGGCAAGACTGCATCGATCCACGCTGTTGCAAAAGAGCTCGACTTTGAAGTTTTCGAAATTAATCCTGGCAGCCGGCGGAGTGCGAGAGACATTGTGGAGCGGGTCGGAGATATGACACGCAATCATCTTGTGCACAACTTCGATGAGAGGAGTTCTCGTCAAGATCACAGCTCTCCAGCCCCTGGCGCCAATGATGACAAGCAAAACAAGCTGATGGGCTTTTTCAAATCCGCCGGCAGTAAGGATACCAAGAAGGCCGGTCATTGCAAAGACAAAGAGCTTGAGAAGGAGGGCGATCCAAAAAGAACGCGCCAGCAGAAACAGTCTTTCATCCTCCTCGAGGAGGCGGACGTCCTCTTTGAGGAAGACCGGCAATTCTGGTCCGGCGTGCTCACATTAATTAATCAGTCGAGACGCCCGATTATCATCACTTGCAACGATGAGAGTCGTATCCCATTGAATGACATCTCATTCCATGCCGTCCTTCGTTTCCGTCCACCGCCTCAACACCTTGCCGTGGACTATCTTCTACTCATCGCTGCAAACGAGGGCCATTTGCTGAAACGAGAAGCCCTTAATGCACTCTATATGAGTACCGGAAAAGACCTGCGGAGGTCAATCACTGAACTCAATTTCTGGTGTCAAATGGCTGTGGGAAGTGAGAAATCTGGTCTTGACTGGATCGTTGACCGGTGGCCTCGCGGGTGTGACCTGGATGACGAGGGAAATCCGCTGCGAGTGATCAGCCTCAACACCTACGAACAATTTATGGGCTGGTTCAGTCGTGACATGTTGATGTGCGGTACCTTGGACAGCGAGATTGAGCCGGGCCAAGAGTCTTTTATGTGGTGGCAGCTCAGTCTTCAAGATGCAGAAGAGTGGTCGGACATCGATGCACTGGCCAAAAGTCGACCGAAGGGGTCCAGAGAACAGCAACTGGAACATTTACGGCGCTTCTCGGACCTCATGGACAGCCGAAGTGATCTTGATATTCTCGCCGCTGATCTGTCGCTTGATGCGAATCAGGTAACTACGATTCCTTGGCTTAGTCTTTGATGTGAGAACTAACCCCATGTAGGATGTGCTGGATACATCTATCGAGTCCATTTCTGAGAAACAGCGCGCGAATTATCTAGAAGGCTGCCCGCTCTTGGTTGCGGAGCCTCTTCCCTGCTATACGTCCCTCCCTGTGGCCATCGGGAACACTTATGCCACATTTCTACGACGCGTCTTCCGGCCGAGCCAGCAAAAGAATATCGAAACCACTCAGGCTGTCAAGTCACTGGCCAAGATCACACATCCCATGGCACCAGGCCCTAGTCGTGGTGACCTTCTGCGCGCCTTCGAACCGGTGATGAAGCCGGACTATGTTTTCCCCCCACCGGTTGGACGGGTGGCTCTGTCCTTTGAGAACGGTCTCGGGCCAGTTGCAGAAGACCTTGGGCCTTACATCCGAGCTATCACGGCATTCGACTTGCGCCTTGAACGATACCGGCTACAATTGAGTGGTGTGCTATCCCAAGACGGTCAGGGTACGAAACGAGTACGGAAGACACGAGCGAGTCGCGCCGCGCTAGAAGGGGGTAGCAAGGCGGAAACACGTAAGGAGCGGTGGTTCCCTCCGGACACCAATGCCTCGTTGGTTCTGGGTACGGGGAAGCGAGAGTGGCAGGAGATGCTGGTCCAGGCGGGATATTTCACCGTGTCGGGGGAGGGAGGCGCGGGTAGTCAGGAGTGGGCAGTGGAGAGTTCTAGCGACGGAGGGTTCTGAGGGAGTGTTGTAATAATATATAGAGATGGACTGTTTGTTGATACATTATCTCATGCTTGACCTACGGATTTAGTATTATACCCCATACCCCGTAGCTCGAGGTAAGCAAGTTATGTAGAGATAGCATGATCAAATCAGGCCTAGCGGGTGGAGCATCGCCTCGTCAACTTCGCTACTCACCAGCTGCTATCTTCGTTTCTCTCTCCCTCTCGCTTTCACCTCATTTCTGCTCGCCCTCGCTCTTCTCAGGAAAAGCAGGCCCTTTTCCTTGCGCTCTTCCCCATCAGTCAATTCCCGCTCGGTATTTCGATCTATCCGGTCCGGTGCGGGTGGTCCGTCTTATCACTCCGACCGAGCTCCGCTGCGTCACTGGATCATCGCCTCCGCATCTGCCTACTCGACTCTCACCGCAATCGATCGACTCCTGGGTGAACTCCACCATCTATCGCCATGTCTCTCTTTGGCACATCGCCGGATGATTCCTCCTCGATGGGAAATTCTGCGCAGAGGTCCAAGTCCTCGCTGTTCGCCGATGATCCATCACTAGGGGGCAATGGCACGGGCCCCAACTACGGCTCCTCTTCCCTCTTCGCGGATGACGACAGTGGTTCGCCATGGAACAGCAATCCCAACAAACGAGCCGCGCGTCACCAGCTCGTGAAGACCCTTCTCGCGGATTCGGAAGTCCCTGAAAGCTACATCGATGCCTACGATCTTGTCCTCAATGTAGGGGATCGCGTCGGATCGGGCGTTGGTCTGACGTCGGTGCGCGAAATCCTGTCCAGCAGCGGCCTGACTGCGACCGACCAGGCCAAAATCCTCAACCTTGTGGTATCGGGCGACATCGACAACGCCGGGGGACTGGGTCGCGGCGAGTTCAACGTTCTTCTGGCGCTGGTAGGCCTGGCGCAGGAGGGTGAGGACCTGACGTTCGACGCGGTAGACGATCGCCGAAAGAGTGAGCATTCTGATAGCGCGAATCCCCAGCTTGGAACACCGCACTAACCGAGACTACCTGTAGAGCTCCCGATCCCCAAGACTTCGTACCTCGATACGCTGCGCGCCCGACAGGAAGCTCCGACTGCCGTGCGACCGACCACCCCGCCGCCCCCCGCGACGCCTCAACAAGAGCCCCCTTCGGCACAATCTCGACGGTCCGGGCGGGACTCGATGGGTGGTCTCGAAGCCGACCCCTGGGCAAGCCCCGATCTCCATCGGGGCCATGCGCATGCGCAAGCTGATGTCCCTGCGCCCATCATGAACGGGTTTGGGAGCGTGCGGTCGGCGACCAACGCATGGTCTGGCCGATCCGGCGAGGAAACCAAGGCCAACGACGCGTCCGATGGCCAGCGCACGAACGGCCAGCCCGACGCGGGCGCTTCCTCCGCCAACGCCGGCTTTGGTTGGGGCGAGAGCTTCGGCAGTAGCGGCAGCGGTGGTGGACTGGGAGGGCCACTCCGAGCAGGACTTGGAGGCTTTGGTCCTCCCGGCGGCGACAACAATGATCCTAACCACGCGCGTCGACGGTCCCTGGGGATCAACCGAGTGACCAGTCCGCATGTGGAGGAGGTGGTGACGGTGACGCTCCTGCCGGAGAAGGAAGGCATGTTCATGTTCCAGCATCGCAACTACGAGGTGAAATGTGCGCGACGTGGGAGTACGGTGATTCGACGATACAGTGATTTTGTGTGGCTGTTGGACTGCCTCCACAAGCGGTACCCCTTCCGACAGCTGCCGCTGCTACCGCCCAAGAGAATTGCAGGTACGTCTAGGCGCAGGCTTCCTACGATAAGCTTACTCACCTCTTCTTTTTCACTCACCTAAGTCAATGGCACTCACCTTGCAGCGGATTCCAATTCCTTTCTCGAAAAGCGTCGACGGGGTTTGGTGCGGTTTACGAATGCCCTGGTGCGCCACCCGGTCTTGAGCCAGGAGCAACTGGTGATTATGTTTTTGACGGTGCCTACGGTATGTATCGCCCGGCGGATCTCGGGGTGGGACTACGGGACTAATAGCGTGGGGTAGGAACTATCCGTATGGCGGAAGCAAGCCACAATTTCGGTGCAGGATGAGTTTACGGGGAAGGCGTTGCCCCCTGATCTGGAGGACTCGCTGCCGTCGACGCTGACGGACACGTTTGAGACGGTCCGCAGTGGGGTGCGACGGTCGGCGGAGGTGTATATCAACCTGTGCACGCTGCTGGAGCGGTTGGCGAAACGCAACGAAGGGCTGGCCGCCGACCACCTGCGATTCTCGCTAGCGCTGCAGTCGCTGACGGAGATGACGCGGGACACGTACGCGATGGACACGAACGACTTGCCGCTGTTGAATGAGGGGATCAAGGCGACGGCACGGCATCTGTCGGCGAGTCAGAGTCTGCTGGAGGACGAGGCGCGGGCGTGGGAGGAGGGCATGCTGGAGGACCTGAAACGCCAACGGGACACGTTGGTCAGCGTGCGCGAGATGTTTGACCGGCGGGATCGCTACGCGCGGAACAACATCCCGCAGCTGGAGCGACGGATTGAGAGCAATGAGCGCAAGCTGCAGGAACTCCGGCAGCGGCCGACGGGGACGATGAAACCGGGGGAGATCGAGAAGGTGGAGGAGGCGATCTTCAAGGACAAGGAATCGATTGTGCAGCAGCACGCACGTGGGGTGTTGATTCGCGAGTGTGTGCGCGACGAGCTGGTGTATTTCCAACAGAGCCAGTACCACATCAGCCGGCTGCATCAGGACTGGAGCCAGGAGCGGGTGAAGTATTCGGAGCTGCAGGCGGATAATTGGCGGTCGTTGAGTGACCAGGTGGAGGGGATGCCGTTGGGAGATTAGAATATGTATACGCCACGGGGGATAGTGTGGGGGGAGTTGTTTGCTAGATGTTCAAGTTGTATACCAGGGGGTTAGTTGAGTGCAGATGGGTATTATTATGGAATATGAGAATTTGTCCATTGCAGTGCCTTAGTATAGTAACCTTGGAAGTAAGCAGAATCCAACTGAATCAATAAGATCAAAATAAATGACAAAAGAATAAAATAAATAAAACAGATAATAATCGATCAATCAAAAGTGGCAAAAATAAACGATCAGCGGAACCCCCGCCGGAGGAGCCAATCAGCGTCCGCCAAGGGCTTGGCCGCCTTGCAAGGCTGGGCACGCTTATCTAATCAGGTATTCCTTCCTCTTGTGTCTCCGGAGTACCATTCTACTGTATTGTAGGTACTCCGGACCACCACGAATCTCTTCTTTTCTCCACGATCTCATAGGAGCAAAGATGCGCTTCTAATCGAACGAACAGAGAGACACTCTCCATTCACATACCTTCTCCGTCGGGTCAGTCCGATCAGACTCTTCCAGCCGACCTCCGAACCACCAGATCCCGTGACCCACTCCCTCAACTTTCTCTCGACTCCATCGCCGACTCCATCGCTCCCATCCGCGTCATCTGCCAGCCCCGAGTCGATACGACTCCCGATTCTTCCTCTGCCTACGAGAGCTTTCTCGACAGGCGCCCAGTCGCCCGGTCTTGGCGTCATTTGCCCGCCTCTCCACTCCGGTTTGTTCCCGGCTGGTGCCCAGACTCGGTTGCGTCTTGGGTCGCTTCCTGCGCCTCTTATCCCCTCTTGACTTTCTTGTCCTTCTTGTCGACCTTTTTTCCCCTCCTTCTGGTCGTCTTCGTTGCGTCTTCTATACGTCTTTGCTGCCCTACGTCGCCTCCTCTCGCCCTTGAGATTGATCAGGGTATTCCTGTGCAGTCCGGAATCTGGCCGAGAGCGGATTGCCCGATCCGGTAAGTCGCTCAGCCCTGTGGTTCTTCCTCGTGCTGCTTTCTCCGCCGCAAAAACAACACCCGCACACTAATCACGCACTTCCCCCGTTCAGGAGATCCCCAGTCTGCATCTCCCCTCCAGTTCTACCCCGAGGCATGCCGACTCTCGGTTTCAGGCGACTCCTCCGCGCGCAATACCCCCCTTGCACCGTCTGATCGGGACGCCGCCCGTCGCCCAACCCCGTTGCCATCATGGCCTGGGACCATCTCGACATCGATAAGCCGCACCTGGCCTACATGATCCTCGGCGGTTTCACTGGTCTGTTCATGTTATGCTCCCTTTTCGTCAAGGAGAAGCTCTACATCGGTGAAGCCACCGTCGCCACCATCTGCGGCATCATCTTCGGTCCCCATGCCGCCAACCTCTTCAATCCCCTCTCCTGGGGCAATGTCGACAAGATCACCCTGGAATGCTCGCGCATCGTCCTCGTCGTACAATGTTTCGCCGTCGGTGTCGAATTGCCCAAGGCCTACATGGAGCGCCACTGGAAGTCTGTCTTCTTCCTTCTGGTCCCCGTCATGACCTGGGGCTGGCTCATCACCAGTCTCTTCATCTGGTGGATGGTCCCGCTCAATTGGATCGAGAGTCTCGTCTGTGCCGCCTGTGTCACCGCCACCGACCCCGTCCTGGCCTCCTCCGTTGTCGGAAAGGGCAAATTCGCCCGTCGCGTTCCCAAGCACTTGCGAGACCTCCTCTCTGCTGAGTCCGGCTGTAACGATGGCATGGCATTCCCCTTTATCTACCTCTCTTTCTACATCCTTCGGCACATGGGCCACCCCAACGAGGTTGCCCTCCACTGGATCTGTGTCACTATTCTCTACGAGTGCATCCTGGGCGCCATCTTCGGCTTTACCATCGGTTATGTCGCCCGCCACGCCATCAAGTTCGCTGAGCGCAAACAGTTGATCGATCGTGAGAGTTTCCTCGTCTTCTACTTCGTCTTGGCCGTCTTCTGTGCCGGCGCTGGGAGCTTACTCGGCATGGACGACTTGCTGATCGGCTTCGCCTGTGGCGTGGGTTTCAGCAACGACGGCTGGTTCACCGAAAAGACCGAGGAGTCGCACGTGTCCAACGTCATTGATTTGCTGCTCAACTTGGCGTACTTTGTCTACTTCGGGTCCATCGTGCCCTGGGAGGACTACAACAACGCCGAGATTGGCCTCACCCCCTGGCGTCTCGTCGTCATCGCCCTTCTGGTCATCTTCTTCCGCCGCATCCCCATCATGCTTCTCTGCAAACCGTTGATCCCCGATATGAAAACATGGCGCGAGGCGCTGTTCGCCGGCCATTTTGGCCCCATTGGCGTCGGCGCCATCTTCGCGTGCATTCTCGCCCGCGCCGAGCTGGAAACCGACAGCACCCAGCCGTTATCCGAAGGAGACCTGCCCAAAGCCGGCACGGCGGACTTCTACGTCGTGCAGCTGATCTGGCCCATCACCACCTTCCTGGTCATCTCGTCAATCCTAGTGCACGGCTCGTCCATCGCCGTCTTCACCCTCGGCAAACGCATCAACACACTCACGATCACCCTGTCCTACACCACGGCCAACGAGGAGGGACCGTCGTGGATGAACCGGCTGCCGCGTGTCCAGTCTCTTGCCAAGGGTTCCATGTCCTTCCGCAAGGCGGACGAAGAGCTTGAGAACTCCTCCAACGAGCCCGAGTATCCGCCTGGCACGCTACCCCCAATCGGTGTTCCGGGTAACTTCCTGCGGCGCGTGCGCGACGAAGACACCGACACTCCATCCATCAAGCCACCCCACAAGACCCGTCGCCGCCGCCGTCGTCGTCGTGTGGATGACGGTGCCGGTGGCCCCATCAGCCAGTCGGCCATTATGCCACAGCGCCATCTCTCCACGGGCGAGGAGCGCAAGGCGGAAGAAGCCGAAGCGGAGCGAGAAAAGGAAACGCGCGACGACATCGAGCGCGGAGGCTCTCCGCCCAGCAAGGAACGCGAGCTGTTCCACCGCGAGCCCGCCATGGAAGTCTACCTGGAAGGCCACAACATGATCATCGAAGACGAGGAGGGTAATGTCCTCCGCACCGAGGACATCAGCCACGTGTCCCCTGAAGCCCGCGAGCGCCACATCGAAGAAGAGCGCAACAAGCTACAGCAGGAGAAGACCGGTGAACATGCCAAGTCCAAGAGCCAGCCGCACGAGAAGACCGAGGGCGAAGAGATCCAGCATGCTGTTGGCGAGACGACCGGTCACCCACTCGAAAAGGCCCGCAAGCGCTTGGGACAATGGATGGGTTTCGGCAAGGCGCCTGCTACCGATGGGGCTTCCACCCAGCCTGGCGCTGAGCATGATCAGGAAGCCGCGGAGAAGGACGCTGCCGCGAAGAAGAAGGCCGCCAAGGCGAAGGCCCGGTCTGCCCACGCCTACCAGTTCGGTAACACGATCATCGTCGAGGATGAGGATGGCGAGGTGATCAAGAAATACTCGATCCCGTCGTCGTCCGACAAGCCCGAGGCCGCGGCTCCTGTGCGTCGTGGACTCACGCGCATGGGCACCTGGTTCGGTGTGGAAGGCGGCAAGGAAGGCGAGTCGTCGACGCAAGCGACCCCGAAGAAGCCCGAAGAGGACGAATGGCTGCGTGACGACGGTCTGCGCTTCACCGTGGCCGAGGATGACCAGAAGGGCCGGCGCATGAACAAGCACGAGTTCGTGCAGCAGCTGCGCAACCTGGGTCCCAAGGCCCGTCGCGACCTCGTCGAGCAAACTGGTACCCCCGAACGCGTCAAGGACGCTGCTCGTGAGGCCGACCGACAGGAATCCGCTACCCCCGGTCGCCCTCAAATGACCGCCGCAGGACGCCCAGACGCCGCCACGGACAACCAGGACGATGACGACGAGTTCACCTCGGACAGTGAATTGGCCACCGATGAGGAGGACACCTCTGACGAGCCCATCGTGCCGGGCGATAACGTCGCCGCCTCGCTGGCCCGATTCCGCCGCGGCACCGCTGCGGAAGACCGCCGTAGCAATCTGACCCCAACCCCGGGAACCCCGCGTCCACGCTCGCGTCGCGACTCTGAGGATGACGGCACCGAGCGGGTTCCACCGGCACAGCTCCGCGAAGCTGCCGGGTTGTCTCCGCTCCCGCGCCAGGCGTCCATCGATGACACGGGCGAGACCCCGGCCGAACGGCGTCGTCGGTTAGCCGCGCTGGGTCAGCTCAACAGCTCGGACGACGAGGAAGATTCGGACGCGGTGGAAGACGACGAGGACGACAGCGAGGAGAGCCCGAATCGCGGCAAGGTGCAGTTTGCGGATGGCACCAAGCCGGCGCGCAGCCGGGAGGCCGGCAACTCCGAGAGAAATGGTTCGGGTTCGGGGTCGTCCAACTCGCCGTCGCATCGGCCGCGGATTTCCTGGGGCGGCGAAAAAGGACGCGAGGACTGATTTGTTAAATGAACAGATGAGAAGGACAGAAGTACAGAGATCAAAATAATACATGAGGAGCGGGCTTCTGTGTACAGGAGTGTTTTGTCGATTTGATTTTGCGGGTGTGCTGCCTGTTTCTGGTCCTGCATTTGAGCGCTGCACTATTACATCGCATGACATGTCCTGTCTTCATTGCCCTTTTTTGTCCTTGTACATGGATTGACTGACTGGCTTTGGTTTAGAACTATATCGTCATACCCAGGGATCCGATACCTTGGGAGATAACTACCCTTCTTGTACTTAGTACTAGTCGCATATATTACTACAGCTTCAACTGATCTCATACTATTCGTAATCACCAGAAAGAACATTGATTGACGTCCAATGAGATTATGCAAATGCAAATGCACCGCTCATTCATGAAAGCAAGGCAAACAACGACAGCGCTGGATCAAACAAAGAAATCGTGAATTTATCCAGAGAAATGAAAACATAAATATATAGTGGATAGATGAATGAAGAAGATCCACACGCTGCTCGTAGTTTTGCCAACCAGCCCAACACCAAACACCGCTGTTATAACCAGGATCAGGTCGGATCGACCCGCGAAATAATCAATCGTCGTGCATCGGGGTATCTCAAACAGGTAGTTTACCACAGGGTCTCTCCGCGCGCCGATGGGGCCATCACAGGACCCCTCCCGGGAGGTTGATCTGGGCTTGTCGTCCGTCGAAGCCGGCACTGTTGGGGGCCGAACCCCCGCTGGCGTAGGCGCTGTCGATGGGATGTAGCTGCTTCCGGAGCATGAACATGGGCTTGCGGCCTTCCTTTTCCAGCTGTTTGAAGAGGATAAGGGGCCGCTCCTCCAGGCCCAGACACCGCTCTTGGTCGCCGTACACGATGTAGAGCGCATATTGCTTCCAGTCGGCGTTGATGTTGTACTTCTTCAGCGCCGCAGGGAGGACCTTGTGACAGGGATCTTCCATGGACACTCGGAAGGACTTGAAGATCTCGACGCTGGGAGGATCCCCACCGCCGCCCGCCCGGGAGTCGGATCGCGTGGGAAGCTCTGGTCGCATAGTTTGTGTTGGGGTGGGGTTGAGGCGATCGGAGCGGGACAGCGGCGTGAGGTTGTCGTCATGGTGGTCGTGGACTCGACTGGAGTGAGAGTTTGGCTGAATATACGACCGTGAGGCCAAGGTCTGCGCACCGTAGTGCGCACCCGGAGATGTCGGGGAGGGCATGCCCGGCGATAGTTGGGACTTTCCGTTCATCGTGCTCATAGGATCAAGCGCGCCCTCGTTGTACGGTCGATTTTCGTGGATCGACGGGGGAATATGTGTGGGAGAATTGTTCTTGGGAGTCGTGCCGCCGTGGAGTCGTTTCGAAAAGGTGCGTGAAATTCCTGAGGCTGAGCGTTCCAGGAGGGTGATGCCGGTGGAGGGCGAGACGAGGGTCTGCTGGCTGTCGTGATGTGCATCCATCCCGGGACCCGACGAAGGCGGCGGTAGCGGCTGCGATCGATCCTTGGCCATTTTGAACACGGGCAGTAGTTCTTCTCGCAGTCGGCGATAATCCTCCGCAACGCGCCGCAGCTCCGACTCCACGCTGGAGATTCGTTCGTCCCGGAGTTGAATCGACTGAATCAGCCGAGCGATGTCTTCCTGGGTGGCATTTTCGTTCATGCTCTGGTCGGCGGCTACGAAAAGTCAGTAGATGGTCTGTTGTGGACGGTCAAGAGGCGTACACAGTGGGATGTAGTGGTCCGCATCGAGCGGAATGTCCTGCTTCACTTTGGTCTCATACACGCTCTTCAGAATGGTCAGTCGGTGGCCCACGCTGGCGATACCCATTTCCTTCAGCTCATCGTGTTTCAGAGCGATGAGCGCTTCGCCGACGATTTCGTTTTCTAGCGGCGACGGGAGATTAATGTCGAGTTCGGATTACAAAGGCCTCGAAGAGTACTCACCTAGAAAGGCCGAACAGTACTGACGCAGCCCCAGCGAGGCCAGGAAGTTGGCACACTCCTCGGCGGTCCATTCGGTGATGATGGTCCTGGGGGAATGGGGGTTCTCGTCGGCGTTGGCCAGGGTGGTGGGCGTATGCTCGGCGGAGGGGAATTCAGAGTCTGTAGGCGAGGCCTCGGAGTCGGTGGCCAGATGAGGTGAGGTGATCACACTGCGCTCGTACTCGTCGTCGGCGTCGGAGTCGGCGTGATATGAAGTATGAAGAGACATGGCGAGAGAGCGGATGGGGAGTCTGCAGCCGATCGACCACAGCGAGAGAATGATCAGGCAAGAGGACGAAGGAGAAAGCCAAGAGTCTGCTGCATGGACGGGACGGCAAGCGGCTGGGACCGGGGAAGGCGCGAGACGCAGAGATGGCGCCGAACCCAGTCAGTGAGACGGAGCGATGGAGGTGGGTGTACGGGGTGGTCGAATCATGCACGGAGACGGAGAGACGGAGAGGTCGGAGAGTCGTCAGGCGGGTTGATCGAGTTGAGGCCAGCCAAGGTCGAGGATGGTCGAGCGGGGAAGCTAGCGGCTATGTATCTCCTGACAGTGACGGAGGTGACAGGGTGAAGAAGAAAGCCGGCGAAAGAGAGGGAGAAAGAAGTAACGAGAGGAGGATAAAGGGATAGAACGAGAGGAAGAGAGAAAAAGATGAGACGCAAAGAGGAGAAGAGAAGACAAGAGAGAGAAGAAGAAGATGATGATGATGAAGCTGTAAAGACGACGCGATGAAAGTCGGAGGGAAAAAGGAAAAGCGCCGTTGCTCTTTTGGGATCGCCGCACGTGATACTGTCTGGAACTTTTCGATTTTCTATATTTTATGTTTTATCACCTAGTATATACCCTAAACTTCCTAACTATACAAGTACTTCTCTCTCCTTTTCCTTCTATGGCCCACGCCAGTCCCAAAAAAAGAACAGTTCATGCACACCATCCATAGCGCTGGTCGACTGGGGCCGATGTCAGCGTCCACTCCTCCTAATAGTGCCGGAGCATGGACGATTTGGGCTGGAGCCCCGAACCCTCCGCTATGGCGCTGGAGAAGCCGGACTATCTTCCTTTTTCACCAGCTGCATGCCAGGGAAGAACAATAATAGTAGTAGTAGTAGTACTCCGTCCCTCAGGGGCATACCCCTTGCACTCCAGCCAGTCGATTCTGGCGGATTCAATAGTCGCATCGTTGCGCCGGCGAGTGGCTGGGTCGATATACCTCCAGGGCAGATGCTGGTGCTGTACTATAGGATAGACCAAGTCGACTGGTTGTAGTTGTAGAATAGCATCGGATGGTAGACCCGGCAATATATACAGGTCCGCTAGCTAGAACTTTGTATACAGTTTTTTTTAAAAAAAAAAGAATATATATATATTTTTTAGTACATCTGCATCGAGAATACACATGTAATGTTATGTAACAATGCAACATGCCGTACGGCTCTAGTCTGACAAGTTCCAGTTACTGTGAGTCCGAGAATGATAGTAATTGTGCTGCAATACGATGCTGGAGAACAAGACGCGGTATCCTGGGCCGATGCAGGGCAGTATGATAGACATCAATCAGCTATCACCTCGTGCCATTGTCTCTTATAGTGAGTCTGATCTTATATCAGATATGAATATGTCAACCAAAATGACCATTACACTACCAAAAATGGGCAACCCCCTTAGTGGTATGTAAGGTGTAATATATGGCTGTAAGTGTAGTTTGACAGAATAACGATAAACATTCCTCTGACTTACAACACAGACAACCCTGCAACAATAGCGACCATCCCGTGAGCGATCGAGTGCGCATTAACCCGGAAATGGAGTTGAAGGCGCTCCCTAAGTGCCTCCTTGATCCTTTCGCATTGGGGATGCTGCTGATGCCAAATGCCAGCTAACAACTCTGCGGCTGCGCTGCAACGGTCCAGGAGGTCCTCTTCCTGAAAGTCATACCGGGCCTCGATCCGGTGCAGTTTGATGTTGCCATACCCATAATTGGTCAGACACCGGATAGCAGACTGTAGGAGATATCCTTGATGGCCAACGGGATAGGACCGAGTTACTGAGCCTAGAAGCTGGAGCACTTCATTATAGGGTCCTCCCTGGATGATCACAATCCTCGAATCCATTCGACCTGCGGCGTGGACCATTCTCTGAATAGTCCTGTCCATGTTCAACACGTAGTCCATCTGCCACATGGCAAGCACCGTACGAAACGTTCTCGGGGTGAATGATGATCGTTCGATCTGTGCATCGAGAAACTGATATTGGGGGCTTGCGAAGCGTCCATCTGCTCCCGGTTACCGCTTCAGGCCAGAATGCGGGAAGTAGAGTCAAAGAGTCCCGGGAGCCTTACAGTTCTCGGGTGATCCGATACATAGAACGTCCGCGCTGTTCAAGCGTTCAAATAACTCATCAAGGTCGTTGCTCACCAGACGATGGCTGAAAAGATCTTTGGGTTGCTCATATTTCAGCGGCCTGAGACGTCTCGGCAACGGGTATGGTCCCAATAGCGGCTCCAATTCGACTTTCTTTGCGAGAATGAGGTAGTGGGCCTCGGGTGCATGTTCCTGCCCCGAGGGCGAGAAGAGGTACGAGACAGGCTCGGTTTCCAGGACAAAGCCGGACTCCTGGAGGAGCTGACACCATCGCTGCTCCGATAGAAACAAATCGTCGACATAACTCCCCATCCACGGCTTGTCAATCATCCAAACACAGTCCCAAGTGGGATCATAAGTCACTTTTTGCGGGGACAGAGAGGTACTCGGGGTCACCCCCAGGATCACGTATCCTCCAACTTTGATCCACTGGGAGAATCGGGTGATCATCGAGCACACCTCACACGGTGGTAACTGGAACAAAGAGCGAATAGCGAAGACTGCATCAAACAAATCAGGTGGCTGGTATGTCTTCATATCGGCCACATGGAAAATCCCCGGAACCTGAGACGCTGCTATCGTCACCATTTCTTCGGATATATCGATGCCGTAGACTTCGTGGCCAGCAGATGCAAGTAAGAATGACACTGGCTTTCCTGTCCCACAGCCGACATCCAATGTTCGGCTTTCCGGGGGGAGTACTCTGGCTACAAGCTCAATAAAGTCTTGCAGGTCTTTGTCCTTTCCAAAGGCAGCTTCATAGCGAGCTCCCAGGCTGCTAAAAAGTGCTTCCACTCTTGCGGTCATGGTTCAAATCTTATCTGTGTTAGTTACCCTGATCACATCGCGGAGACAGAAAGACACATACTCCTCAGAGTTGTTATACCGGGCTTAACATGAGTAGAGACGGTAACGGGAGGGTCACCACTTAAAGAATCGCCGCAACTCCTTGGCCATTATTTGGGATCAGCATCTCCGTACGCGGATATTGCATCACACCGCTAGAAGTCCCTGTCTGGTTGGTTGATTTTGCTGGGTCCTGGTGGTCATACCTTGCTTCCCACGGATCACCAGTTACCTACTGCTGCTTGGCGTTGAGCCATTACACTTGAATATGGACATGTACAAAGACATATCTTAATGCATATATGCAGGTTGAATTTTAGCATGGCAGACCGAATTCCATCTTTTACATGATAAGTTTTCTTGACTCAGGAAGTTGTGTCACAAACACCTTGCAGATTTGTTCCAGGATTCCAAGAATGTACGCCAATTGGGGGTCAATTGATTGCAAAGAGCAAGTCCATGGTAGATGGTAACCAAGCCACCTTTACGGCGCCGTGCACCCCCTTGCTGATCTGGTCTCGTGCGTCGCCGATTGGTTCAATTGCCAAATCCAACCTACATCCACCTTGAAGCCTATAATTCCAGCTACAGTCTCGGCCCAGCCCATGAAACCTACCTCAATAGTTGTCAAAACGCGAAAAGAGATGTCCACCTACGAGTCTCAACACATCAATGATAGGGACGTAGAAAGGACGACACAACTCAGGGAGTGCCCTGACAACATTCCAGATGACTATCCTGAGGGTGGCTGGCGTGCCTGGAGTGTTGTTCTGGGTGCGTGGTGTGGGATGCTCCCGTCATTTGGTCTAATGAACACCATGGGCATTTTTGAAGACTGGCTCAGCAGTCATCAGCTGCAGGCGTACTCGCGGTCCGAAGTTGGCTGGATCTCCAGTCTTTATGTGTCGTTGCTCTTTTTGGGAAGCGTTCAGTCCGGTGAGGCCCTCTCACGAATTCCAAGGTGTCTGCAGAGTATCTGACATGATGACGGGGGAAACTCAAAGGCCCCATGTTTGACGCTGTTGGTGTGGGCTACGTTTTAATACCTGGGACTGTTGGGGTTGTGGCCGCTATCATGATCCTAAGCGTTGCTACAGGTAACAGATCCCACAACAACATGTCGCTTGAGCTGATGCTGACCACTCGGCCATTCATCCAGAATATTACCAATTCATGTTGGGGGTCGGTGTCCTGGGTGGCATATCCGCCTCGATGCTTGTGACGCCGAGCCTGGGATGCATGAACCATTGGTTCCTCCGGCGTAGGGCCTTCGCGACCGGCATTGGAACTACAGCCGGAGGCATCGGGGGGGTCATCTTTCCTCTCATGATCAAAGGTCTCACCAGGAAAGTTGGGTTCGCTTGGGCCGTCCGGATCCTAGGCTTCATTTCCCTAATCCTATGCATCCTCGCAGTTTCGCTGCAGAAGACCCGGTTAGCTCGACATCCAAAACGAGTTCAGACCATTGAAATCCGAGCCTTCCGCGATTCCTCGTTTACCCTAACAACGTTGGGGATCGTCTTGACGGATAGCAGCGGGGCGATTCCACTGGTATACTTGACCTCGTATGCGCGAGCGAATGAGATGAATCTCTCGCTGGCCTACCAACTAATGTCGATCCTGAATGGACTATCCGTCCTCGGACGGCTGGCGCCGGGGTACGCCGCGGACAAGTTGGGGCGTTTCAATATCATGATTCTAACAACTGCCATGTCCACTGTGTTGACCCTGGGACTCTGGGTGTCCTGCGCCCAGAGTCAAGCGGCAATTGTGAGCTACGCTGCTCTCTTTGGGTTCTCCAGTGGTTCTGCGATCAGCCTGACGCCCGTATGCGTAGCGCAGATCACGCGGACGGAGGATTTTGGGAAACGATTTGGAACCACGTACACCATGGTCGGTCTGGGGGTGCTCGTTAGCATTCCCATCGCTGGGCGGCTGGTGGAGGTTGTACCATCGGACGGGGTGGGAGGATACCGGGCTCTGATATTGTTCTGTGGGTTGATGCAAGCCGCTGCATTCCTCTGTTTTGTCCTAGCGCGAGGCCTGCGCACCAAGTGGCGGGTGAGAGTAGTTTACTAGGATAACACCGTTTTCTGCTATAACCCTCGCTTGAGATAGCGATCGAGGCCCACCTAAGCAATAACTCCTGTGCCAGCTATGTCTATATAATGTACCTGTTCTCCATAGTGACGGTTTCTTAGCGTAGTAAATGGGCCTTTTTAATCCTTAAGGTGAAGCTGATCGAGATCATTCCAAGCCAATTGGCCCGGACAGAGATGAGACTGCCCTACCTCGCTTGACTTTCTGGTCATTGAGTCCTCTACGAGCAAAGGGTTTTCGTTTGCGATTGAAACTCACGGGATTAGATAATAGTGATCCGTGAGCAGGTGGAATGCAATGATTATATCTTGAGACCAATCAGTTATCTACCATGAGCTCCATCTAGCAGTTTTAGAAGTCTGTTTAAGCACGAGGCTCTAGAGTTGGCAACGGATAGTATCAGTAGATATCTTCTTTCTAACGTAACGGTGAAAAGGAAAGAGTAGCAGATTCCTTCTAGAGACCCACAAGAGATAGTATATGTTATATATTTCTATAGTAGACGGCTAGTCGGCGTGTAACGTACCCTATTCTTTAGAAACCGTGTAATCTCTTACATGGTTTTAAGATGTTTGGTTATACTCGATATGCTATGATACTGATTCTTGCCGAAGAGGAATACTTCCTGCCGTCCACTTAAGTCACCACAGCTTCGCCACTTCAATTCAACCACTCCTGCACCACCAACAGATCAAACCTCGTCTCGACCTCCCAGTCGAATGGCTATATACCCCTGATCCATCCGTCCAGCCTTCCTTCGCCCGGTGGCGGAAGAACACCCCCACAGCCGCCGTACCATCTTTTTCTCCGCCTGCGATCCAACCCTTCGATAGATCCACGCGGAGTACATCAACATCACGACACCACGACAGACAGACAGACAGAGGCATCTACACAGAGGACGCATCCACAGCGACTCTACATCGCGACCGGCTGGCCCACAGAACACCACACCACCCCCACAACCACCGAGACACCACGACAGAAACCCGGAGAAGCGGAGCGGAGCCACCAAAGGGCCTGATCGCGATCGATCGCATTGAGCCTCTCCGGCCACCACCACAACCACCGCCGCCGCCGCCGCCTCCTCCTCCATCCCCCGTCCCCTACAGTCCTCGCGCATACATAATCCATCGTCAATCAGGGCCGGACCCATCGTACCCACACACACACACACACACACACCCCCTCCGACTCGACCTGCGTCCATCCCCAGAACCACGACGCAACCGCAGAATAAAAGATAAAAAAAATGCCCTCCTCAAATCCCGCCCCAACCACCCTCTCCCCCGACACCCTCGAAACCGACCTCCTCACACACCTCGCCTCGACGACCGCCCTCGAAGACCTCCACGCCACACTCCTCTGCGCGCTCCAACGCACCGGCTGGACCGAGCGCATCCGCCACCTCGCCCAGGAGCTCCTCCGCGCCGGCCGCTGCGAGCGCTTCGACGAGGTCGTCGCCGCCGTCGTCGCCTCCGCCGAGGGCCGCGCGCCGCCGTCCGCGCTCCTCGACCCCTCCCCCACCGGCGACGGGGACGCCGACCTTGACAGCGTCGACGTGCGCATCCCCGAGGCCGTCGTGCAGCAGGGTGTGCGCGCCCTCAAGGAGGTGCTGCGTGAGGTGGTCGTGCTCGAGGATGAGGCCGAGCTGGACGAGGGACTCGAGGGGCCCGCGCCGGCGAGGGAGGACGGCGGCGCGTCGGAGAAACCCAAGAAGAACGGGGAGTCCAGTCCCGTCAAGAAGACGGAAAAGAAGCCCAAACCGGGGAAACAGGTGAAGTGACCGCACCGCGTGTCGCTGCGACGATTTTCCATTATGCGGCGTTGGGGGAGCATCCTTGGCGCGAGTGTCGGTGTTCAGTGCGTTCGTTAAGAGGGTTGGAGGTGCATTCGGTTTCCTTTGCTGGGTTGGTCATTGCTTGCGGTCATTGCTTGATACCATCTACACGTTGTACAACATCTGGGGTGGTCGCCCCACGTCTACGACTCTACAAATACAGATCTCGATCTAGGAACAATCTAAGATGGATTGGAATTTCTTCCCCGGCACATTAGGCACAGAGATGCGAGACGTAGATGGACAATGTCATCAAGAAAAGACGTTCAGAACCCCAACTGTACCATTCCCGCCAGTCCATGATTCCGCCTCGCGACGGTGCCGTGTAAACATCAAATGCATCAACCAAATACATGAAACGCAATTTAATCGTAGAGGCTGTCATCATTACCCGCTTCTCCGAACGTGTTGTTGTCCGCCACCTCGCCCGCAGAGGGGAACCGGAAGAAGCTGCTGCCACCCGAGTTCTTCAAGCTCTGTGCGAACGCCTCGTAACGGCGGATCTCCACGTCGCTGACCGACCGCCGGGCCGACTTCATGGCCTCCTCGAAGTGAGCACGGGTCAGCTCAGGGACGGGATCCTCCTCCTCGAGTTCCTCGTCTTCGTCCATCTGGACGTCCTCGCCGTTGGCTTCCCGCTGCTTCTGGCGCTCAATGTCCGCGGCGATCGACTGTTTGATGGCGAGCTTGACGGCACGCTGGGTGACGAATCCCAGATCGGCACCGGAGAAGCCGTGCGTCTTGCTGGCAATGAACGACAGGTCGACATCGCCCGCCACCGGCGTCTTGCGCAGCTGGGCCTTGAGAATGCTCTCACGGGACGCTTGGTCGGGCAGAGGGACGTAGACCAGGGTGTCGAGACGACCCGGACGGACCAGAGCGGCATCCAGCTGCTCGGGACGGTTGGTAGCACCGATCACGAAAACGTTCTTCTTGGAGGTCATGCCATCCATTTCTAATTACGTCAGTACAGTTCAGATGAAGAAATATAGAATAGTGACTTACCCGTCAGGAGCTGGTTGACGACACGGTCCGAAGCACCGCCGGCGTCGCCAACAGAACCACCACGGGACTTGGCGATGGAATCAAGCTCGTCCAAGAAGACCACACAAGGAGCGGCGGCACGGGCCTTGTCGAAGATATCACGGATGTTGCTCTCCGACTCACCGAACCACATGCTCAGCAACTCGGGACCCTTGACCGAGATGAAGTTGGCGGCACACTCGTTGGCCACCGCCTTGGCAAGCATGGTCTTACCAGTACCGGGAGGACCATAGAACAGCACACCGCGAGACGGCGAGAGACCGAACTTTTGGAACTTCTCGGGGTGGTCGACGGGATACTGGACGCTCTCGATGAGTTCGCGCTTGACCTCCTCGAGACCACCAATATCCTCCCAGCGCACGTTGGGGACTTCGACAACAGCCACCTCGCGCAGGGCCGAGGGGTTGGAGACGCCGAGGGCGTAGCGGAAGTTCTCCATCGTGACGCCGAGCGAGTCGAGCACCTCGGCCTCGATCGTGTCCTCGTCGAGATCGATGAGGTCCATCTTCTCACGAATTTGCTGCATGGCGGCTTCCGAGCAGAGGGAGGCCAGATCGGAACCGACATAACCGTGAGTCTCGGCGGCGATAGTCTCCAGGTCGACATCCTCGCCGAGCTTCATGTTCTTGGTGTGGATCTGGAGGATCTCCAGACGGCCGGTGGGGTCGGGGATACCAATGTCGACTTCCCGATCGAAACGGCCGAAACGGCGCAGGGCCGGGTCGATCGAGTTGGGGCGGTTGGTGGCGGCCATGACGACAACGTTGGAGCGAGCCTTCATGCCGTCCATGAGGGTGAGGAGCTGGGAGACGACACGACGCTCGACCTCACCATTCGTCTTCTCACGCTTGGGGGCGATGGAATCGATCTCATCGATGAAGATGATGGCGGGGGAGTTCTTCTCCGCCTCCTCAAAAGCCTTGCGGAGGTTGGACTCGGATTCACCGGCCATCTTGGACATGATCTCGGGGCCGTTGATCAGGAAGAAGAAGGCACCGGTCTCGTTGGCGACGGCACGGGCCATCAAAGTCTTACCCGTACCGGGAGGACCGTACATGAGGATACCACGAGGGGGCTTGATACCGATGGACTTGAAGAGCTGGGGATGGCGCAGGGGCAGCTCGACCAACTCACGGATCTGAGCCATCTGCTTGCGGCAACCACCGATGTCATCATAGCCAACCTCGTTGAGGTTGCCCTCCTCATCCTCGCGCTGGATGGGCTCACCCTCGCAGTGGATGATGGTGTCCTGGGCGACGATACCATACTCCGGGGGATCCACCTCGACGACCTTGAATTCGACCTGTCTCATACCACCTCGCACGGTGAAGAGGTCACCCTGTCTGACGGGGCGGTAGGCTTCGCGGAAGTAGGGAGCAAGGTAGACGTCGAAGAGGGAGCCGGTCAGACCCTCGACGGTATCGGCGATGGGGAGGACGGCGATGCGCTTGGCCTGGGATGGGTTAGAACAGTGCAGGGGAGGTAGAGATGGGAAAACGCACATATTTGATGTCCGGGCAGGGGTGGACGGTGATGATGTCGCCATGCTTGACGCGCAGGTTGTGTCTCACCACACGGTTGATGCGAGCACTGCCGTCATCGAGATCGTCATCGGCCAAGACGATGAGGACGGTGTCTTTCCGCTTCTTGCCCTTGACCAAGACTGTGTCACCACGGAACAGCTGAAGCGTGTCCATGGTGTTGTTGGAGAGAGCAATGACGGAGTTATCATCGTTGACGGCATCGGTCACACTGGAGCAAGGATAGATGATGAGTCTGATGTGCCGAGGGATACCTTGGGGGAGGGATGACTGGGGTAGCTTACATCAACGAGTTGGGCTTCTTCTTCTTCTTGAGGATGGCAGTCGAAGTATCGAGCTCCTGTCGGAAGAAATGGTGTCAGTGTCATGATGGAGAGATATTGTGGCAAATCGACGAGTCTTACTTCTTTCTTCTCAGCGCCGGAAGCGTCCCTGGGGTGGTGTTAGCGGAGGGCCTCTATTGATGCCCGAGGGAAGATCCAAACATACTGCAGGTTGACCCGCTTCTTGTCATGGGTGTGATCCGGTTCGGAGCTCATTTTGGCGGTTCAAATGGATGAAGATCAAGCTCTAAGCAACGTCGTGAAGAAGGATGAGGTCGCAGAGACGGAGCTGCCGCAGTCGGCGACAGGGAGGGATATCGATGGGGGGGAGGAGAAAAAACGGGGAGAAGAGATGGGAGTCCAGCAGACGAAGGAAGAGTCTGGGGGACGATTGAGATTGAGAGATGATGAGAGTTGTTGCGAGAGAAGGGGGTGAGGAGATGGAAGAGGAGGAGGAAGAGAGAGAGGAGGGAAGAGGTGAGAGAGAAGAAGCCAAGATGACGATAAGTCCGGATGACTTAAGCTGGACCTGGAGCTGCCCTTGTCCTCTCCGCCACCCGAGCACAGAACCACATGGAATCCAGTCGCAGCATGACAACAGGGTCAGTATGATAAATCAACCTTTATAGTATATTTTAATGATTGGTATTGATTGCATGAATCTACTCCGGCACCATTTCTCGCGACGTATGCGAATGCCAGCTGGCGTGTCTCCTGCAGGCACCGTCCTGCGCCACTTGATGCCTCAGGCACGTTATGATAGCTGTGCTGGATTCGGCCTTGCAAGAATAACGATGGAATCAGAATGAAAGACTCTGTGAAGACCGGAGCCAACGGCGGAGTGACTACAGTGACGAGATGATGTCTTCAATGGCAGACCAGATCAAACCACGGATACACCTACCTGATATATACATACTTCATCGCACGTCACATTGCAGCCTACCATCAATCTTCTATCCAGCTCAAGGTCTTAGAGGATTGAAAACTGCCAAAAGTACCTTGCTACATCTATTGAAATAGCATGATCAACTCAGGAGATAGGCGATTCTCTGTCGATCATCGATAACACAAAAAAGGGAACGACGAGGCTATGAGAGACTTGAATACTACCGACACGACAGAACCTCCTGCGGCAGCTGTCTGGGGTGCCCTACCAGGGCACCATCGCCCAGGCACCCGCCAACTAAGGGAAACGCCTTGTGCGATGTCATGTTGAGGTCGACTTTACCTGATCCCTCTGCCTACCTTCACTGTCTCTCCGCAGTGATATTTTCCCTGCCACCATGCCCGGGCATTCTCTCGACCTCACTCGAAGAACACGCACACAGAAACGGCATCAACAAGAGACAGAATGAAGTACAAATGGTGGTACCCCTATGACTTCATTGCCACTGTCCGCACTGGTCTGTCTGCGGACCAAATCGCCCACCATCTGCGACGACCCAACAGCGCCCCGCGGTTTCTCTATGGAGCTCTCATGGTCCCCACCGTCCTCAAGTACTTCCTCAGCATCGACCAGACGGTCGACATCGTCCCCTTCATGACTCCCGCTATACTCCGCGGCTACCGGCTCTACCAGTTCTCCGAGACCAGCACGCCGGTGCTCGTCCCGGCTCAGAACGACCCCGGCGCCACGGTAGAGGGTATGCTGGTCTTTGGACTGGACTGCGAGCAACGGAACGCCCTGTACGAGATCGAAGCCGGGCTGACGCAGCTGGCTGAGGTGCAGGTGCAGGTCCCGCTGACGGAGCGGGCGGGAGCGTAGAGACGCACAGTATGCTGGTCGTCGATGCGGGGACCTTTGTCTGGCAGGGCTCGCGCGAGGGATTGATGCGGGTAGCGGACTCGATGTGGTCGTTGGATGAGTTTCTCACGGGTCCGTTTTATCGTCAGATGGTGGATTCTCAGCAGCGACAGAGTCTCGACGACGAGTACATGGATATCTTAGGACATAGCTATTAATAACGGGGAACACGACTATACAATCATCCAGCTTGACAAGTGTAGTCCAGACTTCAGCACGCAGTTAGCTCTATCTTCGCATATGTACAAACCGACTCAAGACTACGCCGTCGCAGCCCACAAATCATACACGCCCCAGGCACCAGCCATGAAGCTCACCACGCCGGACAAGCTGTCCGGGAACCCAATCCCCTTCTCAAAGCACCAGTGAAGACACAGTGGCGCCCAGCAGACATTATTCACGAGAGCCTTGCGCCAGGCTCGCACCTCGGCCTTCACCTCGGCCTCCTTCTCAGCCGCACTCTTCTCCCCCATCGCCGCCGCCGCCGCCCGCTGGCGCAGCACAAACTGCCGCCACAGCACGAAGAACTGCAGGAAGATATGGCTGAACCAGGCGCGGATGCTCCAGAGGTACCACTTGTCGATGCCGCCCCAGCGGTCGATGAACTTCTTCGACACGACGCCTTTGGCGGCCAGGAACCCGCCGTTCTCGAGCGCCTGGTACGCCATGTTGGAGACGACCTGCAGCATGGTGAGCGCGTACAGCACGCGGTCCTTGGGCGGGTTGCGCAGCGTCGCGGACCCCCACGTCCACAGCGGCACCAGGCCGAGCAGACGCAGCGCGTAGCGGGTCTCGGACATGAGGGCGGAGAGGGCGAGCAGGCGGGACGTCGCTGGCCGGGGTTTGGCTGCGGCTGGTGTTTTGGATTGGCGTAGGCGGGCGAGAAGCCCCAGACGGGTTTGCAAGGCGATGCTCGGGGCGGAGGCGAGGAGATGGTGCAGCGCGTGGGACAGGTACCCGGTCACGGCGAAGACCCGTTCCTGGCCGTAGGCCGAGGACATCAATCTGGAGGGGTGTTAGCTATCCTACAACTAGTTTCCTGGGGCATGCGTCGGGGGCCGAGGGGAGAGATGTACTTGTCTAGCCGTTCGATCGTGACATCGGTGCTCTTCAGCGCGGTCAGCAGCTTGCGTCGCGCAACGTCCGTGGACGATGCGTGGTCCGCGGGGCTGGCCGGTGTGTCTGCGGTGTTGGGCATGGCGGGCACGGGCGCAGAAGATTCAGAGGGGGGTGTTGCGTCTGCCATGAGGAGAGGAAAAGACACACGGGGGAGTCCGAAACGCCGAGAGATGGAGGATTTAAGGAGACGAGGAAGGATGTCCTGCGTGAGGGTCTGAACATCTGATTCCGTTCGCGCTTGGCGCCCATGCCGAGGTTCGGAATGGCCGCGCACTACTCCGGGGTACTACGGAGTACGAGACTAGAGAGTTAACTACCAGTGACATAGCATGAATAGTCGATTTCAATAAGTAGTTTCATTCAATCTACAACATATCGACTGATCATGAGAGCTGAGACTGTATGTCCACCACACAATATCGCTACCCTGCTGCGCTGTTATACTACCTCGGTCCCTTCCGAGCTAATGCCACCACAGCGTCGGCCGGGAATGCTTTTCCTCGCCGACACCCGCGCTCATGTACGGAGTAGGACAAGCTCAGGCACCAGCTTCCTCCAATTCCGCGATGGGCGATAAGATGTCCACCCGACGACGCCGAACGGTCCGACGCTGGGCTCTCCCCACAGGGCCGGGGTTCGTTCCGATTCCGACGCTGCGGGCACCGTCTGACACGACCGATAATGAAGGCCGCGAGCGCCAACCGAGAGTGCGCACCAGGTCTGCTTGGGAGATGTGCCGGTAGCGCAGGTCCCAAGCGGTGGGAACGCGAATGGACGGGTCGGTGCAGACTTCATCGATGCTGAGAAACATGCGCTGAGCCAAAGCGTGCTGGAATCTGTACAGCCGCCACTCGCAATATTGGCAGGCACTGAAGCTGCATGGGGTCGGCAGCATGGGTTTGTCGAAGGCGTCGGCGTCGTCTTCCCAGGGGGACGGGTCGTGCGGCGCTGGACGCGATGCTGGCTGGTTGACGGCATGCACGTCCTCGATCCATTGCTCACTGTCGCTATCGCTATAATCGTCATCGCCGGTATCACTGGAAGTTGCCACGCTCGGCACGATGTCCAGGAGGGAGGGCATCAACGGCGCCAGTTGGGTTCTCCTTTGATGGACGGCGGTCTGGAGAACCTTGATCTTCTGCTGGATGATGATCTCGCGCTGTTCGGTGGTGTACATGCCTTCCTCGATGTACCTCTGCGCCCAGGGCGTGAAGACAGGACTGACAAACGGGTTGATTGGGAGCGTATAGTCGCCCTGGTCTTCGACGCAGTAGTAGAGCCAGTTGGGGAATGGACGGCGCCCACACATCTGGCAGGTCTCTTCCTCGTCGAGACAGTACCGATGTTCTAGCATCCCATGGCGACAAGACTTTTGGCTTTCGTGTTTGCGATACAGCGGAGGAAGTACGCGACGAGGGAGCATGTGGGAGGGGGATTGTCTGGGGGCGAGAAAGGTCTCTGAACTTGGAGGGAAGAGGAGCTGGCGCAGGTCACGGACGGAGGATGAGTCTTGAGAGGTTTCTGGTGCCGGGATGCCCATTAGGATGAGGAGATCCTCTGCAGGATCAGACTCATCGTCGTCATCCATGACGGGTGCGAGGAGGGAGGATGGATGGATGGGGGAGTTGAGTTGTGGTGAATGGAAGAGAGATACTGTAGAGGTGGCCGTACCAGTGGCACTGCCATGTCTGTTTACGCACCGCAAGAAGCTACTCTGCAATGGAGTAACCAGTCACTCTCAGCGTTAGGGCTGCAGCATATAAGTAGGCAGAGCTCTTGTTTATGGTCTGGAGCTTTCTATACTCTTGGCCCTGGTGAATCATCTTGTAACTTCTGATATGTGATTCACAGGAGAGCCGTCATGCCATGGTAGCATTATAAATTCTGCATTTCATCTCATATCTAGTTACATCTAACTACTCTTTGCTAACTACTATATCTTGTGTAGTACTATGCATGGAGCATAGAATGCACAACATAAACTTAGTCAGCATCGGAGGTGCCCGACGAGCCACCAATCACGGCAGGGCATCGCCATCTGCCGACTTTCTGGCCGACTGCGATTTGTCTGCAATTTGCCCCTGATTATTGTCGGAGGGGTTGGGAATGTTTATAAGTATTGCAGATATGGCATTGATATAATATATAATCTTGAATCATCATCCTTGGTAACGACGGAAAAGAAAGAAAACTAGAGTGTTTTCAGTGATAATACCTAGGTACAGTATCCTCGGCACTAGGTCCAGTCCAGCCTCCGGTTCATAAACAAACACGCCTTAGTCTTACCCCATCATCATCCAGTCCATCCATTTTATTTATCTCTTATCCCCCAGGCTTCCTCTTCCCTCTTCCGTTCTCCTCCCCACTCCTCTCTCACGATCTCTTCACGACCTTTTACTCTTCCACCAGTTTCCAATTAGTCCAGGTATGTCTCCATCCTCCCACTCTCAGTCGCTCACTGACCATTCTCTGCCCCAGTCGCCCAGCCGCCGCGCACCCTCCACCACTCCTACACACCACCATGTCTGTCAAATTCCAGGATGAATCTCTGCGCAAAGAGACCAAGGAGCTGGCGCATAAGGTCGGCGAGCGTCTGACCGGCGGAAACTCCCAGAATGGCTATCTGGCGGTATGTCCATCCACATCATCGCATCCCTCCCCTTCCGGCGCCAACATTCCACCCGGCTTGACACATTCCCACGCTCATCCTCCCTCCCAGATGTACCTCCGTCAGCTCCAGTCCAACCCGCTCCGCACCAAGATGTTGACCTCGGGCGTCCTCTCCGGCCTGCAAGAATACATCTCCTCGTGGATCGCCCACGACGTCAGCAAGCACGGCCACTACTTCAGCGCGCGCGTGCCCAAGATGCTCCTCTACGGCATGTTCATCAGCGCCCCGCTGGGCCACTTCCTCATCGGCATTCTCCAGAAGGTCTTTGCCGGCCGCACCAGTCTCAAGGCCAAGATCCTGCAGATCCTCGCCAGCAATTTGATCGTACGCCCACACCCCTTCCTCGCTTTCTCCCAGTGTCGTTTCGCGCCATATTAATGCTGCATGTCCCTTGTAGATCTCCCCCATCCAGAACACGGTCTACCTGTGTTCCATGGCTGTCATTGCCGGCGCCCGCACCTTCCACCAGGTCCGCGCCACCGTGCGTGCCAGCTTCCTCCCCGTCATGAAGGTCAGCTGGGTCACCTCGCCCATTGCCCTGGCCTTTGCCCAGAAGTTCCTCCCCGAGCACACCTGGGTGCCCTTCTTCAACATTGTCGGCTTCTTCATCGGCACCTACGTCAACACCTACACCAAGAAGAAGCGTCTGGAAGCTCTGCGCAAGGTATGTACTCTCTTATCACGGGTCAATTCATTACTGACGAATCTAGCGCTACGACCAGCGTCGCGGTCCCGGCAGCGAATACGACAAGGAGTACCGGTAAATGTACATATTCCTACCGCACTCGTCACCCCGGAGGGAAGAAGGGAGAGAGTTGGTTCTTGCATCATCTGACCCGAATTCATGTTATATACCATCTGGTCTGATACAGAGCCTGTGATTTCATGATGAATGGTTTTAGTTTGTCTTAATTGAATTGAATTCATACCTCGTTATGTCATTGTCGCGCCAGTAAATGATGGACCGTATCAATAAGTATCATTCATCTCTAGTCCAGGTCCCCTTAATCCTGCAGCGAATCACTCCACCTCCATCGCCGTCTTCCCCCGTTTCTTCTGCACCCACGCCACAAAATCATCCAACGTGCCGGGCCACGCCCCATCCGCACTCCACCACCCAAACTCCTCATCCTCCTGCGTCCGGCGCATAAACACCTCCACCTGCTCCCACAGATCCTTGTTGATCGGCCGTTTCCCGCGCTCCTCCAGGAACTCAATCCACCAGTCCAGCCACGGCGTCGACGCCGTATTCCACTGCACGCCGCCGTTCTCCGGCGTGAAGAACAGCCGCCACTGCTCGGCCGCAATTTCAAACTGCAGGTTCCGCTGGCCCTGCATCCGGCACAGCGGGAAGGCATAGCGGTACACGCGACGGAAGAGCTCGGGCTGGGAGGGGATCTGCGAGCGGAGGGCGGCACCATGGGCGACCATTTTTTCCAGCGAGTCGCATCTGCGCCTTCGTCAGCTGCTTCACTCCGCAGGTCGTGACTGGAATCGTTTTGCGGGAACATACCCCACGCGTCTCCATCCGTTCAGGAATCCTTCACGAGTGAACTCGCCCATCGACGGCGACTGCAGCAGCTCCGCGATACCGAGACAGGCTACCTCATCCAGCTGCACCTGGATGTCGCCCAGATATTTCATCGCGCCTTCGATGCCGATGCCATCGGGGTTCTCGTCGGGGGCGTCTGCGGTTGTTAGCGGGGATCCGGCAAGGTGGATGCGATAAGACCCCGCGTACCTCGATAGCTGTCGAAGATCTTATTCAGGGCGGTGGTGGCACCGCCGGCGCCTTGGGGGCTCTGGAAGTATCTGGGTCGGTTAACGGGGTTCTTGTCGCGAAGGTCTGTGGTGGGTGGAGTCGGACTGGGGGTGCTGGTTTGGGAACAGCGATGGCGTTCGGAGAAGACACGAGGCGAATGTATGGTAATTGAACACCGAGGACTGTCATGAGAGGAGAATAATAGAAACATGGACCTACGCATCAATAGCTTGCTCGACATCCCATCGGGCCGCGCGCAGGAACTATGACGATCCATCAGTATCGATCTACGGGACACGAACCGAGGTCGAGTCTTCACGCGCAGACACGACGACACAGCAAACCTAGACATACCTTTGCGGCGATAGTGTCCTTGGCCTGTGTGAAATTGATAAATTGCGCGATCTGTTGCTTCTGAACGCTGGAGTAGGGCGGCATGGTGGGGGGTAGAGGCGGGGGCTGACTGCGGAAGGGAGAGAATTGGAGGGAGAAAAGAGGTAGAGAGCCGGGAAAGAGCTCTCAGGGAGGAGGACTGATGTCGCCGGTATGGAAGAGGAACGTTTGACGCTGGTTGAATCTGGATATGATATGGATTGAAGTGTATGAGGGGAAAGCAAGCCCGATTAATTCGAGTCGGCGAGAAGCGGCTGACTGAGCAGGCACGTGCCCCGCTATGGATCTATGCTTGCTTCTATGCTTTAGCTTCAAGATAATCCCTATTCGATGAAAGCTCTATCTGAACATTGTATGAGCGTGTATTATGGCTGGGGCAAAAAGAGGCACTTTTAAAGTCATCATCGACACCGTTCCAGAACGCGAATGGCTTACGTGGGCTCTCCTGGCTGAATCCGTCCCGAGTCACTTCGAAAACGCGAACCCATGGGTTCTCACAAAGATACTTCAAGAACCTATTAAGCCTGTCTTCATCTGCAAAGTAAAAGATCTGGCGCTCGATTATGACCGCGAGGGGATCGACGCCCTCTTCCAACTCGGCTACTTGAATTGCGAAGATGATGCGCCTGTGAACGGCGTAGATGCACTAACCAGCTAGTTACCAGCTGCGCTGAAGGATTTTCTGGTATGGACTTACAACCAGAGCAAATGAGAATATATATATGTTTGTTGTCGGGCCCTCTTGCGTGGGCTTCGGGGCTCCTCCACATCCAGTTGCCTGCCTGTTTCCCGACCATATGGCGCCCTTGGGGGATATGGGCAGCATCTTCCGGGTCTCCAAGCTGAACCTGGTCAACGATGATTTCATCATGGCGATTCCGCCAGTTAGCAAATACATTATCCGCTTCTATATCTATGAAAAGTAAATTGTCCAGTATCCAAGTTCCCAGAATGGAAATACCTGTTTGAACAACATCCTGGTCATGAAGTTCGGCAAGCCCAGTAACGGCATTCTTGAGGATTCTTTTAACCACCACAAGAGGCAAGTCCTTCTGAGCAAGAGTTAAGAGATGACTCGTGAAGTGTTCAAAAACAAACATAGGCTGGTCCGCGATCGTGTTCACAGCAAGTCTAGTCTCTATCTAGCATCAACCGGAACCGAGAAGGGAGGATACAGTACGAAAACGTCGACTTCCCCTGTATCTCTATGAGATGCACCGCGTGGAGGAACTTGACAGGATATCACATAACTCACATAATTTACGTATTCTCGACCATTGGTTAACTAAGTATACAAGATGGTGGTGATATGACCCTGGATAGCTACAGTATACGATATACTTACACCACAGACCAGTTACCGCACAATCTTCATCGCTCATATCTACCCCAGCTCGTGCCGGAGTGTCTACCTTCCAGATGGATGTTTTTCGTCCCATGCGCTACCACCGTCCACTTCCTGCGTGCTAGGAACCACCGCACTCTTGCAGTCAAGCTCAGACACGACCTCAGTAGTGAGTGGAGGCGGTCCTTTTCGCCTGCGTGCGAAGAACAAGGCAACCCCGACTGCTAGACAAAATGATACGCCCAGCCCAATTCCAAGCCCCAACTCGAGCGTTGTATCGTGCGAAAGTCCACTTTGTGTCTCAACCAGACAGTAGCGCAACTAGGGTCGTGTAATCGCATAGACTGAATTCGTCCGTAAACTGATAATACCGTCGTTTCACTGAACGTTCTCAGACTGCTTACATTTAGCGTTGGTCCCACAGGCATATGAATCGATATTTAGGTATCTGAACACTCTAATTACTCGTCGACATCATCATCTTTTCGATATTCAACACGGCCTCGCGCACCTGCGGACAGTAATGCTGCCGCAGCAACTCCCCCTCCCAGACCGTCCCCGCAAACACATTCGTGGTGTCGATCTCCATCGCAAACGGATTGAACACGCCGTCACCCTTGCGCTCCTCGCTATGCCACAGCGGGGCGATCCGACGCGCATGGAACTTGGCCACCTGGCTCAGCAGCGACAGCGTCGCGATGGCGGACTTCTCCGGCACCTGCAGCGACGTCGTCATCAGCCGCTTGGCGAAGCTGCCGACACGCACGGGCGGCGGGAGGCCGTGCGCGCGCGAGAGGAGCGTCGACTGCAGACACCGCAGCAGGAGCACCGTTGGGGTCTGGAAGTTCACCTTACGGCGGGCGGCCATGCGGTCGGCCATGGCGTCGGAGGCGTTGGGATCCGGCAGCCGCAGCGATTTGCTGGGGTTGTATTCCACGTCCGGGTTCAGCGCGTGCGAGTATAACGAGCGGTAGAGGTGCTGGATGAAGAAGCTTAGGTCGAGGTGCAGCGTGGCGGCGGCCTTGCTGGCGTCTTGGCCCTCGAGGAGGGCGAAGGCGGTGACGGTGCAGAGGAGCGCCTCGCGCTGGGCGTCGCGCACCGTCGCGTCCGACACCTGTTCCTCGTCGTCGTCGGGGTTCTCCACGGCGTCATCGTCCGCAGCGTCGCCGAATTCGGCCCGTTCCGCGTGGCCGATCAGGTCCTTCATGGCTTCGAGCAGGTCGCCGAAGAAATCCTGGTTGATGAGATGGGCGTACTTGGCCAGACCTTCGAGGACGGGGCCCATGAGGGCCGGGATACGCAGTTTCAGGATGCGGAAATACACGCCGAAGACGAGCTTAAGAGTCTCGGCTTGGTTCTTATCGCGCTCCTCGTGGGACACCAGCGCGTCCGCTTCCTTCATGTCCTTCTCGACGGCCTTGCGCTCCTTCTCGACCTTGCGCTCGCGCTTGGTGCGGAACTCCTTCTTCTGCTTCTTCTTGCCGCGCACGGGCGGCTCGGGCTCCTCGCGGTCGATGCGGTCGCGAGAGCCCTTCATGGAGAACTCGGAGAGTAGCCGGAGGTGGAGGAAGGTGTCGAGGACGGTGTCGTGGATGCGGAACTCTTTCGCCTTCATCATCTTGGACATGAGGCGGACGGCTTCGAGGGAGACGATGCCATCGTCGTCGCGCCTGAAGATGGTCTCCATGGTCTCGCGGCACTTGATAAAGTCGGCATCGACCTGGCGTCGCGCGAGCCGGTTGACGAGGATCTTGAGCAGCTCGTGGCGGAAGTTGAAGTGCGGCACGGAGAGGAGCAGGTTGCACGCGCAGTTGGTGGCGATGCTCTTCAGCCCGGGGTCTACCTCGTTCTCCTTATTCCTCGACGGCTTGGTCAGCTCGACCAGCTTCTCGACGTAGTGCTTGTATCCGGACAGGAGGGTCTGCTCGTAGGTGCGCAGCTTGCGCACTTCCTTGGACAGCTTGGCGGACATGTCTTCGTCGCTGAGGGGGCGGATGCGGTAGCCGGGGATGACATCCTTGTAGACGGCAGCCTGCGCGGCGAGGGCGAGTTTCTGGATGGCGACGTGGTTGGCGCTCTGCACCATCTGCGCCATGGATTTGAAACAGGAGAGGTTTTCCTCGGGGTCTTCGTTGATGAGCGTGGCCAGTCGCGCGAGTTCTTCCTTTGTCTGGATGATCTGCTGTTTCAATGGGACTTTGGGCGCCTTCTCTGCCTCGACTTCTGCCTCGTTATCGTCGCCGTCGCCGTCCTCGTCTTCGTCGTCGTCGGTCCCGAGAAAACTATCCGATTCGTCGTCCGCCTCGGGCTCGGGTTCGTCCACGTTCTGGAAGCCCTCGGAGGTCTTGATGGGCAGGCGAGTGCGCTCCTTATCCTTCTTGTTCATCTTGCGGGGACGCCGCTCGTAGTCCTGTTCGAGATCCCATTCGGCGGCTTGACTGTAGAAATCGTTCTGGGAAGGCTGCGAGGAGACATGCTCCTCGTCGCCGGGAGGACTCACGCGCCTCCGCTTGACTGTCCGTCCGGGAGCCATTGTGTGTGGTTTGGGTGGGAAATGGCGTGGGGAGAGAAGATGGGAATGTTTGGAGAAGTTTTGACGGCCGAAATTTTTTTGGATTTTCCGATGCCAAGACTCCCCACACTAGCTTTACGGATAAGCACGACACTACAACGACAACTACTTATGCTGACTTCAATTTCCATTACTATCTGGACTTTCATTATGCGTACAAGACGTTCTAAAACAGTCAAACCATGTCCATATCCGGGTCCATTTCCATATTCCATTCTGTATTTCATTGCGTATCCAGTTGCATCAGAAGTCAGACCACAATCAATCAATTTTCAGTCAATTCCACCTCACTCGACAATCAGAACCACCATATGAATCACCGTACCTTTGTCTCGTTCATTGCATGAACATCACACCATAAAGAAATGGTACCACGGCTAGTCAATGCTGGGCGTTCTCCTGGTCCGGCACAGAAGGAGGGGAATACCCAGGCGCAGGGGGAAGGCCGCGTGAGGCCATCACAGCTGCCTGGGCGTTCTGAGCATACGCATACGCATCCGCAACCGCTCCAAAGCGAGGCATCATGTGGGCGCGGCCCATGGAATTAACGTTTGGACGCGCAGCCAGCTGGGGCTGGTACATCATAGGGACGGCACCGTAGGCGATTCCCGCGTAGGGGTAGTGCGTCGCCACAGGGAGATTGACGTGGATGACGGGGCGGGGCATCTGCGCTCTCAGGTCGGGTCTCTGGGATGAGACGACGCTTTCGATGTTCTGCTGCTGCTGCTGCTGCGCGGTCTGGGCCTGGCGCTCGCGCTCGGCCATAATCTGACGCTGGCGCGGGTTGCGCAGGGCCGGATGTATAGAGCTGGGGCTTTCCTCGTGCTGGGCTGAGACGCGATCGTGCTGGCTGCGAGGACTGGCGGGCGCAGACTTGGTCTGAGGAGTCGCAGGACGGGCCTTCTGCATTTCGGCAGAGGCCTTGTTGTTGTTCTGGCGGTTGCGACGAGGGGTCTGCAGGAAGCGGCAGCTGGTGGACTTGTCATCTTCGCGCGAACGGCGCAGACTCCACAGGCCCCGTCTGCTGGGGGTCTTCACGTTCTCGTTGGAAGTGCCCTGGCCGTTGCCATTTTCAGGTTCAACGGTGGAGGTGAGCACAGCTCTTTTCAGGCTGGCAGTCGCCTTGGGCTCGGGGCTTCCAGTCGAGATGCGGGCTGGGTTCTTCAGGATGGTGCGCCGGCCAGCGGGCCGAGTGAAGACATCGTTCTTGTTGGTGATGTCGACAGGCTCGGCGCGGACATCAGCGGAAGAAGAGAGAATGTCGGTGCCTGGGGTTTGCTCTGGCTCGGCGCGTTTGTTCAGGAAATCACCAGCTGCCCCTTTATTGTTGTTGTGTTCGTTGTTTCTCTCACTCTCTTCTTCCTTTCCCCCCATCTCCTCCTCATCCTTCTTCACCACCCTCTTTGCCTTCCTGTTGTTGAACATCTTTCTCTCTCCATCGCGCACACCACGCTGGAATCCGTCTGGCCCCTGCAGCTCGGTGACTGGTCTCGCGACCATCACAGGGTTGTAGGGGACGCTGTTCATACCCGAAGACAGGGCGCTGATATCAGCTCTCACCTTGGAGATTTCCGTGTGGAAAATAGTCATCACACGATCCTCGAGTTGACGGTTCTCGCGCTGCATCGCACCGAGCTGCATCCTGACGTCTATCAGGAGCCGCTGAAGTTCTTTGATCGCGTCTGCATGCCCCATCGAGCGAAGGTTCACCGACCGCAGAAGCTCCCACATATTGTCCACGTTTTTCGAGAGCTGATCCGTGACCCGGTTGTTGCTGTTCTCCAGGTCGCGAGTGACGCGCTGGAGTGCTGAGTCCAGGTGATGGTGGATCGCATCGGCTTGCGTGGCAACATGCTGTTCAAGCGTCACCGTGTTCTGATATCCCTCCTGCGGCGGAGGTGGCGCGTATCCCCCCTGGCTGGTGACCCCCGCATAATACGCATCATAGTTCATTGTCATTGTCTGCGTATTGTACGGGGCGTCATTTTGGACGTTGTGCAGAGGATCAAAGGTCGACACGGCCGGACTGAAGGCAGCAGGCTGGCCTACCGCAGGGTAATATTTGTTGTATGCGGTGGCCTGGTCCGACGAGACGATGAAAGGGCTGTAGCTCTTGCCCGCAGACGAAGCCACAGAGGACCCTTTCTGGGAAGACACCACCAGCGGGTACTTCTTCTCGTTTTTCTTTTCAGCCGCGTGGTCATCGAGTGTCGCCACCGACTGCTTTTCAATTTCGGCGCTAGTCTTCACGGACGGAACATACGGAGAAGCGGCAGCAGGAATGACAGGGGGTTTGTTCACAATGGCTGCAAACGATTCGCCCTCTGCCTTCATGCTGGAGACTCTGTGGTCGCTGTTGACGATCTCCGCATGTCCCTCGTTGGAGAACTCGCCCGTACGCGCAAGAGGAGAAGACCCGTCGAGAAGGACGGTTTGGACGTGCTGCATGGGCTCTGCCTTGCCCAGAACGGGACTTTCGTCGAAATATGCCACGTCACAAACGGCCTTCTTGCCTTTGTCCATTTTGCCATCGACAGTGATGGCTTCGAAGTTTTGAGAGACCCCCATGGGGTTCTCGTTGTTGTTATGCACGCCCATGTCGATGAAGGTAGTGGTCTGGAAGGGCGGCGCAGACGAAGGCTGGGCGTCCGATGCTCTGGCCTTAGGCATGTACAGCCTGGCCTCGTGATAGTTGCCTTCGATACCGGCCGACTTTCTCTCACTCTGGAGCATGCTGTCTTTAGGAAGGCTCGGCATGCTGGTGAGGGGATTGTCTTTGCGGAAGTCCTTGCCGATATCTTTGAGGCTGAACTTGGAGCGGAGGACCGCCATTCTCGACGGCTTTTTGTCACCCTCGCCCTTTTGTTCAGTGCCCTCCGACTGGGACGACTCAGTGTTTGTGTTGCGTCTCTTAGTGAGCGCCTTGGTCAGTACACTGGCCTTTTGAGAATGAGCCGTGGTCTCTTCACCGTCCGGGATGGGGACGTGTCGGGGCTTAGGCATGGGGAGAGCGAGCTCCTGGTCGTAGTCCAGTCCGGACGACTTGCGAGAAGTGTCAGGACGGGAGTCAGACTGGTTGCTCACGATGGGTTCGATGTCTGTTGTTGTGTCAGTCACAGTCGACTTCTTAAGCGACAGAAAGGTTTTTTCAATGATGAGGAGATCCAGAAGGAGACTAGAAAGACTGATGAAAGCTTGCTTACCTTTGATGGAGTCGCCTTCTTGACTGTGGCGCTCTCTTTCACGGGCTTGGATTGCCCAGGCATTCCCACTGAGGTGCGACATGACAGGCACACGCACCTGGGGATGCTTTTTCGATGAGTACGAAGATGAAGAGCTGTTTTCTGATGAAGGGCGGTGAGATGGATGTCTTTCACGATGGATCATGAAGCTCACAAATGTGTGTGGAGAGATGGTTGAGAGATGATGAGTGATGGTGGAAAGGAAAGTGACGGGTGCAGAGAAACACTGGGAAGAAGAGAAGGAAAAGCAGGTTGACGTGAAATCCAACGCGTAGTGGCGATGACGCACAACAACAACCAGCAGGAAAATAATGGGGGATTTGCTCACGCTTCACAATGGTGTTGTGCTCTCCGTGCTGGCACCGCGAGAGAGACGCCTTAATGACGGATAGTGGGCACAGAACCTGTTGATATCCCTTCTTCTCTTTCTGAATTCTGTGTATTTAGGTTTCTCAGCAATGAAGGACGTCTCTGCAGGACAGAGATGGGTTGATATCGCAGTTGTTGAGTTGTGAACAGAGGTGAGAGTAGAAGTTGATATCACCAGAAGGTCGACCTTCTCTCACCGGCAACATCAGCCAAACCATCAACAAAGCCAGCTACACTACCTTGAAAAACTACCAGCTCTAACGCCTACAAAGAACAGCGGTACGAATAAGTTCTTCATTATCATCAATCATTGTAGAACATCATTACATTCCGGCAGACCGAAGTCATTCAGACCATCTCAAAGAAACTCGTCGCAAATCATCCACCGCAATTGAGGGGAGATCAAAACAACAACAACAATGGCATTAACAGCAAGCAAGTATCAAATACAGGGGAATCAAATCTTTCAGATAGCGAGTGACAAGAATTGACAACAGATCCAACAATTTGGTAGGTATATGCGTGTCAAATGGACTATGGAGCAAGAGACACATCAGGAAGTATCCTGGCTCTCATGTCTTCGCAACGTATGTAAACCAGATCTTTGTGCCACAGACGAGGCCTGCAAGACACTACTGGTCGGTGTTTCTGCGGCGGCGGAAAGGCGAAAAGATCGTGCCAAAGAAGTTGACAAAGACAGCGCGCAGAATGGCCTTCAACCAGCCGTCGCCCTGGTTGTTGATGGACACAGCGGTGACGGACCGGTTCTGGCTGGGGGAACGCACGGTCTCGTCCGCCTTGGCAGTTCTCTCCTCACCTTCAGCTGTAGCAGGCTCCGTAGGAGCAGAAGCTCCCTCGGCCAGTGCCTCCGTCTGCTGGGGCGCAGCGCTGGCAGTCGGAAGGGACTGCTGACTGGCAGCGGCAGGAGGGAGCTGATCCGTAGAGGGCATGTTCAGCTTCTGGAGGAGGGCCTCTCGGTCACCAGCAAGGGCGGCAAGAGCAGGGTCAGCCTCCGGTTCGGGGGTGGGCTGTTCAGCCGCGGTGGCGGGAGCCTCCTTGCCAACAAGAGCCAGAGTATCCTTCTGCTCAGGTTCCTGCGCGGGCTTCTTGTCCTTCGCCTCGGTGGGAGCAGCGGTGGATTCGGATTCCTTGTGCGACGCAGCAGCGACACCAGCAGCAAGAGCACCAGCACCAACCGCAGCTGCAGCGCCGGCGGCAATAACCTCCGGAGTCACGACGGAATCCTTCGTCTCAGTCTCCTCCACCTTGTCAGTCACTTCTTCGTTGGCTGGCTCGGGGGCGGATTCCTCAACCACATGCTCAGCGGGGACGGGAGACTCTTCCGCAGGAGCAGGAACGTTCTCAGTCTCTGCCGGAGCAGGCTCACTGACGGGCGCTTCCTTTTGCTCGACGGGAACCTCAACTTCGTCCTGCTTGTCGGCTTCCGCTTCGACCTCAGGCTCCGGAGCTTTCTCTTCGGTGACAGGCTCAGCGGCAGCTTCGACCACAGGCTCAGAGACAGGCTCCTCCGTGGAGGGCTCAGGAGTAGGCTCAACCTTTTCCTCGACGAGCTGCTCGACAGGCTTCTCTTCCTCAGGCTGAGAGACGGGCTCTGCGGTGGGCTGTTCCGCAGGAGTTTCGGGTTCTGCGGTCTTCTCCTCAACGTCAACCGGTGCGGATTCCTCGGCGACGGTCTCAGTAGCCGGCTGTTCAGGAGTCGGCTCCTCAACAGCAACTTCCTTGGGCTGTTTATCAACCTTCTCACCACTTTCGTCCTTGGCGGGAGTTTCAACAATCTCCTCCTTGGTGGGCTCTGTCGATGGCTCCTCAATAACTGGCTGCTTAGACTCTTCAACAGGTTCCCCGGCGACAGGAGAATCAACAGGCTCGACCTTGGCCTCGTCAGCAGTCTCCTTGGCGGGTTCTTCTTCCGCCACCGGCTCTGCGGCGACAGTCTCCTCCTTTGCGGGCTCAGACTCTGTAGCCGGCTCCTCAGTAACAGGCTCGGCAACGGGTTCCTTGGCCTCTTCGGTCTCGTCCGATTCCTTCACGGAAGGCTCCTCAGTAGGCTGTTGCACAGGAGCAGTCTCTTCAACAGTGGCTTCTTTGGGAGAATCCTCAACAGCGGGAGCTTCAGGTTCAGGCTCCTTCACGGCCTCTGGCTCGGCCTTGGGAGCTTCCTCGATAGCCACAGCCTCTTCAGCGACAGGCTCAGGCTGCTTGGTCTCCTCAGCATCTGCTTCCTCAGCAGCGGCTTCGGCAACAGCTTCCTGCTTCACTTCTTCACCGGCAGGCTCCTTGGGTGCCTCCTCGGCGTCGTCCTTGGTAGGCTCGGCACTGGTTGCCTCGGTCTCCTCAGCGACAGGCTCCTTTGCGGGCTCTTCAGTAACAGCCTTCTCAGGTTCTTCGACTTCCTTTGTGGATTCCGTGGCGGACTCAGGGGCAGGAGACTCCTCAGTGTCTTTGACGGTCTCGGCAGCCGGCTCCTCCTTAATATCCTTCGCAACATCTTCAGCAGTCTCGACAGCAGCAGTCTCCTCAGTAGGCTGCTCCTTGACAAGAACTTCCTCAGGCTGAGCAGACTTTTCCTCTGCTTCCTCAGCCTTGCTTTCCTCTTCTGCCGGCTTGTTCTCGGTCACAGGGGCGTCGGTCTTCTCCTCAGCGGCTTCAGCAGTGGCCTCAGTGGGAGTGTCAGTGACCTCTTCCACAGGCTTCTCCGTAGGCTCAATAGGAGCAGCTTCGGGAGCCGGCTCGTCAGCCTCCGGCTTGGTCTCAATGGCTTCCTCGACAGTGGCCTCGGTGGCGGGCTCCTTGACTTCTTCAGCAGTAATCTGCTCCTGGGTCGGTTCCTCGGGTTTCTCGGCAGGAGTCTCCTCGGTGGCTTCTTTAGACTCCTCCTTAGGCTCTTCCTTGGAGTCCTCCTTTGGTTCCTCCTTGGATTCCTCTGCCGGAACAGACTCAGCAACAGCCTCCTGGGCCGACTCTTCCTTGACTTCAGGCTCCTTAGCGGTCTCCACGGTGGGCTCAGCAGCTTCCTCCACAGCAGAAGTCTCTGTCTCTACGACAGGAGCCTCCTTTACCTCTTCAACAGCGGGTGCCTCCTGAGTCGATTCCTTGGATTCTTCAACCACAGGCCCCTGAGATGATTCCTCCTTGACTGCCTCCTGGACCGACTCTTCCTTGGCGGCCTCGGCAGCTTCCTCCACAGCCGGAGTCTCTGCGACAGGAGCCTCGTTAGCCTCCTCGACAACGGGCTCCTCCTGAGTCGATTCTTTGGATTCTTCGACTACAGGTTCCTGAGAGGTTTCCTCCTTGACGGCATCCTGGACCGACTCTTCCTTGGCGGCCTCAGCATCTTCCTTTACGGCTGGAGTGTCTGCAGCAGGGGTCTCCTTTGGCTCCTCGACAGCGGATGCTTCCTGAGTGGATTCCTTAGGTTCTTCAACCACAGGCTCCTGAGATGCTTCTTCCTTGGCGACTTCCGTGGCGGTTTCCTTGGCTGGTTCCTCAGTAACTGGCTCTGCAGGAACCGGCTCTTCGGTCGCTGTCTCGACAGGAGCTGCCTCTTCGGCAGTCTCCGGAACGGGTTCAGGCTTCTCTTCAGCCACCGGCTCCTGCGAAGATTCCTCCTCCTTGACGGCCTCCTTGGCAGGCTCTGCGGAAGCTACCTCAGACGTCTCTGTTTCGGCAGAAGCTGCCTTTTCCGCGGTCTCCGGGACGGTTTCAGACTTCTCTTCGACCACCAGCTCCGACTTGACAGGCCCTTCCGTGGCCTCTACCTGGGATTCCTCCGGCTTGTCCTCGGTTTCAACAGGAGTCGCAACCTCAGGAGAGACCTCAGCCTGCTTCTTCTCCAGCTCCGGTTCGGCGGTAGCTGGAGTCTGCTCAGACTTGGTCTCGGGCTCTGTCACTTCCTTCGCTGGCTGGGTTGCTTCGGCTTTCTCCTCAGTCGCAACGGGGTTGGCCTCGGGGGTGACTTCGGTCTGTTTCTGTTCGGTTTCGGGAGAGGCAGTAGACGCTTCCTCTGTCTTTGTCGGTTCCTCCGTTCCCATCTCGGGCTGAGATTCTTCCAGCTTCTCCGTTGTCGCATCGGCCTGGGCCTCGGAGGTAGCCTGGGGAGTGGTCTCAGACTTCGCCATTTCGGTAGACGTAGATGCCACCGGAACCTCCTCAGTCTTGGTCTCTGGCTGAGGCTCTTCAGGCTTCTGAGTCACAGCATCTGCTTCAGGGGCAGAAGCTGCAGAATGCTCCTGTTCCGGCTCAGGGGCTGCAGGCTCCACTCCGTTGACCTCGGACTCCACCCAATTAGAAACGGGTTCCGGCTCAACCGGCTTGGAGTCGTCTTTTTTCTCCCCGGCGGAAGTGTCCTGGACCGGAGCGGTGGTCTCCTCCGAGACACCGTTGGTCTCGATGTGGTTTTCTGCGTCGTCCTTGACCGAAGCGGGCTCCTCCTTGACGGGCACAGGTTCGGACTTGTCCTCCACATGGAGGATGTTGTGAACGAGACCGTCCTCGCCGGGCACTGAATCGATGTTAGTGGACATACGACAGCTATTGGACACGGGAAAAGGAAACGTACCAGTTTTTACGGTCTCATCGTGAAACCAGGCGCCATTGGGCCCCTCGCGGAAGCGATATTGATACTGACCCGGGGCGACGTCAAATTCGCGGTAGAAGAGATACTCGGTGGAGGTGAGACCCTCGTCGTCCTGAACGTCGACGGGCTTGACGGCAAGCTCGAGAGGCTCCCACTGGGGGGTAGAGAAGGAACCGGCGACGAAGATGACGGGGTCATCGGAGGGACGACGGACGGAGAGGGTGATGGAGGGAGCCATGGTGGTCGTGAGTCGTTATCGTAAGTCGTGATCGAGAGGAAGTGCGCAATGAAATCAATGCAACAGACGGCAAGAACAAAGCAACGCAAAGGGATATCAACGCAACCAGACTACTATACAAATCTCCCGACGTCAGCGAGAGGGAGATGAGGGGTAGGAGAGCAGGAATTCTTGAGAGAAGAGGAGCAGGAAGGCAGAGCAGACGGAGAGAAGAAGAAAAACAGTCGAGGGTCCCCGCAGCACCGAAGGAAAAAAAAAAAGCTATTCGGCACTAGTTGGGTTAGCGGCGGGGCAGCCAGAACGGGAAAAATCACAACACGCACCTAAGGTACTCAGAGTATCTACTATATAAAGGTATGGAGTAAGATCAAGAGGTGATGGTAGGATGGCAATCCAACAGATATTGCATACGTCTGGGAGACAGGGTGGTATGTTGAACATATGCTGGACATGCTGGACATCCATGTTGGCGACGGGGTCAACTATACCGAACCAACACTGATAAGGTGATAGCCAGAACAGCGGTGAGGCGCCACCAATCACCCCAGAGACTATCGCGAGTCTTTCTTAGTAGGTTTAGTATAGTTAGTACTTTTTAGTCCTACCTAGGCATAGTCAACCACTATAAGTTACCAGAGTGACCAGACCCATAATGGGGCCATCATGTGAAGGCCAAATCAAGTGGACCTCGCCGTTGATCCATGATGGGCCGCACATCATGCCGGCGTGATCGTCGGATGTGCTGGCATCGCATGGTGCGCTGTCGCTGATATTGGGCATCAGGAAATGGATTCCCGGCAGGAGTTCGTCGTCATAATAATCATTTAATTCCATACAATCAACTCCAGGTATCATAAGCCAGCCAACTCCAATCCAATCAATCCTAAAAAATCTCCAAATCCTCAAACTCCACCACTAACCCATCCGGACTCCCGCCATGCATCACCTCCCACGTATTCGGTCGACTCGCATACACCCCGACATGCACAAACTTATCCTCCACCCCGTAGAAGAACCAGGTCACCTCGCGCAGTTTCTTCCACGAACCCGTCACTGCCGCGGGCGTTCGCTCCGTCGCGTCACTCGCTACCGTTAACCCGGCCGGGACCTGGTACCAGATCCAAAGCGAATGCCCGATGCGTTCCAGCTTGATGCGGAGTGAATGCACTGCCCCGGGCCCACGATCCGGTAACCCCAGTGGCGACAGACACCAGTCGGCCCCGTCGGCTGTCGCACTCACCGAGGACGCGTGCACCGCTCCGGAGCAGAACTCCATGCCTGCCTTGACCCATTTACACGGGCGGACCGTACGCCGCCGCCCGCGACAGCCCTCTGTTGTCGGCATGGGCATCCCCTCAGACGAGAACGACTGCGGCGCCGCGCCGGCGAAGATCACCAGCCCGCCCTGGTCCCATTCCATCTCCCAGTCGGCGCTGATGGTGACTTCGGCGATGACGAACGGGTTGCGCAGCGAGGTGTAGACGATCGGGGCGGTCGAAATGTCGCCATTGGGCGGTTTACGCCAGAGGTCGGTGTTCGGCCCGGCTGTCAAGGAGAAATATTCCATGCATTCTGGGAGGGCGAAACTGGCGGGGAGATTGAGCGTCGTGAACGAGGTGCCATTGGGAGGCATTGTGGATGACGGAATGAAGGATTGGGCGGATGGAAGCGATCGAGCAGAGAGCGAGGGCGCCAGGAGGTCTATATGTAGGTCGGTCTGTCGTTATACCAATCGAAGTGCGGACCGGTTCGATTTCGCTGTGCAAGACCACGATGCAAGGAGTTCACCTCTCACAAGCCGGACGGCGGGCTTGTAGTGTCCGACCGACGCCTCAATGAACCGATCACAGTATCAGGGGATCCAACAAATCAATCGTAGATGTTGCAGACTCAGTCGCTGGACCGTCGCAAGGACGGATGTGATGGGGTTGCAATCTCGCCGGAAACGGAGTGGATGAAGCCACGACAAATAGTCCCAGAGGGCCAGCCGGTCCGATTGTCGATAACGAGGAAGACCATCAAGTTTATGAAGAAATAAACCATGACTCCCTGGTGGCAACTAGTGTGCCGGGGGCGCTGGTTTATCAATAATCCATTCAGGGGAGCAAAGGATGACGACTTCCAGCGGCCCCTGATCTAGCCTGGAGAAAGGTCCAAAAAAAGAAACCACCAGAGGCCGTCACTTCCATCACACCAATGATACCGCCTTGCAGCGCGCGTTTCTCCATGAAACCAAACGAACCAGACTGTTGGGACGCGATGGACTTTGGTCTGGCACTCCCGGCATGCTGGATGGGCCTCACCAATGGACCACGGATGCGAGGCGACACCACTCAGTCACTGCGAAAGACATCCCATTGTCGAGGATCATCCTCGAGAACTCCAACGGACCCATTCGAGACGGCGTCGCCGGCCAGATTCTTTGCGTCCTGCTCCTCGCGGTCCCATTCCGGGTCTCTGCAGCGGCCGACCAGTTCACAAAAGTGGCGGGTCATCCTGCATCCATCATTGGCAGATGCGGCCCTGGTGGCCTCCTCGCAGCTGAAATCATCCCCAACCGGTCAGATCAGCCATGGCGTTGGTCGGGGGGTTGCGAGCTGAAGAAGTCGAAAGTAGGAGAGAGACACGGGTTTGGTTGCCACCACGCCGATCGGAGAGACGGATATGTGGCGGATATATTATTGGACCTCCCCCTGGTACGTAACATAGCATTTGCGTCTGAAGAAGGGACTGGTTTGGTTTGGAATGGGGTGATAGTGAAAGATGATTGTTGGATTCGATCGAGAGACAATACCTAGTATCCCTCCCAACTGACCTCCACTATCGATCATTCGATATCGAGATCGGTATCTGCTCACCTACTCCGGAGTTGGTATAGTACTGTAGGTACCTGGATCGATAGATAGGCCATTAGCGAGGAAGGCGGTCAACGGCGACAGATCATCTTCTACTCTCTTTAGTACTCGACAACAACCAACATCCCCATATCTTTCCTTTCTCACGATTGTCATAAATCATGTTAAGAGGTATTGACTCTCGCACATCCCTGCATCACTAACAATTATCACTCCACTTTCGAGTAGAAAAGGGCTCATCGACATCACCGGCACTCTCAGCGAGCATTTTAAGATTTCGAAGGCTTAGGTGTAGAGAAGACCAGTGCGCATTGGTAATAGCAGCCATATACAGAAACAGTAGATGGCCACAGTCGCTACGTTTCGCGATGCGCTTTCTGAAAGAAGCCTATACTGGCACTTTCACATACAAGCGCAACAAGTTGAAGAGATTTTAGCAGTTACGCATAAAGACCCTGGATGGCTCCCATAAGTTCCGGCATTTATACTTGGGCACTTCCATAGACGTGTCTTCTGGCGCCTGGCTTAGCGGATCATGGATGATTGTACCTTTGGCCATGTCGTCTGTGTCAAAAATATCGCCTCGCTTTCGTTCATGCACGGTAGACAATATTCCTGACCGTCGGCTCATCTCCTCGAGAATCTTCAGTTCAGAGACTCTCCAGGCGCGCTGCGTTTGGACTTTGAGACAAAGGCTCGTCAGCGAGCGCGCTGGATGGTCCTCATCATCAGGCAAGCGACCGGGGAGGTAACCTCTCAATTGGTCAATCACCGGGGTGCTATCGCCTATGATGCCCGATCTTTTGAGCAGTTGGCTATTTGGGCGGTCCCAGATCGTCCATTGGTAATCGGGCCTCTCGAAGAGATCATCCCGGAGGGCAAGTTCTCGTAGAGTAGGCGGAAGAAGATTCCCGAGCCTGGTGGTTGGAAAGTCCGGCATCCATCCCAGGAGGACCCAAATGGGGCTTTCCAGTCTCTCCAGCGAAACCAGAGATTTTAAGGAACCCAGTGAGCTTTGTCTTTGCCAGACCTTATTGACCCAATCTTCGTCTGTGGTGTCTAGGAGGCAGTCCTCGAGATGACCCCAGTCGACCGAGATGACCAGGCTTTTCAAAGTCTCCGAGATGGTGGCCAATGCTGACGTGAAATGTCTCCATTCGTCCCAATGCCCACACTCGTAATACGGGTCATCTTTCAGGGCCTCCATGTCGAGTGCTTGGAAGTATTCCAACGTATGGAGATTCGGCGCAGTGGAAAGTCACGACGTAACAATTTCCATTCTTGCGCCGCAGTTTGTCGTGCGCAGAGTTTTGAGCTTTGGGAGCTGCCCGGTGGCTCCCTTGAGCCTGGGCGTAGGTGTCGACTCATGAAGTACAATTTCTAAAGTCTCCAGAGATGTCAACCCGAAGACCGTGGAGAGCTGCTTGGCAGTGAGGCCATCGTTGTAGAGAACACGACTGTCCTGGTCGTTCCTGATGTGGAGTTGCTTCATCTTGGGAAACCGTGGGCAGGTACAGCGAGGCGATGATGACTCGTGGTGCTCGAGTAAGATGTCGAGTAGATCAGACCAGTGAGCGACACTGAAATCCAGGTACAGGACCTCTAGGTTGGGAAGTTGGTAGAGCAGTAAAGCCATCAAGGGCCCTGATTCCCCGGCAAAAGTCCCCGCCTTGAGGATTCCTGGAATGGAGGGCATACTTCCTTCAGGGCTTCGGCCCACCAGCGCGATTCACCTGATGATGGAGGAAGATCTTTAAACTTCTGTAATTCCCATGGATCTTCATGGGCGCCAAAGAAGACGGATTTCACACGTCCTGCTAAGGCGGGATTTTCCCGGAGGCTGCGCAAGAAAAGGTGAATCGGTGGGTTTGGCAAGTCTAGGGTTCCCGGGATATTGAATCTCCATTTGATCAATCTGTAGAGAACAGGTTCGATGCGGTAATGTAGCCTTTTTCATGTGAGGGACAATGGCTTGAGAGATAATTCTGCAAGATAGGATAGAATCTCCAAGAGGATTTCCAACGGGTTCGTATCCAGCCGTGGGTTCGCCCTGGGCGGTATCTGCGAGGCCTTAGCATGATCAAGTGGAATTGCACAGAGAGGATGTAGTTTACCAGCGATGGGCCTTGAGTGGCACTTGGACTGTCTGACGCCATGTAATTTTGTTGAATCTGAGTTGCGTGAGTTGGTGTAGGTGTCAACAGTGTTTCTATCGAAAGTCATTGCGGGAGTCTGAGGCGTCGATGGTCGTCACCTGCTTTCCCTCACCTCAATCCCCTCGCTAACTCCTCTTCTCTGTTCCATCCACACTCTACGCCAATCTGACAGTCGACGAGGAAATCTCGTAAGAAAAACCACCTCTGATCTACCGGGATATCCATGCCTCTAACAAAAACTATAGTTCCAGGAGACATTTCTCATTTGAACGTCATCACTACCACGGGCCGAGCCCAGCGATGACCCTTAGGCATGGATGCATACTCCAGATGAATCCACGCTAAACAAGCGCCTCGACCAAGATCTGCTGGGATCACAAGCTTCGGCCCGGTCTTATCTCCTTCGGATTCGCGTCCATAACCCGTATCTCCGAGCTCCTGCATTAGCCCATTGTACGAAATAGCCACGTCTAGTACGACTAGGGAGTTCGGCGCAACCAGCCTAATTTGCTGACCACGTGGTTAAGCTGACATGGATGCCGTCCGAGCCGAGTCGGACGCCGAACTGTTCGAATAGGGGCCGATCCCCAAGTCGAGATAGACAAAGACAACAACCATGCTTCGTGGGATAACAAACCTGCTTGGTCTCGACTTAATAAGAAGCAAGCATCCCCAAAGCCTCGGGAATTGCGCAGACGGCCATCTGCCGAATGACCCAGAAGTGTCGAAATAAAAAAGCCAAGCCGCCGGGTAGAGTGGACACTCTCTGGTTCTCTGGCCCAATAAGTGGGTGCAACCAGACGGAATCGGGGCTCGGAAGGCCGAAGCGCGAGCTGCCCTAGGTATGCGCTAACCAGTTCCGATGGTGTCGTCGCCGTCGTCGTTCAACGGCCACGCGGATGTCGACTCCTCGATGGCGAGATTTATCAGCTTGCTTTTATGCAATCTGACAGGGTGCAAGGGATACCGCGTGGCTCTGGTGATGAATAAAACTGCACGATGATCTCATCGGGACCTTATGTTGACTCATGAGCCTGAGGTTCGGACTCGGGCTTTCGGATTTAGGAGGTATGTACTGAAGTATGCATAATATTCACCTTCTGGAAGGGTGGAGATCGGGACAGTGTGCCGTTATCCACCTCCTTTGCAGCATAGGATTTCTAATAATGTACCAGAAAATTCTGCCTAATGCTGAGCCAGTACTATGGGCTTAAATTGCAGATTCTTTGCGTACCCACCCTTGATAAAGGAAGGTACGATGGTTTATAAGGCCTCGAACCCCCAGATCCGATCTGGAGTTTCTTGTTCTTCCGCTATACAAGCTACATAATCTCCGGTTCAAGCCTCAGCCCTGGGTGGCGATATCAAAGGCTCCACGAAAGATAAGATAGAACAGTCCAGTTCTTCTAGCATTCGGTCATACGCATCTTTTGAAATGAGTACGAACACTGAAGCCGGCGCAACGCCGCACGATCCTCCGCACCATGAAAGGCAGCACCTTGAATCTTCAGACGTCACCCTCAACTCAGAATCTCGATCACTCGAAGGCCTTCATGGGATGAGCATGGAAGACCTGGAAGACCTCGACGCGGAAAAGCATGCTGGAGCCCCGGTCGACTCCCCGCCGGCATCGCCCAAAGATCCCAACATCGTCGAGTGGGATGGACCCGACGACCCCGAGCACCCACAGAATATGCCAACATGGAGGAAATGGCTCATCACCATGACACTGTCGTCCTTGACTATGTGGATCACTTTTAGCAGCAGTGTTTTTTCAACCGCCACAAGGGTCACCGCCGAGGAGTTCGACGTCTCGACGGAAGTTATGACCCTCGCAACGAGCTTGGTGGTGTTCGGGTTTGCACTTGGGCCGCTAGTCTGGTCACCAATGTCTGAGCTGTACGGTCGTAAAATACCCTTGTTCTTTGGCTACGCCGTCTTCTCGATCTTCCAGATCCCCGTCGCCGTGGCGCAAAACCTCCAAACCATCATGATCTGCCGCTTCTTGCTCGGTGTCTTTGGCTGCTCGCCTCTGGCCGTCGTGGGCGGTGCCATGGCAGACTTCTGGGACCCTATCGATCGTGCTGTGGCTATTTCCATGTTCTCTGCTGCTACTTTTGTTGGTCCGGTACTGGGTATGTCACCCCCAAAGTCCATGTTACGGTTTCATGTTCTCTAACCATGTGTAGGTCCCATTGTTGGTGGCTTCATCACGGATTCGTACCTTGGCTGGCGATGGACGGCATGGATCACCCTTATTGCGTCCGCCACGTTCGGTTCCATTGCTCTGTTCATCGTCCCGGAGACGTACGGGCCGGTGCTTCTCCAGAGACGTGCCGCTCGTCTGCGTCGCGAGACCGGCAACTGGGCGCTGCATTCGTTCCTCGACGAACATCGTCCCACCGCCTCTGAGATTGTATGGAAGTACCTCCTGCGTCCGGTCCAAATGCTGTTCCTCGAGCCGATCCTCCTCCTCATCACGATCTACCTCGCCTTGATCTACGGAATCCTCTACCTCTTCTTCGAAGCCTACCCGGTTTCCTTCACAGAAGTCCGCGGCTGGACGAACGGTGGTATTGCCGGTCTGCCCTTCCTCGGAATCATGATCGGGGTCCTCTGCGGCGTCGCCTTGATCATCTGGCAGACCAAGACGCGGTTCGCGCGCAAGCTCGCCAAACACGGCCGCGTAGTGCCGGAGGAGCGCCTCATCCCCATGATCCCGGCGTCTATCCTGCTGCCCGCGGGTCTGTTCTGGTTCGGCTGGACCTCTGACCGCAACATCTCGTGGGTGCCGCAGGTGATTGCCGGCGTGCCCATTGGCATGGGTATCCTGGTCATCTTCATGCAGGGCCTGAACTACATCATCGACGTGTACATGATGTTCGCCAACTCGGCCATTGCGGCCAACACGTTGGTTCGGAGCAGCCTCGGTGGCGCGTTCCCGCTCTTCGCCGTGCAAATGTATCACAAGTTGGGGGTGGACTGGGCGTCGTCATTGCTGGGATTCTTGACTGTTGCAATGATCCCGATTCCGATTGTGTTCTTCTTCTACGGAAAGAAGATCCGGGCGATGAGCAAGTTCACGCCGAAGCTATGAGCATGGTCTTTGGTTATTTGTCTCGCAGCGCATCTGGATGACATACGTTTGGGTTTATGCATATACGCCTCACGTTGGTTTCAGCGTCTTATGGTTATGATTCATATAGATATAGATAATGTTTACTGCATATATGCGATTGCCTCTCGAATTCAGAAGCCAAGTAACTAGTTGTCCATCTAGAGCTGACGCACCAGGTCTAAACAGCGGTCAGCGCCTAGGATATTTTTAGCTATTCGGCGCGCGCTAACAACCCACAGATCAGCATGTACAATCATGCGTCTCTAAAACATGTGTCGAGAATACCCACGGCAATATGAAGGCCTGCTAATCTGGTAGGGAATTTGTTTGAGTAAGGGTCCCAAAGTGAATCTATGATTGTTCCTATCGACGGTCATGTGACGACCATGCATATCTCCATCGCCAAAGTAAATGGATCAGATGTGATATTGACATCCCAAGACCACGTAGAACCTGAAATACACAGCCCAGCTCCCTGAGTGAGCGATATACCTACATATCCCATGCGATAGTGCCAGAAAAAAAGAAACGCCGAAGCTGATGCTGACCCCCGTAAATCGCTGAAAACGCCGGCAAATGCGACACGCTATTCATATATCATGAACTATCATCCACGTGATCACTATCCTCCATCCTCTGCTTCTGCTTCAGACCACCAACCGCCTTCTCCACCGCCTCCTTGGCGGTCTTTTCCAAATCAGACTTTGCATCCAGTTCAAGGGCTTCTACATCGCCCACTCGATCATATAATTGGCGAGAAATCGTGCGATTGATGTCTGTGTACTCGTCTTTGGTGATGGTCTTGGAGCGGTAGTACGGCTTGAGCCATGACCCCACCAGTTTCTGGATGTCTGATTTAACAGCCAGGGATAGTTTGGGGCGGCTTGGCGAGTTGTCAGTTGACCGCACCATTGGGGATCGCATAGCAGCCCGAGGAATGCGCCAGCGAGGGAGCCCCACGCTATCTCGAATGGGAGAGGACTCCTTGACTCCCGTATCCTTCGCATCGGCGGAGCCAGCGGGAGAAACGTCAGGCGAGAAGGGCGGGGACGACAAGTCGGCTGGTGAGGAAAGCTGGATGGGAGAGATGGGCCTGCTTCTCATATGGGGCGGGGGAGTGGCTGACGATAAAACGGGAGAGGAATGGTTGGAGGGGGCGGGAGAGATCGAAGGCGAAGAAGGACCAGGGGTGGGATGGTCGGTCGGAGCGACCGACGCCTGGGCGGACGGCGGGTAGGAACTCGAAGGTTTCGAGGCCTCTTCGACTTCTTTCAAAAGGGATTGCAGGAAACTCGGCTCCGTCGAACTCTCCGCATTGATTCGGGCGGAAGCTTGTGCGCTCGCGGCCCTCGAAGACTCGCCATTTTGCAAGGCCAGTGCGGCCAGGTCCTGAGCCCTGCGAGTTCGCGGGCGTTTCAATTTCCGCTGAGGTTCGGTCGGCTCCGGCGAAGGGGATAAAGTCGGCTCCTTTCTCTTGCGGGCAGCACTGGGGTCATTTTCAATCTCGCGAGCTCGTTCAAACGCGTTCCAGGCTCTCATCTCCTCCAGAGATTCTGGCTCCGGGGTTGGCTCCCGAGGCACGCGAGGTCGTGAAGGCCTTGGTGCTTCAATATCCAATAGCGCAGCCGTGTCTCGAAATCGATTGCTGCCGCCTTGCCGTTCAGCGACTTCGAACCGACGCTGCCAAGCCCGGAATTCGCGCTGATTTGCCGCCTCCCGTCGTTGTTGCTGACGAGCGCGCTCTATGGCTCTGTCGTCATCAAACGGGAAATCCAGGTCGAGGTTGAGATGATCCCAGACAGACTGCCAGACCCGCGCCCAATGAAGAGAATTCATCTGGTTTCGGTTTTGGGCTCTCCGCTGTTGAGCTCTGGTTCGACGGCCCCGTCGTTCCTGAGTGCGTGCCGGTCGGTCTTCTGTGTCAGGGGATGGATCCAACGCACGTTGGGTTTCACATCGGGCGCAGTACCAAGGCCCCGAGGGGACCCCGTCCAGCCCGACACAGTAGGTATGGGACGGGGCGTCACACCCGTCACAGAGGAGGAGTAGTTCTTCATTATCGGAATCACCACAAACCGGACAAGGTTGGAAACCGGTAAAGTCGTCATCGACATAGTCGATCACCATCGACGGATCGACGTCGGCCACCTGTACCCGGTCTTGGACGGCGTATGATGAGAGAACAGGGCCTGTGAGGAGAGCAGTATTAGTACCAGGCCTTGCGTATGAGGTTTTCAATCAGGGGGTCCCGTTATATGAACGAGTACGACACAGAAAGCAGAAACATACCTCCGATTCGGTCGCTCAGCTCCACCAGATTGAAGCTACGACGACATATTGGACAACTGTTGGCTCTTTCCACCCAGGGCTTCAGACAGTTATTGTGTAAGATATGACCACAAGGCAGTAGCTGGGCGATCTGACCTGCGTCCTCCGTACCATCGACGCCCTCATGCTTGCTAGCAGAGCCCGTGGGTAGGCCATCAGCGTCTTGAAGGTCAGGTCTTGGCGCGGCCTCGGCGGCGACGGCCAGAGGATCGCTGGCGCTTTCGCCAAGGTCTCCTAAGCACACAATACAGGTGTCGGACATTAACAGAGAGGGAAGAATCCGGATTGTCTGCAGGGAAACTGAGAGAAGGCATGAAGAGCAACTGACAGACGGAGGATGGAGGGAGCAGAAGTAGAAGGGGAAGGGAGAAGGAGAGAGAGAGAGGTGATGTGGGGAGAAAGCAGCCGGCCTTTTGAAGGTTGGTCCACCGTCCCGGTCTAACGCAAAATAGTCTGGTCGGGCAACGTGACCAGAGGCCAATCACCGCAAGGTACATGGGAGGTCTCAGGATGATCAAGTATTTACGTACTCCATCAAATGCACTCGCAATGCACTCACGCTGGGCCCTTGCAGTGCACCAGAATACCCCTCTTTTCGGTTGGATCTTGCTGTGCTTGGGAGGGTGGCCAGTGTAGCCGGTCGTCCCTAGCCGCGGGTGACCCAACTGAAAGGATGCCATCGCTAGATCTCTACGTAGGTAACAAGCATGGTACTCTCAAAGGTGTTAAAGGCGCCGGAGCGTTTCTTCTTGTCTTATAAAAATGGTCACGATGATCATCCGTCCCCCCGGTTATCAGACGGAAAGGGAGGGAGTTCAAGAGCTAGTCCACGATCACGAGGTCAAAGAGCCCGAAGATCTTCCAAGCAAAGGCTGTGCAGCCTGACGACTCTCAGGTGGACCGAAGGGATTTTTGCCCATTTCTTTCGCGCCAGTCGTATGGAGTCCCATCACGCGCATGGAGCCGGCGAAGTGGGAGCAAAAGCAATGGAGTCTACTCTGGGATGCGTTGGAAACAGTTCGCGGTGCTGTCAGAAAACACAATCATGGTCCGCTTCGTCGACCGAAGAAAGTTCGTCACAGGTCGTGGAAGCAATTCGCAACGTAGCACGCAAACAGAACACAGGCGAACAGTATCATATACGGGTCCTTATAGAGGATTCTCAAGTCATCCGTGGTATTGTTGTCTAGTAGGTAGTCATGTGCCGTGTTCGACTAGTCACGTCGAACCGAAGCCGGAATTCGTAACAAGATTTAAGCTCTCTTGAATTTCGCTATTTTTTATTTCAAACGTAAAAAGGAAATCCCATCATGACACTTAAACCTCCGCGATTTCTCTGAGACGACGGATGGTGGAGCGGGTGGCGGCGGCGGCAGGAGTGCTGTAGCACATTTTGGTTAGTTTCGTGTCACACTTGTCCACCGGTCTGCGTGGACGGAAAACCCAGTCGGTTTCCACAAGGGGAACGCTGGAAGCCAATGCTGGTTCAGAGGGCGCGACTTACGAGACGGTGTAAGCACCACCGGCAACGGTCTTCTTGCAGCCCTTGCACTCCCAGATACCAACGGCCTGGCGCTTGACGGTGTTCTTGCCGCAGAAGGTGCAGACGTAGCGGGCGTGCTGGGACACTTCCATCTTCTTCACCTGCTTACGCAGGGAGGCACCGTATCTATTATCAATCGTCAATAAACCGGTTCCTCGTAGCGGCGAATCGCCTCCGAGTCATTCGTTTCATTTCTGGGCCGATTCCTTTCGATCGTTCCGGCGAGAAAATAATAACGTCGACTTCGAGGCGGGTTCAGGAGAGGAGAGCGCGAAAAGCATACCTGGTACCATATTTACCGGTGATGCCGACCTCTGAAAATTGGGAGTCAGTATTTCTGATGCTGGCGAATTGATCGAGACGGTCGTCAAAACATGCTGGGAGCACTTACTCTTGGTGCGCTTGGTCATCTTGTCTGATTTGGCTGTTCAGGTCGAAGATGGATACAGTGCGGCAAGACGAAATCGAGACTGAGGCTTTCAACGGAGAGAGTGTGGTTGTGGGTGGGCTCGCTTAGGGCTAAAGGCTTGGCGGTCACGTGTGGCTGCGTGCATCATCGCTTTGCCAGAGTACTATATCAGAGTGTACAAAAGCAGAGAGAAAGAGATATATGCCGGTCAATTCAAGCAGAAAAGGATTAGACTTCGCATAAAGTCTCGGCTTCTCTTTTCTTCTAAATTTTGTATTCCATATTTCTAGGCGTGTGTCGTCCTCCTGGCAAGTGCCCTAGCCATGATGAAAATTATCCCAGAAGGGACTCGCTCTTGAACTTTTCTCTTCTCGCTAGTTATCAGAGATTCTTCTCTCACGAATCTGCATCTATATGCATTAATCTAGACTCTTCCTTCCATTATTGTTGTCAGAGATGGACGCTGCGTGGAGGACATAATCACATGATTTCCCAATCCATCCGTCCCGAATGGGTTAGGCCGATGGCCGACGTTTCCGTGGCAGAAGGGACGGGATCAACAAAGTCAACAAACGTCATCAGTACTGTTGCCTCAAAGTAGGCATATCATCTTGTCTCCTCTTCAAGATTAATCCAGTCCGGTCAAATCCCATATTTGCAATATAACGCTCTCGTTCTGGGTACAACCCACTGGTATCAGATATGGATGCCAGCAGACAGTATGATCTAGTCCTCCATGGACCTACAGGATATACAGGCCGTCTCTGTGCCGAACACATTGTCAAGCATCTTCCAACCAATTTGAAATGGGCCCTCGCGGGACGCTCTCTTGAGAAGGTCGAGAAGATTGGCAAAGAAATTAAAGAATTGAATCCGGATCGCACGGAGCCAGGTACTTGCTCCGGGAAATATATTTCCACAACCTCGTCCCGGTTAACCTTCCAGTAGACACTTTGGCAGTCCAACTGAACGCCACCGAACTCAATAGCCTGGCTCAGAAGACCAGGCTCATCATCAACTGCGTGGGTCCATATCACTTGTACTCGACCCCGGTGGTCGAAGCATGTGCCGCCAATGGAACCCACTATGTTGATGCGTAAGTTCTCTTTTATCCACACCTGGGATAATCTGTCATTGACTTACGTAGTACCGGAGAAACCCCCTGGATCAAGACTACCATCGACAAGTATCATGAGATCGCGAAGTCCAATGGTGCTATCGTGCGTACATACTCGTTCTGGAGCAGAAGCTCGGAGCTGACCATTCTAGGTGATTCCGTCTGTTGGGATCGAAAGTGCTCCGGCCGATATCTTGACCTGGTCGGTTGTCAAGCGCGTGCGGGAAGAGTTGTCGTGTCATACCCGGGAAGTCACCTGCGCCATCGACGAAATGAAGTAAGCCATCATGAGCCAAGGCGGCTTGATCTCCTTCTCACCATGTCTCGCAGGAGCTCCGGGGTGAGTGGTGGTACCCTTAGCACCATTCTGACCACCCTTGACACAGTTTCGCTTTCCGATGTGCTCAAGTCCACCCACCCCTTCGCGTTGGCTGCCTCCACGCCCCCTAAGGACATTCCCCGTGAGTCGATCATGGAGAAAGTGCTGGGTGCTCGCGCGGTGCGCGACCTGGGTACCCTGACAACCTCCCCGTCCGCGACGTGCGATATCACGATCGTGCATCGCAGCAGCACCTTAATGCCGGAATTCTACGGTCCCCGGTTCTACTTTCGACAGTTCCTCCGCGTGCGGAACGTGTTTGTCGGCATTGCAGTTCATTACCTGTTTCTGATCGGTATCACGCTGTTGCTTCTGCCTCCAGTCCGGTGGCTGGTGAAGCAGGTCGCCTATGGTCCGGGACAGGGTCCCAGCATGGAGAGTTCTCGCAATGACCGAGTGGAGTACCGTGCCGTAGCGACGGCGGATCAGAACACGCCATCCCCGAAGCGGGTTCTTGGGAAATTGAAGATCCAGGGTGGTATGTATTCGGTCACGGGACTGTTGATGGCGGAGGCAGCCATGACCATCCTGGAGAACGAGGACAAGGTCAGAAAGGTCTCCCGGGGAGGCATCGTGACATCGGCCACGTTGGGACAGGACTACGTGGATCGGCTGGAGAAGGTCGGGTGCAAGTTTGAGTCGCAGATATTTGATTACTGATGGATGTTCCTGATTGTGTGATATGTGTGATGGTGATGGTGATTCATGTTGATATCCGATGTTAGGTCACATCTACCTAATTTACCTACCTCTATCTCCACTTGGAGCTTAGGTATGTGCATGCAGTACTACCATATCCTGCCTACGACAGTCTCCCGTCCCTTAGCACAACCAGGCCAAGACACTATACCATATCTGGTTAGCCAAATACCACGTGATAGACAGAAATGGGATGGCGTGCGGGAAGACACGGGAATACCGTACGATACGATACAGCCGTACGGTATGCGTGTTCGGCATCGCATCAGGAGAAATCTCGAGGTAAAAGATGCAGTCGTGATGGCTTCAAAAGAAGCCTCCCCTGGAGAGTTTCCCCTGTAAATTTGGTCTTCTAGTGCTGGTTGGGCTGCTGGTCCATTCTATGCCTCGCCTGGTTCCCCCTTGACCTTCCCTCCCCCCTACCCAGCGGGCGAGCGGACACACACACTTGTAATGATTTGACGGGGGTTCCAACATCCCCCCAGCACATTTTCCCTCCCTCGTCCTCTCCCTCTCTCTCCCTCTCTTTTTTCCCCCTTCAGTCGCCGCAAAGCAAAGTGCCCGTCCTGCATTGGATCGTCATCCACATCCACCACATCTGGGAAACTTGTCAGATTCGACGGTTTAATTATCGGCAGAAACAAAACAGACTTCAGAGGCCCAGCAACGAGATAGTTATTACGCCAGCTCGTTTTGTCAGCTGATTAGCCAGCCGTTCGCTTCCGTTTTGCTTGCCTGGCGTGAAAGACCCAGAACCGAGCCGACTCCAGGCAGACCCATCCAGTCATCAGTGAGTGCTTTGGGAGCCCTCGTTCGACTGGCGTTCCGGCCGATTTCTACGCGGGTTGTTATTGGTGTCATCTCCATTATTATCGATCTTGTTGTTCCCTTGCTCTGTTCGCGGTCGTTTCCCTAATTTGCGCGACTTGTTGCCTGACTGCCTCATTACCCTCTCCCCCCCCTGTTGGTATGTTCCTCACCATCCCCATTCCTCTGATTCGCATGACGCATGACTCTGCTTTTTGCCTTCTTTATGCATCTTATTGCTTTCCACCACGTCCATCAGTACACCTTCTCCTTTCCCATGCGCATTGTGGCTCAGGGGGCTGAGGTGACCCGTCGGTCACTGTCGCGTCTCTCCGCGAACACCAGTCGACGTACCTCCCTCCATGCGGAAAATGAGCTGACCTTCGTTTGTTCTAGGATCCCACCAAGGATGCGACCATAAACAATCTTCTCTCTTTCTTTCCCTCCTCTTCTTTTCTTATCTCGATTATACCCTTTTGTTGTGAAGTGTCGCCGCGGGCGTTCTCCAGTTGCGCAAAGTGACACGTTCCTTTCTCTCAATTCTCGAATCGCCGAACTCCTTTACTCTCACCCAACCAACCCTTCAGCATGCCCTCCCCAGAAGTGACCCAACCGGGGCAGCTCGCGACTGACGCACACGCCGAGACGGCTCACGAGAGCTCCGCCGATGTCAGCAACGCCAACGGCGACATGAGCGAATCTCCCACGGACCAGCGCGCGAATGGATCGGATATAATTGCGGATGTGAAACAGAACGCGAAAGCCGTCTTAGCGGCATCTGGTGTGCCGTTACCCTCGGCCGAATCAAGTCATGACGCATCGAACGGGGAGAATGGTCTTGCTTCGAGCAAGAAGCGGTCGCGCGACGGCTCCATGATCCAACAAGCGTCTGAGGCGTTGCCGGTGCGCGTGCGCGAGACCCCAACGGAGAAGATACTGCTCGAAGAGTATGTCAACCGCGAATTCGAACACTCCGCGTTGGTAGCGTGGCAGAATCCCGCGCAAGAACTGCAGCAACAAAAACGCGCGGAGAGGGACTTTTATCTCACGCTACGGCGTGAGAACCACATGAACCCCGCTGCTTTGTACGGCGTAGGCTACGAAGGTTTCGGCAACGCTCGTACGGATTTACGCGGTCAACACCCCCAGTTGTTGTATCCGTCGAATCGACGTCGACCAGGAAACCGGCGGACACGCGAGCTTCGAGTATCACGGAAGGACCTCAAGATGCAGAATGAACAGATCGAAGACCTCGTACCGATCCGGCTCGACATTGACTGGGAAAAGATCAAAATTCGAGACACCTTCACGTGGAATCTCCATGATCGCGTAGTCTCCCCCGACCTGTTCGCCGAGAAGTTCGTGGAGGATCTGGGGCTCCCTCTCGAGTCGTGCGTGCCACTGATACGTATGGTTTCGCAAAGCATCCAGGAACAACTCTGCGACTACTACCCCCAGCTCTACATTGAAGAAGACGCCCTTGACCCTCACCTCCCTTACAACGCGTACAAGAACGACGAGATGCGCATCCTCGTCAAATTGAATATTACCATTGGCCAACATACCCTCATCGACCAATTTGAATGGGATATCAATGACCCCCACAATTCGCCTGAACAGTTTGCTGCCCGCATGACGGACGACCTTTCGCTCTCCGGCGAATTCACAACCGCCATTGCGCACTCCATCCGCGAACAGTCGCAGCTGTTCACAAAATCCCTCTATATCCTCTCCCACTCCTTCGATGGTCGGCCGATTGACGATCCCGACATGAAATCTTCCTTCTTACCCACGCCTCTTCCCTCCCCCTTCAGACCCTTCCAGGCCGCAAAGGAATTCACGCCGTATCTTTATGAACTGAACGAAGCCGAGCTGGAACGGACAGAGGTATCGATATCGAGAGATCAGCGCCGGCAGAAGCGGTCTGTCAACCGCCGTGGTGGTCCGGCGTTACCGGACCTGAAAGACCGACAACGGACCATTCGTACGATGATCGTCTCGTCTGTCATTCCCAACTGCGCCGAGTCCGTAGAAGAGAGCAATCTGTTCAAACGGTCTGGCTCCAGCCGCCACAGGCGTGCGGCCGTTGGGCTTCGTGATGGTGGTGACGATTCAGATGAATCCGATAGCGACGAATCCTCCATCACCGCATCTCCGGCGATCGGGCCTCATCTGGCTCAAGGTACTGCTCGCACGAGGGGCATGAGAGGAGCTGCCAGTGCAGCTACCGCTGCCCTTCGCGCGAACCTGGGGCAGTCTGCCACCCCTGAACCTCATCACGATGTTCGGGTTTCTGCGCGGAGACAAACGTATCGCGAAGAAAGCGTCGAAGAGCAGGAGAAATTAATCGTGAAGCTCAGGATTTCCCCCCAGAAGTTCCGCCAGTACTTAGCCCACGGACTTCAGTCCGTATCAATCGGCGCCAAAACCACGCCTGGACATCAACCTCCCTCGCAACAGAGCACCCCTCATACTGGCACCCCAACTCCGAATCCCATGGCACCCCCCTCCAATATCCAGCCACAAGTCCGTGTGCCCAGTGTCGGCGCTCCATCCCAGAAACCAGTTCCTACACCACAGATCGGCGCCATCGATGCACCACAGCCCCCAACGCCAGGTGTCCCTCCGGTGAGTTTCCTTTATGTCATTATGCCTCTACAGATGGAGTCTCCCGGAGTCTAGGCGGATTGTTCTGTGTGACTTGGTACTAATATTTTCTGTAGCCGCAACCCCCAAGTTGGGTCCAGGCCGGACTCGCGCGGCTGAAGCAGTCGTACCCCAACGATTCCTTCGAGGGAGTGATGCGATACACTGCTGTTGACACCGAGACCATGATGCCAGTCGCTGGCTCGACTTCCCCACCCGGCGCTAAGCTCAAATATCAATATCTCCCGCGCATCCGGTGCCATGACTGTCCGGGGAAGCTTTACACTCCTGGACCCGGTACGACGGTCGAAAATTTCGAGGTCCACCTCCGCAACCGACAACATAAGGAGCGTGTGGAGGAGAGACTCCGGAATGGTCACGCTGGCGGCAACGGACCATAGATTATGAGCAACGATGGAGCAGTCGAACTTTCTTACCATTATGTATACTTTTATTACCTTTTACAGAGTACAACATATCCCTCACGTGGGAAACATTGCAAAGCTGGGACTTTTCCTTTTGATTGGCTGTACATGATTTGGAGCGATTCATGGATTGGTTTTGGGTTTCAGCAGTGTTTGTTTCTACTACAAGACGTTTGTAGGGGCTTGGGTTCTGTTCTTTGCGTCCATGTTGTTATATTACCATGAATAATCCCTGGTCCTTGGATGGGTCAGGGCGACTGTAAGACCATAACAAGTGTCGTTACTATAGCATGATCGTGGAAGGCAGTTGCTCTCCAGAGAATGTCGTAGATAGTCTCTACAAGATAGTGGACAACAGTTCAGCTAGTGGTATAATATTGAGACCCTCTGTCAGTTTGATTAATGATGCATGATCTGTCTTCTGGTGACAGGGCCTGGAGTGCATTGTTCAACATACCTAGTGAAGATACTGCTTGAGATGAATGGCTATACCATGGCGACGCTTCACACATACGTAGTGCAGAATACATAGAGTCAGTAGTAAATAGAATATCGATAATTGACTGCGAATAGTTAAGGAAACGTACCAGTGGTCCCTTAACTGCTGATAGTATGAATGGGACTCGACTCTTTAGCATAGTTAAGTACCCTTACTCCTACTCCTATAAAGATCTTCGTTACCTTCCCCTTTCCATCTCATTTTCATTCTCAGTCTCATTCTCCTCTTGTCCTGTCGGACTGCCGTACCTAGAATGATCTTAGTCTTTTCGGTATAGAGGTCAGAGTCCGTCATTTCGGCAGCAGGATGGCTGTGCCATTTGATAGATAGCTCGGATCCGTTAACGAGCGCTGTCCAACCATCGGACATGCAATGATACGATCCATGATCGAAAATCGGTTTGAAGACTGAAAAAGGAGTAAGAGAGACTTTCAGAGTCAGTCTGTGGTAAGAGGTGCCCCCGGCACCAAGATCACTCACATCCGGATTCAAAAAATCTGGAATTTTTTCCGACAACATATCTTCCACCTCCAGTACGTATTAACTTTATCTATGAAATACTTTGATAATAATACTAATCTTATGATATAGGGCGGACCAGACCCCAACCGGGGAATATATATATCGATTTATGTATACATATGCTAGAAGAGTCCAGGCTAGAGGGTCCAACGGCAAGACTGTGCCGTCGATGAGCACTGTTTTAAGAGCCTTCGCGGCTCTTAATACAGTGCTCTCCAGAACACACAAAGACCTCGACAAGAATTATAATCGGCATGACCGTGAGAAAATCTTGAGCTATCTGGACGGTCTTGTACGAAATGGAGATTTAGTAAGAAGTCGCTGGTCTGAGCGATGTGGGTACGGCTTTACTGTTGTCCGTCGACTAGCGGAAACATATCTCGATCACTCACTGAGTAACGGCTGCCTATCTTGGGATTATCCATTATCATAGTCCTCACCTTGGTATTACAGTCCGCTTTAACAGCCCGGGCTGGGGACGTCGGACGGTCATGCCACTATAATGGCGACCAATATCTGCATTGGTCTGACATCAAACTTGTCATCAGCCCGGAACCTGAGAGGCCGCTTGTGCCTGCAGTTCATCAAAGGACATAAGTGAGTTGTTATGCAAGTACCGCAGATCGTTCGCTTACATTCTGACCAGAGACGATCTGAATGAGGGCTATCGCCCATCTCCCATCTAGAGCAGTAACTGGGATAGAAGAGAAGACAGCGGCACACTTCGCAAATCACTCAAATGCCATTTGTTACAAGAGTCAAACATCCTATTCATTGATCCTCCTCTGAGAAGGAACCAGGATGCTGTCTGTGTAGTAAAGTTTCTGGTGATTCAATGCTCTTCGCCTTGGGGTGGTAACGCTTGCCGCCACGCCTAGCCAGATATTTACATATTTACATCTCTATGTATCAAACTTCTAAACAAGTCATTTCAGTCCTCTGCATCTCGTGAAATGAGAGGGGTGTAATGGATTGGATTCAGTATATTGACCAAATGACCATTACGCTACCAAAAGTGCCTTGGCCCTTAGTGGTATGTAAGGTATAATCTATCGGTGCGATCTCAGATTTGACACAATATACTGAATCACTGTGAGGATGACTAAGAGGCTCTGAGACCAGGAAGCTCATTAGAATCCCTCTATCTACGTGATTACTCCTACATCCATTTGTAGGCAAGGTGTCTTTGATCTTCATGTGTCCCGTAAGTAAATCACCGTAAAGCATGAAGGATCTTCTTTTAAGCAAACCAGACCTTTCATAATAAACGCTAGCGCAAAAAGAAACCAATGGATCTATAAGATCCCAGGCACCATCCTCCACGGTACCAGGCGTTTATACTGTTCCCAGTATGCCCCGTACTTGGTTGAGCAGCGCTTTTCATCCCGATGACACCGGTGCACCAGCAAACACGTCATGTAGATAAAATATATGTAAGGCAAGATGTAATTCCATCCGCAGGTGACGCAGGTGCAGAAGGAGAAGATGATGTCCCCGATGTAGTTGGGATGGCGCACAATGCCCCAGCATCCTAGAACGCCATTAGCCGGTCGTCCACCACGTCGACGTTTGATAGAGACTTTCCACGTACCAGAATACAGCAACCGGGACTCGTGGATGTCCCCACTGCCGGTTGTGTACTGGGCGCTTATTACGCGCTGTCTGGACTCGATAAACCGGTTACTTCCACTCCCGCGGAGTATCTGTTTCTCGTAGTTTGACAGCCGAAAGAGGATATACCCTGCGACTCCGGCCATGAGAAGAACACTGAAGATGCCCCATGGAAGATGTGTGGGGTACAAGGCCAGATATTGGGCCTGGATTGTATAGATCATCGGGAGCCAGGCGGCGGGACCCCAACCGAGACAGAATCCAAAGTGGTCCAGTGCAATATCGATCGTGCTCAGGTACCTGGATTCAATTGGGGTCAGCTCTGACAAACAAGCTGCATTAGTCAAGGATAAGTACCAGTCCTCGTTGACGAAGAAGTCGATCGTGTAAATAGCATGGAACAGGGTCACGGCCACCATGGAGTTCGATATAGACCCGAATGCTTCGTATTGCTTAGCCATGAAGGCTAGGTCACTGGTCATAGATCAGCATCTGCACGCCTAGAGCATCAAAGTCTCGCCTAGTACATTAGTACCCATGAGTTCATGCCAACGCGGCCGATCTGAAAGAGTTTCACGTCCCAGAGCGCGCCTAAACGTGGATTCAACTCGATACCGGCCAGGAAATCGTGTAAGATCGAACCTAGCCCAGGTCAGTGAATCCCGCCCTCGTGTTGGTATATCCTGGAGTCTCTTATCCCACCGCTGAACCGGCGATCACGCTCAAAGGTTGGGCTCACATGTGCCTTGACATACGCCAGCACCGCAGTGATCAGCCCGTAAATGTTGGCGACGACCAGGAGTGACCCCCAGCTCCGCGCGATGCTCGCTATGGCACCAACCCCGCCTACATATCCTGCAAGAACAAAGCCACATAGTGTGAGAAACCAGCACGACAGTCCGTTCATCAGGTACGGATGCGAGTGGCCTCCAGGCGTCGGCGGGCCGTGCACCACCTTGCCGGGAACGACGGTGTACAGCATAGCCTGTACAACCACCCAGCCTGCATACCCCAGTACTGGGCCTGCAGAGACCGCCGGCAGGTAACGTAAAATGAAGACGAACGGCGACTGGACGAACAGTGGTTCTGTTATGGCGGCCCAGATCGAACCACCAAAGTGCTCCAGGCAGATGTGGAGGAACAGAGTGAGGAAGATCGAGCCGACCACCAGTCCCAGGCTCAAAAGGCCCGAAAAGGCAGAAACATGCTGTCGACGTCCCCAGAAGATATTCGGGGAGCGTGTCTGCTTGTCGGTACCCTGCAGAAGGACATAAGGCACAGCAACTGGGGCCATAGCGCGACTTCGGTGGATGATTCAGAACCGAGGGATCACGATGACCTTTTGATATATGCTCTGTGGATGCGGCGTGGTGTTTTATATGATGAGGTTGACGGCCACATGAGCTTTTGTGTCCAGCGAAGACACAAGACCATGGTGGATGTCGCTCTTGCCTCGGTGGGCCTGGTGATGTGAGCCATCCGGAGTATGTCAAGTGAAGTGGAAAGATCTCACCGGGTCGATGCAAGGGACATGTGCTGATCTACTAGCATCTCTTCCCCGACGTGCTCCCTCCTATCAAAGCATCTTATCATGGACCCTTTCAGCTGCGGATACGCTGCTGCAAGATCTGACCGTTGCGCATGAGCTGAGCTTGCGTCACCATACGTTGTCCTGCCTAGCACCCGCAGACGGTTCGCGTTGTGTGATGGTCTACCTTATGGGGTTACGTCCGGCTTTGGATGCGGTTCTGCAAAGGGAGTACATAAGGCCCCGTGGTCTGTTCAGGTCTATATTACACAAGCATTGATGGCTGTCTACTTTCAGCAATTTAAATTTCACTTCTACGCTGGACATGGTCTCCCAGAGCTTGGAAACTAAGCATCGAGATATTCCGACATGACCCTGGATCCAAAGATGCGAAACGCCCTTCTTTGTAGACCGGTATCAACGCGAATCCATATCCCTAACCAAGACTAACCTTCCATCCACCACAACAGCGCGATGGTCGGAATTATACACCCCATCATCGAACCGATTCGCCAGCACAGCATACCCGTCCACCGTCCAGGCCTGTCCGCCCGCCGTCCCATTCCCAAGCAAGACATAGTCTATCCGCGTGGGATCCTGCCCCTCATATCCAAATCCCGTCCAGGTAAGCTGATTCCCATAGTGCTCAGCCGCCGGAACTAACATGGCTGCATCAGCCAGCGGCGACCCGGGCGCCGTCAACTCGACATACGCCTCTTCAAAATCCTGGCTGTTGAAGTCTCCCGCCAGGAACACCCCATCGATGAAGTCGTCGCCGTAGTCGCCAGCGGAGTACTGGCTGATCTTTCGCAGGATGATCCGCGCAGCCTCGAGTCGCGACCGCGCGCCCTGGTCGTCTAGATGCGTGTTCATCGCCAGCACGGTCTGGCGACTGGCGCGGTGCGTGAACACTCCGATCGTCACGATGCGGATCGACGCCGCATCCCAGCTCTTACTGGGGACGTCCGGCGTCTCTGACAGCCACACCGTCTCCCAGTGGTTGATCTCCCAGTGCTGCGGCTGGTAGATGATGGCGGAGTACTCGCCTGCTTGGTACCCGTCGTCGCGGCCGACCCCGATGTAGTCCCAGCTGGTGGTGGGGCGGCTGTTGAGGCCGGACAAGACGTCGACAAGCTGGTTGTGCAACACCTCCTGGAGACAGATGAAGGCGTTCTGGTTGCGCGTGTTGAAGAGGAGCTCGTTTATGAGGAGCTGTTTGCGCTCGGCCCAGGGCCGTTCGCCCTTGAAGGGGGCGGTGGTTGCATAGCGGATGTTGTGGGTAAGGATGCGGATGGGAAGCTCGGCTGCGACTTTCATTGTGCGTGGAGCTTTGTGTATGATGCGATGATCTATCTTATGGGTGGACTTGGGTTGTTGATGTTACTTGGAGGTTGGGGAGGAAGTGAGGAGAAGCTATGGAATGCGGGCGTGTCTTGTGATTGGATGAGCGTGACCATCTATTTCGGTACCTTTGTATGTAGCATGTCTATACTTCTAGGTACCTAGTACCTAAGCAGGCAGTCCAGCTGTTCAATGCACCTACCATATTAACATTCATATAAGAAGCCAGTCCTGTCCCATTCGGCCGATTGTAAACACCCATCGCGATGCAAACGACCCCGGGCCACCTTCTTGCTCCTGCCACTGCCAATATCCCTGCAAGATGCGCCCCGCATTGACCCCATTCATGCAGCTGGTGACGGCCCAAAATCGCTCCAACGAGCTCGACAGAAAGTCCCGTTGCGCGGGCTCCCGACACTCCAGACCGGCGACAAAGATTGGCCAGAGGATGCACTTGAAGAGAGCGTCCTCCTCCTTCAGCAGCCCGATCACGCGAATCAACTCTTGCACCAGGCCTCCCTGGGTGGAGTCTTGTTTTGTGACGGTGTCGAGAATCCGCTGGCCGTAAATGAGCGCGCCGAGCTTGTACGACTGCGCCAACATGGGGAGGTTGTGCGTGTCGCGGGTGGGCAAGTCATCCGGATGCGGCAGGCTGGACGCCCAGATCGTACAGTCAAAGTCCTGGATGAATTCAATGATTTTGTTGATGTTCTGGGCGTGTCCGGTCAGGGTTGCGGAATCTAGCGGTTCCGGGACGGTGAGTGCGTCGCGGCACATTGACAACGATTGGATCGCGGTTAGGAGGTACTCCGGACAGCCGAGGAACGACTGTTCGATGGTCTCTTGGAGAAGTGCTTCTGATTGCTCGAGGAAATTGAACTGAGATAGGAGCTTTGGGCGAACAAATGTTGCACCGAGAGTCTCGATACTAGACTCATGGTCAGTTGAGGCAGATGTGAACGCTGCGACACACCTACAGGTAGATTTGTCGGGTGATGAAGTTCCGGATCTGTAGGACGGTTCGACCTGGATCCTGGCTAGTGCTCATGTCTGGCCCAGACAGGAGCGGATTCGTTTCGATCACACGCTTGACTCCTTCCAGATGAACATTCCAACGATCACTCCCAGATTCGAGAAGATCCAGAAAGATCAAGAGGAAGATACTTGCCATAATGGTGTCCTTTGCACATGATGTAGTATCAGATAGGTCACTGGCAAGTTGTTGCATAGCCTGCTGCTTGAAGAGCAATGCGTCATAGTGGGTGCCTCGTGATTGAATGGGAACTACAGTGCCCGGTTCGTGGAATGAGCGGCCAGAGTTGGCTTTGTGTCGTGCTGCAAGTGCAAGAGCTGCCTTGCAGAGAGTTTGGTCTGTTAATGCAAGAGATATCAGACTTCTGAACGGGTTTCTCTCGCTGTCGTATACAATGAAAAGCTTGCAAATGAGGTGGTTATCTGAGTTAGTTAGTATTGTCTGTATAGCCAAAGGTTATCAGTCTTACAGTAGTCTAGATAGTATTTGGAAGTTGAATCCAACATGGAAAACATCGGGTCTTCCAGAGCTAATGGGATATCTTGTGAGGACCTTGCATGCTCTTCTAGGCCAGTCGATTAGCTCAGAGAACCGACCTGGATACCAAAGCACGTCAGAATCGGAAGGGATACTCAACGCACTTGGTACACAATGTTTGACAGACAGCCTCAATGGACTCTCTATGGCACTCGAGGCGAGCCCCATCTTTGCTGCCTCCGTCGGATCTGACGCATCTTGGAACGACATGCCCTGCATTTTACCTCGGATGGCCACGCCTTTTACCCACCGAACTGGCCGCTTCTCGTAGCATTCCAGCCCACTGGTCTTGCATTTTCGGCAAGGGACTTGAGACCGGTCACATTGAATGCGCCGACGACGGCAGGTATAGCAGGCCTCAAGCATTGAACGCTTATCCATTTGGTGGATTCCACAGCATGGAAGAGTATTTTATCTGAACAGTGAGGGCCCCACTCATCATCAAATAGCTAGGACTCAGAGACCGGACATTGTCGCAGCATGGAAGTACTTTCAGTAAATAGTACTAGGTGTGTAAAGAACATATGAGTAAGTGAAGTGGAAGTGGAAGTGAGTGGGCCAGTGTCGAAGTGCTGATTAATTGATTCCATTGACGGCGAAAGTGTTTCCTATTCAGGCATAGCGCTCTACAGCGAACCATCGTCAACCGTCCTCTCATCTTTGCTGTATGTATGTATACTCGGTGCTATTTGCAGGGTATTGAGGTATATACACTTCCATATCGTTCAGTAGCTACTGAGCTTTTGGTCGATCCTTGAGCTCCCCTCGCTCTTTGACCATCTGCGCAATTCCCTTCCCAACCTCCGTGTCCAACGCCTCAAACCCCCGGATCACGCCCTCGCGATCTCCCTGGCCCATTTCCTGACTCATCTTGAACTTCCCCTCCAGTCGGTCAATCGTGATTTCTATGCCAATTATATTCTTCTTCATGATCTCAATGTAGTTCGACGGCGCGTCAGACACCGACCAGGGCGACGTATACCCCATAATCGACGTCTCCGACTGTCGCGACAGATCCTCAATCTGCTTTTGCAAGAACGCGCCGGTCTGCTCAGATTTGGAATCGCAGTAGATGCGGATCTTGCCGTATGCCTGCGCCGCGGCATAGTTCCAGGTGGGAACGACCTTGGCGGTGGTGGGCTTGGTCTCGGTGTAGAACTTTGGCGTGACATAGTGGTGATGCGGTGCATTGAAGAGCACCAGCACTTCGTCAGAGAGTTCGAGGCTCCGACTGTCTCCCTGTTCATGCTGCGCGGCGAGAGCCTCCATCAGCACCTTGGCCTGGGGGTTCTGCTTAGCCATGTGGCCGCGCAGGACCCCGTTCGACACGCTCCCGTCGCTGGTGTCCGGAACATCGAGGACAAACGGGATGTGGCTCGACTGGATCAATGGATATGACGAGGACCTGATCGCAGTGGTCAAGATGCCTAGCGGGTTGTCCTTGATCAGCTGCTGGAGCACAGTGATTTGGCCCTCGGCGTGGATTGCGCGGAGATACATGACGGCAGGTGGATCCTAATCAGGTTGACTGTGGAAGAACTGAGCTGGAGGAGGCTACATCGCGCCCTTTATAAGACAGGGCTATCATAAATGACCGATAATGATCACATCGGCCGATAGCAGGCAACCAACTTAACTGACTCACAATTAGGTCTTCCTGATTGGTGTGCGTCGCCGAGGCCCAGATGGAGTCTGGCTGCTTTTTTGATACTCCCGCCGTACAGTACAGTGGAGTCTGGTTGCCGCCTGGGCCAATCAGGGGCCCTCGTTTGGTGCCTTTTTTGACTGCTGTGGGGTTTAAACGGAATTAGTCCAATAGGAATTCATAGACTTTCTTTAGCTTCCGCATTAGGAACTTGACGGGAGTGGGGCTTTGATCGTCGCTAACCCGATGAGGAAGTGCTTTAGAGAGGTCGTCCATTGCCATACAAAGTCCGGCGACTGACTACGGAATATTGCCATCGTCGCCGAGTGCGAAGTTATAAATACCAGCCGGAAATCTACCTGACGAAGCGTCACGCAGAAACTGCCCTCACACTTTCATCTGCAGTGGCCACGCCATAGTTCAAAATGGCCCCCTCCGGCAATTATCACGCTTCCACTCGAGCATTGCACGCCGACGATCCTCTAAACCGAGTGACCGATGTTGCTCCCCCCATTCATCTTTCCACCATATTCAGATATCCTCATGAGCCGGAGAATCTGATCCCGTCCGAAGACCCTGTCGTACGTGTCCTTGATCTTCTGTCCTTCCACAACCATTCCCGACTAACCGTCCTGCAGGAAGAATTCGATGGCCACAACTATGTATACTCCCGGGAATTCGCGCCCAATGCATCCCGTCTGGAGGCTGTCCTATCGTCCCTTCTGAACGGTCGCGCAATTAGCTACGCTACCGGCTTGGCCGCTCTCCAAGCGGCCTTGATCCTGCTCAACCCTCGCCGCATCGCCGTCGGCGAAGGCTACCACGGCTCTCACGAAGTCATTTCCGTGATTTCTCGTCTGTCAGGGCTACAGAAGCTTCCTCTCGACTGTCCTGCAGAGAGCCTCGAGGCCGGTGACGTCGTCCTCCTCGAGACGCCCGTCAACCCGCTGGGAACGGCCTTTAGCATCGAGGCCTACGCACAGAAGGCCCACAGCCGAGGCGCCTACCTTATCGTCGACAGCACCTTTGCTCCTCCAGGCCTGCAGGACCCGTTCCTGTGGGGTGCGGATCTCGTCGTGCACTCCGGATCCAAGTATTTCGGCGGCCATAGTGACCTGCTTTGTGGCGTGCTGGCGACCCAGCGCAAGGACTGGGAGAAGCGGCTGTTCGAGGACCGGCTCGCGCTTGGGAACGTCCTGGGGAATCTGGAGAGCTGGCTGTGTTTGCGCAGTCTGCGGACTCTAGAGCTTCGCGTGCAGCGTGCCAGTCAGGGCTGCGGTCGGCTGGTGACGTGGCTGCATCAGGCGATGAATACCCCCAATCCTGCGGCGGGTAGCGAGGAGTCCGTCGTGCAGTCGGTCCTGCAGAAGATCTACCATGCCAGTCTCCAGGAGGAACCTTGGCTGCAGAAGCAGATGCCGAATGGGTTTGGTCCGGTGTTCTCAATTGTCTTGCAGCGCGAAAAATTTGCTCGCGTGCTGCCGAGTAAGCTGGGGTTGTTCCAGCACGCGACGAGTCTGGGGGGTGTGGAGTCACTGATTGAGTGGCGGGCTTTGTCGGATAGTAGGGTGGACCGGAGACTGTTGAGAATTAGTGTTGGGCTGGAGAATTGGGAAGATTTGAAGAATGATTTGCTGCGGGCTTTTAAAGCTGTGCAGGAGGGGGCCTGATCGGATATATATCTGTGCCTACAGTAGGTTGGTACTGTAGACTACTGTTGATAGCTCACATGCTAATCAATTCATCACATTACCCTTACCAGACATGTCCCAGTTACCTAGCCGCAGAAACCACCTAACTACCTACCTATCTATAGCACCTCGGTAGGTACTTGACCTAAAGGAGAAAGCTCCTCGGTGATGTCATACATGACTTGGCCGCCCACATGCTGTAGTACGAGCCACAGTAGGGAGAATCAAGGACTAAATGACATGCTCCATAAGCTATCAGGAATAGGCACATTCTGTTAACGGGAAAGAATCATCAATCAGGAGTGGTTTCGTTTCTCCAGACTATGTCCATGTAGAGGCATCATGCGGCGGTGGTGAGATAAAATACAACACAGGCGGGCGGTCTGGTAACTATTCGTAATCCGCAAGCCCTACATGTACCCCGGCCTAGGAGATGGGTACATCAGGCCTGTACAGCAGGTAGGAGTGTGCCTTCTGTCGGTAGGGCCTAGGTATAAAGTGATACTGAATAGTCTCTAGATAAAAATGACATCCGTAGGAAATTTGAGTCTGTTGAGCATAATGTTTGATCCATAACACCATAGAATCTCGGTCACGCGCTCTATACCTGATCGTAGTACCTAGAAGACTATACCTTTCAACACCCCCCACTGAGTTAGCTAGAGTCAGAGACATGTTTAGCTATGACTATTAGGATGAATTCATTCTGAATAACTAGCAAAGGACCTAGGTACCTACATACTCGCATGCTTCCTGAGGCATGTAGTATGACGACAAACGCCCCGCTCTGTACCCTCCCGTATTGAAATATACGGTAATGGATGCACACTTCCTCCAGCTGCCATGAATTCTTCATCGTTTTCCCACTTCTTCCCCTCTCTTTCTCTCGTGCTCCACGATTGTTCCCAAGCCCCTCTTCTTGTTTCCCTTGATTCTCCCTCCGTGAGAATCATCCATCTACTTCACAATGGCTGAGAACCAGGCCCAGGCAACCCCCGAGGTTGGTATGTATTGACCCCTCTCCCCATTGTGAAAAAGCTCCGTTCGTTTTGTGGGTTTCCGATCCGCTTGCTGCGTCGTCATGGCCCGCTGGCGGGGGGTTGCGACAGAGCTTTCAGAGTCCGACCAGGAGACATAAAACCTCCTCATCTAGGGCGTTTGTCCCTAGTAGCTTCTCTGGGCGGTCGGTTTCGATCGTTGGAGTCCCCAGTGCCGTCATTCGTCTCGCAACAGAGCACTAACCATGTCCATGGATCCGTCTAGACTACACCCTCAACAACCCCGACACCTTGACCAAGTACAAGACTGCCGCCACCATCTCCCACAAGGTTCTTGATGCCGTCTCAGGTGCGTGAGCCCGGCTTGCCGCTCATCGTTGCTACGCTGTCCAACCGAACCAGCCCGCTGACCATCGTCTAGCATTGTGCGTGGAGGGCGCCAAGATCGTCGAGATCTGCCAGAAGGGTGATCAGCTCCTCGATGAGGAGATCGCCAAGGTCTACAAGGGCAAGAAGATTGCCAAGGGTGCGTTCGTTCTCCCCTCCGCTGCTGTTGACCGCTCCAGACCATGTGGAAGCTCCGGCGCATGCTTCATAAAGCTTCGATATTGACAGAACTCCCATCGCAAAGGTATCTCTCACCCCACGACGGTCTCTCCCAGCTCTTTCGTGACCCCCTACACCCCTCTGGTCTCCGACGCGCAGGAGGCCGAGACCGCCCTCAAGGCTGGCGAGATCGTCAAGATCCAGCTCGGTGCTCAGATCGATGGCTTCGGAACGATCGTCTGCGACATGGTAACTGTCGGCCAGGACGAGGTGACCGGCCGCGAGGCCGACCTTCTCCTCGCTACCCACTACGCCAATGAGCTTCTCCTGCGTCTGATGGTGCCTCCCGGTCTTCTGGCCACTGGCTCCGATGAGGAGAAGGCTAAGGCCGCCGCCCAGAAACCCCCCACCCAGGCTCAGATCTCCCAGCTTGTTGAGAAGGTCGCCAAGGCCTACGACTGCAACGTCGTTGAGAACACCACCAGCTGGCTGTTTGAGCGCAACGAGATCGAGGCCGAGAAGAAGATCATCCTTGCCCCCGGCGCCGGTGTCCGTGGCGAGGGTATTCCCGACGTCGGTGAAGTCTGGGGTGTCGAGATGGGTCTGTCCCTCGGCTCCGGCAAGGTCAAGAACCTGCCTCTCCGTTCCACTCTCCACCGCCGTACCACCACCACCTACATCCTCAAGCGCCCCAGCTCCCGTCAGACCCTGTCCGAGATCGTCAAGAAGTTCGGCCAGTTCCCCTTCAGCTTGCGCCAGCTGGATGACGAGAAGGCCGCCAAGGTCGGTGTGGTCGAGTGTGTCCGTGGCGGTGTCCTGCGACAGTACGAGCCCGCCGGTGATGCCGACAACGCGCCTGTTTCTCGTCTGCTGACCACCGTCGGTATGTGTTGTCCGGATTCTCTGTTGGGCGTTTCACTAACAAATCATAGCCATCACCAAGAATGGTATCACGAAGCTCACCGCTCCCGCTGCTCCCGACATGACCAAGGTCAAGTCGGACAAGAAGATCGAGGATGAGGAGATCCTCAAGATCCTGGAGCGTCCCCTGTCCAAGTCGACCGGCAACAAGAAGAACAAGAACAACAAGAAGAAGGCCGCCAAGAAGGAGTCGGGCGACAAGGAGTAAAGGGACCGATTCCACCTCTCTTGGTCGAATCTCGTGGTCCTTGGATAGTCGGAGGGGCGTTTTGCTACATCGCCTTGGCTCCGGGCCTGATGTCTTTGAGCGTGGACTGAACCTGCCGTTGCAATCGCGCTTTTTCTGAGTGGGATGTGTGCTCGAGAGTGGGATCGAGGATTGCATGGGCCCGTAACGAGGGAGCGTTGGTCTCCCACCGAACTCATGGATCTCCTGTCACGTACTTAGTTGCAGGCAAAGAAAACATCATGTATGAGCTGAATATAAAAGAAATGAGTGCCTGGATATGCCTAGGAGGGGTTTAGTACGGCCTCTGGTAGTTGGTTGCTATGGCCACAACCGGGATATAAGGATCATTAGGACAAACTGTGTTGCTGCTTTCAGCTGTTCAGCTGTCTCTATATTGAAGCATCTATTCTATCTTGACCTTTCTTCTGATGATGCATCTCATTGTTCACAAATCTGGCCGATGGTATTGTAGTTGCCTTGAATGCCGGTGGATGTCTCGGAATCGCCACCGTTGCCGCGACTGTTTGACAAACGCATTCTGCGAGGCCCATGTGTTCCTCCGATGGAGACAACTGGAGTAACACCTCTTCTGCTGGAAATAACGGTGTTGTTCTTTTGCCTCCGTCCGTGCCCGTGTCAGCCGAAAAGGATCTTTCAGAACAACACCCTCTTTGGTATCAGAAAAAGACCTTGCGAACAAGCAAAGAAATAATATTGAACCATCATCTCAGCTACATCGCACTAGGGCCCTCTATCTGGTCGCGGGCCTGATTGACTGGGCGCAGTGTGTGGCCGAACTGGTTTGTCTGGTGGCCGAACCACTTCCTCCTGCCGATTTCTTCCTCGCCGACATCTTCTTCTCGTCCACCGCCTGCTCCCCCATCGCCTTCTGCTCAACCCATCCGATTTCGGCATTTTGGGTTTTCTCAGTCAGGTAAGATGCTTGCGATAGTCAGACCGTCAGCCACTTGTGCCTGGTGGCTCGTAGGACAGGTCTGATGCCCGTCGCTGAAGTGAACCCCTCCTGTCCTCATCACGTTGACACCAGAAGTCATGCACGACCAGGTGTTTTCTTCTGTCACATTCGCAGCCTGTCTTCTCTTCTGTTACATCTCGCCTCGTGCGTCTGTTACTCCCTCTGTTTCCTGTTCTTCCTGTTCTTCCGACGCCCCAGCCTTCCGCTTCCCACGTATCTCACTCTTCTCCCTCTACCTCCCTAACCTGTCATCTCTTTCGCAACGAAGCTCAAGATCACCTTCGCTGACATTCCTCATCTCATTTAGACTCACGAGTCTTCCGTAAGACATCCATCTACCCGTGGTGAGTGGTACTATTCCTATACTTCCCGGTCTACCCAGAGCTATACTAACGAAGACTAGAGACAACCAACTGCCCAACTCCTTATTCTCTGAGAGGTTGCGGCATTTCGCATCCACGAAATCTCGCGCTTGGGCCATCCTCTAGGCCTTGAAGCGCTAGGCTCCTTCTCTTGGGCATCTCGCGTCAGCAAGTCTGGTGTCTCCGAGAGTGGCGAGGGACCGCGTCACGTAAGTCACCCTAGACGGAGAAACAAAAGAAATTATATGTTCCATGTTCTGACCGGAGAAGCAAACTTCTCATTCCAATCCTTGATTCTTTCTCCGCGAGTGTGCGGGTTTTGGGGTTCTGCAGGCCTCTGCGGTCGACCCCCTAGAGTGTGACCCTCGAAAACTCCCGCCGCCAACTCCGCAACTTTCTTTCTACCCATCAACCCGCAGACAGCGCGCGGGCTGGCCACGATTCCCTTCAGCAACGCTGGGCACGTTTGCTGTCTGCCGTGGAATCTCTGATTTAGTAAGTACATCGTCGCTTCCTCTCCGGTGATTAATTTCCCCGTCGCGTCCCCGTCGCGTCCTGGGCTAACTCCGTGGTCCGCAGGCGTTGTCGCCTTGTGAAGAAGCCCTGCCACGACGACGATGGCACGGAATCTTCGCTCCACGCCCCGTGCCAGGTCCAGTCAGTCTGGTCCCGCGACCCCGATGCATGCGACTGCGGCGATAAATTCTTCGATTTCATTTACCGAATCTACCAGACCGCGGAAGCAGCGCCGGACTGGCCGACACAGCCGCGTAGCTACGGATCCGCTACAAGACACCGACTCCCACAACGCATCGCAACGGGGAGATCGCGGCTCCGGCAAGGATAATGACGCTGCCAGTGATTCGCAAGCGCTTGGAGGAAACAGAGAATGGATCGAGCCTCCTTTGAGGACTCCGGCTCCGAGCTACGAGGACACCCCGTGGTCCCTGGTGTCCAGTGAACACAACCCAGTGCTCTCTACAATGCGTCCGCTAGGGACCATGCCGACGCCTGGCGACCTGCGCAAGGTTGGACTGGTCCCGACCAAACCCAGTTTGCAGACCATCCCTGCCAAGAAAGAGCCGCACGCTGTGCCGAATGGAGAAAAGGAGAGCGACAAACCTCCTTCAACCCCCTTGACCCCGGCAGACGAGCACAGTCAAAGTGACGCACCCTCGAAGCCCGGATCCGACTTCAACCTCGGTGCATTCATGACTCTCCCGCTACCCACGTCTCCCGACGCTGATGTTGATGTCGCGAAGATTCGAGCGGCCGTGGGAAACGCCATTCACATGGCGTCCGAGTCTGAAAACCGTGCGGTCGTGCGCGGCCTCCTCCGTCTTTGGGAGAGCTGTGGAAGTGACTCATTCTCACTCTCCATCCTCAATAGCATCTGTCAGGACTTTCCCGGTCACCGGGAAAAGGCGGTTTTCCAACTGATGATGCGTGACGCCTGGAAAGAAGTCCAGGTGGAAGAAGACACAGAACCCGCGACAGGTCGCGCCAGTAGTGTCTCTTCACTGTCATCTGCTAAATCGCTGGACGATCCCGTGGTGGCTCCCGGGACGACGAATCCGCGCTCTCGCGCTAGGCGAAAACAAGCCAAGACGGCCGCGGAGAAGGCGACAGACTCGGCACCTCCAACTCGGCGCTCAGCATTTCCTTCCGGCGACACCATCCTTGAACGCAAACGCGCTTTGGAAGAAGACCCTGAGTTTTCTCAGGAGGCGATCACTGCCAAACGGACCCGCCTGCAGAAGTCGCTTCCGAATCTGGCGCCGCCCGTGAGCAAAGTCCGCTCTTCGCTAGCGACAGGAGCTCGTTCCCTTCCCGCGACGCCTCCGCCTGCCAATGGAGCTCCCGATGGTCTTGATGGCACGATGGATCTTCTCAGAGAAAGGTCGGAGAGTGTGGCCAGCAGCGATGCGGAGGACAACCGTCGGCTGACTCCCACCTTCGAGTCTGACGATGAGGAAGATCAGGAGAATAATGACTACTGTCGCGAATGCAACGGCAGTGGCCAGTTGCTATGCTGCGATGGTTGTACTGATTCTTATCATTTTTCGTGTCTCAACCCGCCCCTGGATCCCGCCAACCCCCCCGAGGGCGACTGGTACTGTCCGCGGTGTGAAATCAAGAGACCCTCAAGAAAAATTCGTGATCAACTCGAAAGAGTCTCGCAAGAAGACTTTGCTCTGCCCGAACGCATTCGCGACTACTTTGCTGGCGTGCGCACTGGCGAAGATGGAAAATACGAAGATTTCATCCCCTTCCCCAAGATCAATCCGAGAAGTATGAGGGGCACCCGGACAGGTCGTTATGACGATCCACACCTTCTGCGCGTCCATGACGCCAAAGGAAATCTCATTTTCTGCCATGCCTGTGGTCGTACCAGCAATGGTAACCGGCCTATCATTCAGTGCGATTATTGCCCTTGTGCGTTCCACATGGATTGCTGTGATCCCCCCCTGGCTATGCCCCCTGTCCAGCGACCGGGTAGCGACAAACCTCACCACAACTGGATGTGTGGCAATCACGTCTACCACGATATGTTTGACACCGTCGAAGACGAGGAGGGATTCCAGTGCACGAAACGCATCCGCCGGCCAAAACGCCCTCGCATGGTTGACATCGAAATCCTCCCGACGGAGGAAGAGTCCGAGAAGATCGAGGAGAAAGAAGACGAAGGCATCATGTATCGTGTTTCGGAGAAGGGTGTACAGCTCGATTTTATCACGCGGATCAAACGGTCAGTCATCTATCTAGAAGGTGCGAGACCTTTGACTAACAATCTCGCAGGGAGAACGAAGAAGTGGCGATGAAAAAGAGGATCGCAGATAAGTACTTTGAATACATTCGGCAGCAACACGACGAAATGGCCGCCCAAGCACGCGCTTTTTACGCGTCTCAGAGACCCGCTACCCCGGTTGAGGACACCACCGTCGCGATCTTGAACTCGCGGACCGTCGCCGAGCGGGAGGCTGCCTCCAACCTGATTGCCTTTGCTCAGAACAACCAGATCAGCAAAAAGGTCGAAAACGGCAAGATCACGCTTCTCATTGACCAGCTCAAGGCGAACGCCCCGAAGAATCTGCCCCCTCCTGAGACCGAAATCGCCTCCCTGCGTTCTTTGCAGGCATTGATCGAGCAACGCATTCAGATGTTGAACGCTCAGTCCGCTCGAACCCCCCAACCTGCTCAAGCCAGTTCGCCGCTCCCTGGTTGCTCGGCTGTGGAACCTCGGATTTCGGATGCCAGATCTGATGAGCCTAACGGTATCGAGGCTGATGTACACTCTATCGACGCACGTCCGAAAGTCCAACCGGATGCCTAAATCAGAGCCAAGCTCCTGATCATGATATGTAGCAGCGATATGCATATTTTGGTTATACCGACATTAACGGACTCCAATATGCAGCTCCTACGATGAACAGAATTCTCTGAGCTTGTGCACACTTGCGCATCTACAAGGGGGAGGAGTCCCTATAAAGGCTTGTCCTAGTGACCACTCCCAACCTGGACCAAGTCTGCGCATACATTGTCGCCGCTCAGAACCGGGTGGCGGTATCTGACGACGCTCAATGATGTTATACCGCGTCCCACGCCTAATAGCGGTTCTGACGGCGATATTGTGTCGCGCAATGTCACTGTTTCTTTTCGTTCTTCCGGCGCTGTCATCCTCGACTTAGTCGCCCTGCATTTATCAAACAGACGAAAGATTTGCTTACACCTTCGAATACGGAAGTTTGGCGTTGGTTTGGCCTGGGCTTGGTTCTATATGGCTCATGTTACGTGATGTCATGCACCAATATTGGGTCCGTGTTTCGGCTTGAACAATCGTTTTCATCTGGCGCATACTGAGCATGGCATACTAAGCGGATCTTTGCATTGTATCTGTACTTTTTTCCTTTTGTGGGTTGTGTATTAGACTGGGTTGCTCGGCTAGGTAGCTGCGGGATTTGTTGTGGATTCAGGGTGGTGGACCACGGCTACGTTTAGACATGTCGGCGGGTTGGTGCAATCATACCATATTTCTTGTTTCGCATCTATAGGCACTTAATTTTGCAGACCTATCGAATAAGTATACAAGTATGAAATGCTGTAATGATGTACACACTGCTAACCCGGAAGAGCGACTAACTGTACAGAAACAACAACAATCAACAATCCACGTAGACTCTCATGAAGTAAGGATGACATGCTAAGCTCGGCAAATGACACTGCATTAGTCGTAGACGAGTGAGAATGGTCGTGATAATCAGAGGAACTTCTTGGGCATGTTCGCTTTGCGCCGCTTGTACACGATGTACGATCCCGCGAGCAGGACCTGCACGCCGATGATGACGAAAATGAAGAAACCCATGCGCGGCGTCGACGCCGTCATCACGTGCAAAATGTGGCCCTGTAGGCTCTCCGTCAGACTCAGGTGCGACGACTGGAGCGTCTTCTCCAGCTGGCTGAACCGCTCGCGGTAGTCCTTGCCCGCCAGATCCCGCTGGATGCTCTGCAGCAGCGACTCCATGCGCTGCAGCCGCGCGTCCAGCCCCGCCACTTGTTCCTTGGTCGCCATTCTCTGCAGCAGCTCCGTCTGCCGGCTATCCGCCCTAGTGCCCTGGCTGCCCAGCTCCCGGATGACGTTGTTCGTCGCGTGGCTGATCAGCTGGATTCGCGAGCTGAGATCCACGAACTGCGCATCTATCGACAGTCCGCCTTGCTGCTGCTGCTGCTGCTGCTGCTGTTGCTGCTGTTGCTGCTGTTGCTGTTGCGCGGTCGACCCTTGTGCCTGCGCGATCGGCTGCTGCTGCGTGTTTTGCCGCGGGACGGGAACGGATCCGGCGCTACCGGACTGCGCGGACTGCACGACGAACTTAAAGATTTCAAAGGAGTCGGGGTTTTCGGGCGTAGCCGCGGTGATACCGAAGGTGTTTCCGGCGGGGATGGCGACCTAGGGCGTTATGTTAGGTATGGTCCATCAGGAGAGAAGAGATTGCGACGCACCTTGTCGGTCGAGAAGCACACTCGGTCATCGACGGTGACTTCGAAGACGGATTTGGTGTGCTTGATGCGCAGGACAGATGGCCGGCCCAGGTTGCGGTAGGAGTAGTCGCAGTGGCCGAAGGCGAGACTGTCCACGCTGGTCTGGCTCTTGTAGTCTTTCGTGCCGTCATTGAGGAAGCCTCTCACGCTACCGCCCTGGATGGAGTCAGCTGATGCTCGGTTTCGTTGGGAAGACTGGGTGTGAGAGGGAACGCACTCTTCCGCCATGCATATCGACAACAAGCGCGAGGCCGTCGAACGCGCCGACAGTGTAGATGCTGGAGGTACCGATTTTACTCTGGCCATCTTTCGCGAACCAGAGCTGGAGGTTTCCGCCTCCTCGTTCGACGCCGCTGGCTCGGAATTGGAGTTCGGCCGTCCATTCGGACTGGGCGACACTGTCCACGGTTAGGGTGGTGACGATGTAGAAACTCGGGTTGGAGGAGGCTTACGGCGTCTGTGACCACACATATCCTCTGGCGTTTCCTGGGTAGGGTGGTGTTAAGATGAGCTTATTCGAGAGCTATCGGATAGATATTTAGTTAGAATTTTGAATGGTCCATGTTCGAGTTGGGGTAGGGGTCGTACAATCTGCGGGGAGTGGCCCTCTCCGCCAACCTGCCATCCTGGAATGGTATCCCGGTTCGGGGATAGTCTGCAGAGAGTCAGTGGCGGACGTTGAAATGTGCAATGGAGATGGGTGGATTACGAGGATCCATAGCCGAAGCTGGCACTCTCAATTACGGACTGCGCCGTGGCAATCGCCGCAAAGAAGGCGAGTGACGCTGCGATCTTCATCGTGATTATGGAGAAAAGTTCAAGATCAAAACAGATCCAATGCTGGATGATGCGATTATAACCGTCCAGGCGTCACGAATAATAAGAGCGAAGCTGAATCAATCGCAGCGGCCCATCAATGCCCTCCTTGTTGATCGGATGGAGCGCTCCGGTTCAAAAACGCGGAGATAACGCGCGTGGTGGTCCACCCAACCACAATGGTGATAACGCAGAGACGAAGCTCTCGGGCAATGGAGACAGCAGCGGGAGAGAAGTCGACCAGGTGGTGGATGTTGAGATTGGAGAGGACGACAGAATGACGGACTCCCACGTCCGAAGCCAAGTCCATGAGTGGTGTTGATCGGAGATGTCCAAACGGGACACACTGGCCTTAATCGTTCTAGCGACCTGTCACGTGTTCCCCCGGATCCAGACAGCTTCAACAGCATCCCCTCCAGGCTTTTCTTCCATTCCAGCTCCTACCGACGGTTATTCCGCCTCATACTTCTTCCTCTTCCTCTCGCGCATCATGCGCATTGGCCCCCATGGCCGAATTATATCCTTCACTGGCGCAATGCGCCATCGTCGCGGCCGCTTTTAAGATCCTTCTCTTCCCCGCTTAGTATGTTCTCTCCAGTCCTCCATTTCCACTGTCCCCGCGGTGTTAACCATTGTGGTGGTTCTAGTAAATCGACCGACTTTGAAGTACATCGGAACTGGTTGGCAATTACCAATTCTCTCCCCGTGCAGGAATGGTACTACGAGGTACGCTCCCTGCCCGTCGACTCCGTTAGGGTGATGCTGAACCGAACCCATTGGTAGAAAACGTCGGAATGGACCCTTGACTATCCTCCCTTTTTCGCCGCTTTTGAATGGCTTCTGTCGCAGGCAGCTCGATATGTGGATCCACAAATGCTGGTGGTGAAGAACCTTGAATACGACTCCTGGCAGACAGTTTACTTCCAGCGAGCGACGGTAATCCTGAGCGAGCTGGTGCTTGTTTACGCATTACATCGGTGAGGAGTTTACGGTGGTACACGCTACGAGAATGGCTCTGACTGATTTCGTTCTATTAGATTCGTGAAGTCCGTCTCCCAGCAGAACAAGCAGCTTGCGCATATCGCCAGTCTCTCGGTCCTGTTGTCTCCCGGTCTCCTCATCATCGATCATATCCATTTCCAATACAACGGTTTCCTGTACGGAATCCTCATTCTATCCGTCGTGTTGGCCCGAAAACAATCAACCCTTCTCTACAGCGGTATCACTTTCGCAATCTTGCTCTGTCTGAAGCATATTTACCTCTACCTCTCACTGGCCTACTTCGTGTATCTGCTGCGAGCCTACTGCCTCGACCCTAGATCGACTTTCCGGCCTCGGTTTGGGAACATCTTCAAGCTCGGTGTGAGTGTCATCACGGTGTTTGGTGTTGCGTTCGGCCCATTCGCGTATTGGAATCAGCTATTGCAGCTGAAGGATCGTCTCTTTCCTTTCTCCCGCGGTCTATGTCATGCATACTGGGCGCCGAATATCTGGGCTATGTATTCTTTCACCGACCGTGTTTTGATCCCTCGTGAGTATTTCCTATCAGACTACCGCAATATCAAACTGACCGTCATAGTCGCTCCCCGTTTGGGCTTGCCGATCAATCAAGAAGCCCTGACAAGTGTCACTCGTGGTCTGGTCGGCGACACCTCCTTCGCTATTCTCCCCGAAGTCACCAAGGAACACACGTTTGCGTTGACCTTTCTGTTCCAACTCGTACGTATCTCACACTGGATTCAGCCCCACTTGTACTGATGACCGTCAGCTCCCCTTGATTAAACTCTGGCTCCGTCCTGACTGGGATACCTTTGTCGGCGCAATTACCCTTTGCGGATATGCTTCGTTTCTATTTGGTTGGCACGTTCACGAAAAGGCCGTCCTGCTGATCATCATTCCCTTCAGTCTGATCGCGCTCAAAGATCGCCGGTACTTCAGTGCGTTCCGGCCCCTCGCCGTTGCTGGACACGTCTCCCTCTTTCCGCTGCTGTTTACTGCAGCGGAGTTCCCGATCAAGACCGTCTACACTATCCTGTGGTTGGTTTTGTTCTTGTTCGTGTTTGACCACGTCGCCCCTGTACCTGAGCGGCCACGCATTTTCCTAGTCGACCGCTTTTCACTACTGTATATCACCATCGCTATTCCGCTCATCGTCTACTGCTCTCTGGTCCACCAGTTGATCTTCGGGCTGGGGCGGTACGAGTTCCTACCCTTGATGTTTATGAGCAGCTACTCTGCTCTGGGGGTAGTGGGCAGTTGGGTTGGATTTATGGTGGTGTATTTTACTGCATAGGCGCAGCTGTAGACAGATAGAACAAAATAACACTACCCGTAATGCTTCAATGGGTCTCTTCAATGATTATGCCAGCTACAGTAAGGAAGGAAGAGCGGTGATGTAATGGCACATCACCGTGTTTGCAGTGTTTGCTTCGTCCACGTGCCCTGGGACCGGAGACCCACTTGATCATCCAACTCTGCAAACTCTATTCCTAAACGGGCTTAGTTCGGACTTTTAACATGATCGATCCCATGGATGTCGGTGACACTGCAGAAGCTCTATTTGCCTTGTCACAGAGGCCTGGTGAACACGATAGAGAATATGATCAAATATACTAATGTAGTATGTAGAGGTTGCTATCCTTGAAATAATAGATCGATATATCTGCTTTGTGAATGTTGACGCCGTGGCTTCGTGGGGGATGATTCGACTGCGAAAGTATATTTCTGTGTTGATCACTGGGTAGTGCCTGCGAATAGCACATTGATTTTATTCAACCCAAGATGTATTCAACTGTTATACTGCATGATTACCTTATTTCTTTTATGCTTCTATCTTTATAGATACTCACTAATATTTAGCCTTTTGGAATTCCGGCCTAGAACGAACTGTTATTCCACCGCCAGGCCTGATATTACATGCTATATCATAAGATAATCCTTTCAGACGTGTCAAATGATAAGATTGCAGAAACTACGCAACATTGTGCCTTCAATACCACGTATGTCCCTTGCCTGTAGAAAGACACAGGACTGTGGTTTATATGGCACCTACCCCGACCCTTTACGACTCATCTCTCCTGATTGGGCTAAGCTCATGAGCATGGGTATTTTTGCGTTCGAAGGGATACCTCCAGGCGTTTGAACAGAGACGTACTAGCGCAAAGCGTTATAAAGGGATGATTACTCTGATGTTGATCTTTGAGAGATATGAGAATCATTCTCACTGGAGCTCATATGACACGGACAACGTTATTTAACGCCATATATGATTATGAGATAGGGCGAAAATGTCAATAAAGGCCGCCAAGGGTCTATTTTGGACTCATTAGTACACTTCCATGATCTATGTGGAGATCACTCATCTTGATCCTTCCTCGGTCTTGTGGATCTCGAACGTAAGTAGTCGACGAGAGCCACGAGAAAATGCCGGCAAAGACCATAGTGAATCAGGACGGTGATTGAGAATATAAAGAAACCTAGAATCTTAAGAAACTAGGGAGAGACACCGAATGACTGAATGAAGACAGCTCTATCGTAGGGGTGGACAAAATAAGTGGAGCCTTGGACAGTAGTACTATACAAACAAGACCTCAGATATAAACAACAATCTGGTTCAATGCGTACTGGAGGACGCAATATTACATCAGAAGCCATGCAGAAGGGATAAAGTGATCATGGTGGACAATTGCCATCAGAAATGTCTTTCGGTGGCTGAGGGTGTGGGCTTGATGAGATCTATCCCGGCCGTTTTGATAGTCCACCGTCATTTCAGACGTGGTGTCGATATAAACGGGGTATCGAGAAAGAGAGGAGCCCACATGATCAAAAAGTCGTTGAGCAAACTCTCCTGACCGAGAGGAATTGAACGAGTGCAAATACCGCCGGAGTTGGACGGGAAAGACGAGTGCACGAAGGGCAAACGTCCGAGAGCTGGAGTGAGAGGGTCGACAGACCGCGAGAGAGTCCCAAACCGGTTTAGCGGCTGTCCATCCGCCCGCCGGGCAGTTCTCCTCGTTTGGACCAATCAGGGAGCGCGGTGCCTCGGCGGGCCTCCCACCACTTGCCGCAGTTGATCCTCCATCCGATGGGTTCTGCCGTTGCTCTCCTTTCTTTCTTCCCCTTCTCTCTTTCTCTCGCTCCAGAACTTCTCCTCCCCTCTCGCCTCATCTTGCCTCGCGACCTGCATCCACTCTCCCTCCTCCACGCGTCTACTTCTCTATCCCCACACTCGCGTCACGTATCTCCGTGCTTTTGGAGACAATCTCCGCATCCGCCGTTCGACACGGGTGCTCCGACTTTTGTTCTCGTGTCCTGCGGCCTGCGCACTCAGCGGTGCCGCGATTGACGACGCGTATTTTGAGTACGTCCTTCAAACCCATCATCGACACGCCCTCTCTGCCTTTTTATGATCTTGTTCGGCCTGTGCATGAACGACAAATATACTTCGCCGCCTCTTACGGCCAGGCTGCACGTCAGCGAGGCGCATTGACTCCCATCTCAATTTTCTCCCCCAAGTCGGGCTCTTGGAACAACAACGATTGTCATCGCGTCGCATTCTTGCCAATCTAATTCGATATTGTCCTGCATGTACTGATTGCTACATTCCTTGCAGTCTCGGTCCATACCATCACCCATCGATCTATGGTAGACTTGCGCGTGTCGCTCGCCTCCTAGAGCACCATGGTACGCCATACACTTTCTGCTGTTGGAAGAAGCTTCACTCTACGAGAAGAGTCTATCCGATATTGCCCAAACCGAGACCTAACTTTCCCGTAGGTTCTGTTCAAACGAAAACCCGTCCAGTACCTCCCGCGACCCGTGATCGAAGATGACAGCTCTGAGGCAAGTTCACCCGAAGGAATCAGCAAGTCACCTGCTGACGACTGTTGTATAGGTCTGGGTGATCCCGGAAACCAATGAGGTCTTCACCAGCTATGAGCCGTATCTTCAACGGATGGACTTCTACAAGCAGCGGAGGTTCATCTGCGAGATTACGGGTCATTCGGGACTGACTTTTTTCGAAGCTCTCAAAAGCGAAGTATGTGTTGGTGGCTTTCCCCTTGAGAAATGCCGTGCTAAAGCACTATTTAGATGGAGGAGTCGCGAGAAGTCAATAATTCCTTCCCCGAGGCCTTGAAAGAGCCCATTTTGCGCCGGATCCAGTTCTCCACCGTATCGCGGGTCGATAATCTTGGTACGCTGAACCTTGTTCTGTATACACATTGCTATGGCTAACATTCACATCCCTACAGTGGATGAGATCTATGAAGTGAGTGACTTTGCGACTAACCCGTCTCGTCGACATTCGTATAACTAAACGTCCGCAGGAATTCAAACAAGACTTCTATCCTGGAGAACCAGTCCTGATCCTTTGCGAAGATAATGCACGTCTTCATGGTGTCATTCGAGATAAGGTCAACTTCGCCGACCAACTGTATCCCGACGGAACGATCAAGACTCGGGGTTATGCGACTTATCTTGTGAAGGTTTTGGACCGTCCCAACGAGGAAGCTCTTACCGACCAGGAACACATCACTCGAGATCGGAAGACATTTACCAAGCAAATGTTGCGCGCATTCATCAAGAACAACGTTACTCGCGAATCCTGGAATGGTGCACCCTGGTTAGTGAAGCCTTCGATTGCCGAGGAATACAGAATCTCCACCGAAGTCCCGAAGCATCTCCAGTACGGCGCCAAAGTTGCCGAAAAGAAGGCGATGAAGAAGGCCGACCAGGAGGGTTTCTTTGGTTTCTTTGCCTCTCAGCAGCTGCCCGAATTGAAACCTGCCGTCAAAGGCCAAAAGTCAAAGGCTTCTCATAATGACCTGGCCCGCTCGAAGGAGGCACAATTTCTCGAGTATCAACGTTCGCTCAACGGGAATCCCACTTTCGTGGTTAACAACAAGCCCGGTGGCAGTGGCCGCTCGTCCAAGTCCCAGGAGCCTGACAGAAAGTCGCAAATGTCTCCGGCAGTGGTCGTTCAGGCTGAGCCGCCTAGGCCGCCATCTCCCCCACCGATCAAATATCCGATTGAGGATCTTGACATTGCTCCAGATCGCGAGAAAAAGAAACAGCGCCCGCCTTTGAAGTTTTTGTCCTTGGACGAGACCGACGATCCCAGGGACGAGGACCTGTTGCATGACGACCTTGACCAAAAATCCGTGGGGTTGCTCTTGGAGACTTGGAACACTCTCAATGTTTATTGCGAGGTCTTCGAATTAGATTCATTTACCTTTGATGATTTCTTTCAGGCTATGCGATTCTCTAACGAGGACATCGATTGCGAGCTCTTTGTGGAGGTGCACTGTGCGGTCTTGAAGAAGCTTGTGAACGCCGAGAAGGACGACGGAGGTGCCATACAGATCTCACTGCCAGAACTTCCTGACGAGGATTCTGAAGAGTCAGAGGAGGAAGAGGAAGAAGAGGAAGCATCCCCTGAACCTGAACCAGTCATGACCAGGATGACCACTCGAAGCAGTCTTGCCAAGGCCGAAGCCGAAAACTTGAAGGCGCAAGCGAACGGGGGCGCTGATCTTGCTGAACTCAAAATCCATCGTGCCGCTGAATTGTTTAAGGACCACAGTTGGATTGACCGTCTCAGGAAACGGGATTTCCGCAACGGTGGATGGGAGATGGTTATGGCAGGACTACTTTACCGCCTATCTGCCAGACCTCGGATGGAGGGCGTCTGCAACGATATTCTGAAACATCTGGCGCCCCTTGAGGAGGAGCCGACCCAGGAGACCGTCCAAGCGCAATATGCTACGATGAATTTGAATCTCCGCATCAAAGCCCTTGAGATCATCTGCATGCTCAGCTTGGAGACCAAGTCCATTCGCAACTACCTCGAAGAGTGTAGCAACCAGATGACCGAGTTCCGTAAAGAGAAGATCGAATACCAGAAAGCCCGCAAAGCAGCGTAAGATAACAAACCAAACCTTCGCGCTGCTTCTCTGACTAACGTGTTCTTGCAGCCTCGAGGAGCTTCGTCGGTTACACCAAGAGCGGAAAGCGCTTCAGCCCGAGCCAGAGAAATCACCATCCCTCCCACCTGAATTAGAGGCACTGGAGGACACCAAGATGACCGGGGTGGATGGAGATTCTGAACTGCCTGCCGATTCCGATGACGAAACCCAGCCTGAGAGATCGCTCCGTGGTGGGATGGATCGAGTACTGGAGAGGAAGCGGAAGCAAGAGGAGGAGAGAGAACGAAAGGAACAACAGGCCAAACAACCTAAAGGCTCCAAACAGTACCAGCGTGTGCTCAAGAAGATCGAGGACCAAAAGGCCCAGATTGCCAAACTCGAGGAACAGATTGAGACCGTGGACAATGATCTGCGGGAAGCTGACTGTCCACGGACTAAGTGTCTCGGCAAGGACCGTTTCTGCAACCGGTACTGGTGGTTTGAGAGGAACGCTATGCCGTACGGCGGCATGCCCAACAGTTCGACAGCGGAGGCACAGTATGCGAACGGCCGTCTCTGGGTCCAGGGTCCTGATGAGATGGAACGCATCGGGTTCATTCATGTGTCAGACGAGCAAAAGAAGCAGTACCAAAAGGAGTTTCACATGACACCGCTGGAACGGAAGAAGGCTGAGGAAGGGCCCACCCGACTGTTCAATGCACACGAATGGGGCTACTACGATGAACCGGAGGCGATCGAGAAGCTGATTGAGTGGTTGGACTCGCGCGGAAACCGGGAGTTGAAGCTACGCAAGGAGCTGATATTGCAACGGGACAACATCGTGAAACATATGAGGCTTCGCAAGGACTATCTGGCCCAGACAGCGGAGACGTCCGAGTCGGAGGAGCTGCCCGCGAAACGGGTGACGACACGCAACAAGACGTATGTGGAAGAGCGCAGCAAGCATCGGTGTCTCCGCTGGCGCAACAGCACGGCGCTCTCCGAGAATGGACATCTTCATGTGGATGCGTCCCGGCCCAACAAACGAGCCAAGCGAGCTACGGATGACCCGAAGGAGATTAAGAACCGACAGGGCAAACCCTTGACACGACAAGGCTCGCGATACAACTTTTAGCCTACGCATTGTTTCATTCCTGGTGGTGATGGTTGGAATTGACCGGCGTTTCGGAATATTGCATGTGGACATTGCGCGGTGGATGCATTGGGCGGTATCTTGGCCCATATTGAAGATGTAGCAGGGGACTGTCTATTTTTGATCCGCATCAGCGACGTGACCATGAACTGGAGTTTTGACTGTACACATCGGCCCATCGGGATATCTGACTGAACGAATGTATATAAAAGTTGGCCGATGTCTTGCATTTAGATGGGATTCGAGTCTGTGATAGAGTGACATGTGTTCTATTTCTCTATCTTGTCTATTCTGAATTGATATTGATTCTTTTCTTCACTCTTCATACTTCAAGCTCACCTGATGAATAATTCCGCCGTCGCTGTTGGCCACCCGCCACATCGGATACCCGAGGCGTAATGAGACGGTACGGCGGGGTTATCGTCGGCTGCACGGGCGGTACGGTTGGTATCGGCATGTCAGGGCGGTAACGGGCTCTTCCGCCTTCCACGCCGATTCGATGATTTGTGCCGCCATGCGGTCATTCTCTCCAGATTCTACACTCGACATCCAACATCTCCATACACACCTCTACCGTTAACTCCGTTGACTCTCAGAACCTCCAAGGGAGTGATCGCACGGGAGCCTTGTTCCTCTGACTAGAAGAAACCACACCGAGCCCGTCCTGAACGATCCATGGCATCCGATCTCCGGTAACCCGTGACCTCTTTCTCAATACTCCCCCCAACATCCGAGGCGTCCTGTGTACATGTCCGTGGCCACTCCAGGCCATGCGCATGCGGATTCATCGTTCTTCGTCACCGAATCGCACCAAAAACCCACAATAGCCGAACCAGGTTCGCACATGGAGCAGGCCACACAGTCGAGCTCGGGGCGAGGGTCAACAACGGGTGACGCCCCGAATCATCCCACAGTGGCTACCGCACAAGCGACTGCAGTTGCGAGCGAATCCTCGTTACAGAGCACATCTAGCCCTCGTGGAGGAACAAAAGAGACGAACAAGCGGAGTGTAGACTATGTGCTGAGGAGTGGACTGGCGGGAGGCTTAGCCGGCTGTGCGGTAAGTCAGCGTCCATCTGTGCCCAGGACGAAATCCAGATTCAAGCGTAGGCCGTGTGAACGCTAACGGAATGCCTTCAGGCGAAAACGGTGGTCGCACCGCTGGATCGGGTTAAGATTCTCTTCCAAGCATCGAACCCTCAGTTTGCCAAATACACCGGCAGCTGGTTTGGCCTGGTGTCTGCAGTGCGCGACATCAAACACCATGAGGGGGCGCGAGGCCTCTTTAAAGGCCACTCCGCAACGCTTCTCCGCATTTTCCCCTATGCCGCGATCAAGTTTCTCGCTTATGAGCAAATCCGCGCGGTGATCATTCCGTCACGAGACAAGGAGACGCCGTTCCGTCGATTAATATCGGGCAGTTTGGCGGGGGTCACATCGGTGTTTTTCACATATCCACTGGAGCTCATTCGTGTGCGGTTGGCGTTCGAGACCAAGCGATCTTCTCGTTCGTCTTTCACCGACATCTTCCGGCAGATCTATCACGAACGGGTTTCGCCGCCCTCCGCCCCCAATGCCCCGCCTGCAGGACAAGGTCCTGCACCAAACATCACCGCGGCCGCTGAGGGTGTCTCGTCAGTCGTCAGTAAAGCCGTCCCCAGCTCGGGTCTGGCCAACTTCTACCGGGGCTTTGCCCCGACCATCCTGGGCATGCTCCCATATGCTGGTATCTCCTTCCTCACCCACGATACGGTTGGGGACTGGCTTCGTTTGCCAGCCATCTCCCAATACACGACGATTCCCGGATCGGAGACTATGAACCGAAAAGGCTCCCGTCGGCCTCAATTGACCGCCGCCGCCGAGCTGTTTTCGGGTGCCCTCGCTGGCCTGGTCTCACAGACATCGTCCTACCCGCTGGAAGTGATCCGTCGACGGATGCAGGTTGGCGGCGTTGTGGGCGATGGCCGTCGTCTTCGCATCGTCGAAACAGCTCGTATCATCTGGATGGAGAAGGGATTCCGCGGGTTCTGGGTCGGGTTGACGATCGGCTATATCAAAGTGATACCCATGGCAGCGACGGCGTTCTTCGTCTATGAACGGTTAAAGTGGACGCTGGGAATTTAAGGTGTTCTCGTGGTGGTTAGACTTTTGTCTTTTTTGTCTTGTGTCTTGTCGGCTTTTCCTTTCGTACGAGATTCCGATGTTGGCGTCGTGGTTGCTCATACCCATTCTTTGCATCCGGGCCGGACGGCTCTGTTGGTACATAGGTTGACCGTGGTGCATGGCGTGCCGTGCATGTGTATAGACATTATATCTCTATTTTGTGCTATCTGTACAAGTTTATATGGTCCAGGTTGATGGTCCTCGTAATGTTAGATCAAAAGGATGATGCCTGATTATACAGGCACAATACACACCGCCTGCACAGACCACCGGCAGAAAAAAGTTCTGGGCCCGTGAACAAGACATCTTCACGATCACCAACATCCAGCAAAATAGTTCCGGGTACACTTTTGTACAAAGGATCTCGACAACATGACCACCCGCAAGAGAAACGAATTTCTGGACGTTGCCTCCAGCGACGACGAGGCCAGCGATCGCGGCTATGACTCCGAGGCGGAGATCTCGAAGGGCCGGATCGCGAAGCGGCAACGAGTATCGAAGACGCACGATCTGAGTGGGAGTGAAGACGAGGCGGAAGATTCTGATGTGGAGCTTGCGAGCGATGAGGACACTACGCGGAAAGGCAAGGGTCGGTCGAAGCCTGTCACTGTGTCCCGCGAAGACACCCATGAAGGCGACCACGACAGCGACCACGAACACGCAGACGACCGGGAAGGAGGAGATCGGTACCTTGACGTGAGCGAGTTGGCGGACAAATCGAACAAAAAACAGAAACAGAAACCCTTGGACAAGAATAAGCCGGTGAAAAAGAAGAAACCGGGCGTGGTGTATCTGTCTTCGCTGCCGCCGTATCTCAAACCGGTTCGTGGATTGGATTCTTTTCGGGTCGAAATAATTGGCTAACGCAAGTATGTCTTACAGTTCGCGTTGAAATCCATGTTGGAGACGAGAGGCTTCGGCCCCATCACGAAGGTGTTCCTCACGCCTGAAGTCCGACCGCCGTCCGCGCCGCGCCGCCGAAGCAATAAGCGAAAGACATACTCCGACGGGTGGGTAGAGTTTGCGTCGAAGAAGACGGCGAAGATCTGCGCGGAGACGCTCAATGCGTCAATTGTTGGCGGCCGCAAGGGCAGCTGGTACCATGACGATGTGTGGAATATGAAGTATCTCCGGGGTTATAGCTGGCAGGATCTGCTTGAACAGATCCAGAGAGAGCGCAACGAGCGAGAGGCCAAGCAGCGCATGGAGGATATGCGCGCGCGCAAGGAGGAGAAGGTGTTCATACAGGGCGTTGAGAAGGGCAAGGTGCTCGAGGGCATACAGAAGAAGAACGAGGAGAAGAGGCGGCGCAAGATGGCGGCTGCGGATGCTGCTGCCGCGGCAGAGGCATCCAAGGCAGGGGACAATGCTGTGCCGGCTGGGGATATCAAGGTCCGGAGGACGTTCAAGCAGAATGAGGTCAAGATGGGCCGGGATAAGCTCAAGGGGGATCAGGTGGTGTTGGAGGAGGATACGAAGCGAGTGCTGGGGAAGATTTTCTGATCTTAAAATCTTCCTCTAGTTCATTATGTATAGTCTCTGAATAGATATCCCCTGCGCATGTTCATGGCTTTTGTGATGGAGTGATTGTTGTAAGATGTTGTATACTTGCATTACCCGATTAGGCAAGGCGTCTGCTGAGTCAGTTTGCACTGTTTGTCGTCGACATCATCTCGTCCAGTCTTTCTCTGCGCCGTTTCTGCTTCCTTCAATGCAGCGCAATCCTGCTCTCTCTGCAGTCATCATGAGTCGAACATTGCTGCGGGCTCCCTGGTTCCGCCAGGAGGTAGTGCTATCTCTCCCATCGCTCTCTGGCGTCGCCACCCGACACATCTCCCCTGTGCATTCGACATGCAAGCCCAGCAGAGCTGTAACGTCAACTGCTCGCCTGCACTCCGAAACGCCCAATCCCTCTACGGCGAAACCGCCGACAGAACTCAAAGAAACCACTCCGGAAAGTGAACAAAAACAGTCCCATGTACCTTGGTACTTGAGAGAAGAATCTCCCGTGTCCGACTCCCCGCAGGTGTCTTCTCGCGATCAAATTCCCGACCTCCCGGCCGACTCCCCCGCCATTCTCGGAGAGATCCTCGAATACACCTTCAAAGACCTCGGATTAGACGACCTGAAGCTGATTGACCTCCGCGGTCTTGAGACGCCGCCCGCCCTCGGCGCCAATGTCATCATGATCATCGGCACGGCCCGCAGCGTCAAACACCTGAACGTCTCGGCGGACCGCATGTGTCGCTGGCTGCGGAGCACGTGGAAGCTCTCGCCATATGCAGATGGGCTTTTGGGACGCAACGAGCTGAAGATCAAGCTGCGCCGGAAAGCCCGTCGCGCGAGACTTGCCAGTCGCTCCGGGACTACATTCGATGACAAGGACGACGGGATCACGACAGGCTGGATTTGCGTGAATGCTGGGGTTGTGGAGGAGAGTGCAGTTCAGGAGCAGAAAGATGACCGGTTTGAGGGTTTTGGCAGGACTGTCCGCGGCACGCGGGTCGTCGTGCAAATGTTTACGGAAGACAAGCGGGCTGAGGTCGATCTTGAGACCCTGTGGCAGCGGACGTTGGATCGCGCTGAACGGGACAAGCAGAAGTATGCTGAGTCTCTTGCGAAGGCTTCTGGAGGTGCTAGCGAGTCGTTGCATGAAGCACCTGGGGAGGCGTCGGGACCGGTCCCTCGCTCGACGGGGAGCTTTCCGTTCCAGCAGACGAGGCGGTTCCACAGCAGCCGCTGTCTCCGGGCTGTCCAGTCAGTGCAGACTGGGAGCGGACCCAATACCAAAACTCCGGCAAAAGAAGACATTCCTTTTGCGGAAGCGCTGGAGCTGATGTCGGAGCAGCAGGCGATGGACGAGCTGAGAAGTCTGTGCACGGCGGTATCGACGCAAACGACTCACCTATTAAAGAAAAAGCTGTTTCTAGTCTTTTCACACTGTATCGCTTCCGGCTACGAGATCCCCGACGATCTAGGATTGGACGTCTTTGCGGCCCTCTTGCCTGGACCCGCGCAGGCGGAGCACACCACCCGGGACAAGAACCTCGCTTTCCGGGTGCTGGACTATCTTTCCCTCCGAGGGACCAATATAATGAGCATGAAGGTCTTGAATATCTTGTACAAAGCAGCGGTCTATGAAGCGCGCGGGAACCAAGAAGAGGCGCTTCGCAACGGACGTCATGTGTCCAAGGTGCTTGAGACCTTCGAACTGCCCTTTGATCCCAAGGAAGCGCGCCTCTTCATGATAAGCAGCTTCCAGAATGGAGACTACGACGGCTTCTGGCGAATGTGGCGCAAGCTTCCGCTGAACAACAGTCCGCGGACATTCGGCGACTACACGATGCTCTTCAAGCTGCATGCAGAACTGGGGGATGAGGTCCGGGCCCAGGAGTGTGTCTCGACCTGGGCTCCAATGATGAAGCGCGAGGAACCGCCGATTCCTCTCCGGGGAGATCTCCTGCAGAGCCTAATGGATTGTCTTGTTCTGGCGGATCCGGAGATTGCCCGGACGGCGGAGGAGAGCTCATCGGGCGACCTAGCGCGGATTTGGCGGGAGTGCAAGGCGAGTCTGCTTGAGTAGGTGTATAGATATAGTGTATGATAATATATGTGAATCGATACCCTGATATGGTCTGGACATGTATGCGTGTATACTCCGTGATGGAAGATGATGACTAATCCACGTGCCGATGAGCCTCGGCTGAACGAATCTGGGGATTCCGACGTCGATTCCGACGTCGCTTCACTCTCTCCGCATCTTCTCCGTCCTTCTCTCTGCTTTCTCCCCTACATGACCATGACGGGTCGCCATGGAGTATCTACCCAGTCTGCAGCAGGAATTTGACGAGCTCAAACCGTCACTATTCGGTACGTGACGCCCTCCCCAGTTCCGACGCCCATACTGACACCAATAGAACTCCTCGCGGAGCAACAGCTCTCCGACCTTCTCCCCCCGTCAATTCGATATATCCTCGCTGTCGCGACACACCGTCATCCGCGGTATCTCCTGCGGGTCCTCAACTCCTTCGATGAGCTCTACGCGTTGCTCTCGCTGATCGTCGAGCGGTACTACCTCCGCAACTTCGGCGGCTCCTTCACCGAGAACTTCTACTCGCTCAAACGCGAGCGTGTCCTGCTCACCAAGAATGGCGAGATCCCGCGCGCCCAGATCGGCGCCCCCGGCCCCGTTCGCGAGACCCTCAAACTGCGCTCCTCCGACGTCTGGAAGAACCTCTTCGTCATGGTCGGCATCCCCTACCTCAAGCGCAAACTCGACGAGGGCTACGACATCCATGCTGCCCCCCACGCCTCCCTGATCACCAGCGGCGGCCCCCGCTACGACCCCAACGATGACCTCCCCTCACACCCCTCCCTCAAACAGCGCCTCCTCCACGCCTACAAGTGGTTCCTCCGCAACGTCTACCCCTCCGTCAACGCCGCCTACTACTTCTCCATCCTCGCCTTCAACCTCGCCTACCTCTTCGACAACACCAAGTACTCCTCTCCCTTCCTCTGGCTCATCGGCACCCGCATCCGCCGCCTCGGCTCCGCAGACCACAAGGCCATCGCCGCCGTCCTCGACCCTAAACCCGCCCCCGGCGGCGCCGCCCGCGCTCGCCCCGGCTCCGGCCTCCTCGGCCTCCTCAGCCCGCAAAACCTCTACCCGCAGCTCCTCACCTCGCTGCGCTACTTCCTCCCCGCTTCCATCTTCGCCCTCAAGTTCCTCGAATGGTGGCACGCCAGCGACTTCTCGCGCCAGCTCGCCCGCAAAGCCACCGAGGTCCTTGATCTTCCCGCCCCCGTCACAAGCGGCATGGTCTCCCCGGCCGAGCGCAAGCGGCTCGCCGAGGAGAGACAGAAGAAGAAGAAGGCGGAGCAGGAGAAGTCGCAGGAGCCCGACTCGCCCCGCAAGTCCGCCCTTAAGTCGTGTCTGAAGCGCAGACAGCCGCCCATCTCGGCGACCTCGTACCTGCCCATCTTTACCGTGCCCTTGCCGCCTGTTGACTCCGATGCTGCGTCTACCTGTGCAATCTGTCTAAATCCCCTGACGAACCCTACCGCCTGTCAGACTGGATATGTGTACTGCTACGTGTGTATCTTCCACTGGTTGAACGGGGAGCACCAGCGGCAGCTGGATTTTATGAGCGGGGAGGGCGCTGGTGCGCCGTGGGAGGATGAGTCTGCGGATGAGGAGGATGCGACGGAGAAGACGGGGGCGCAGGGGAAGAGTCGCCATGGGAAATGGGAGAGTGGGAAGGGTCGGTGTCCTGTCACGGGGCGGAGAGTGCTCGGTGGAACGGAGGGATTGAGACGCGTGTTGATATAGACCGGATTCTTGTAAATACTATACTCTACTTTCATATCCTACGCAGGCAATACTATGTGAATACCCCAAGAGTTCATTATGTATATGCGTAGAAGGGTATAATCACTGGATGATGTACGGGTCCGCGCCCTCCCCAAACACCAGATGCGGTCGTTCCGCGGCCATCTTTAGAATCGTCTGCGCAAAGACTGAGTTTGCCCACGCGAACCACGGCCGCGTGTACGCCTTGATGTTGTTCACGTTGATCGACTCGTGCACCAGGCCCAGCAGACTCGAGTTGCGCACCAGGTTGATGCATTCTTCAATCTCGGCGTCCGAGTCGCTGGTCATTGCCTGCACGAGCAGGGACATGGGCCAGGCGTTTTCCAGTCCGACTACATGTGTTAGCATAGCCCACTTCTACACAGGGGGGGGAACGACGTACTATGAGGCCCACCGATGCCGTGGAACGCCGACCCCGTGAGATAGTACGGGTTGGCATCTGGGTCGAGGACCATCTTGCGCGTGTTCTGGTACACGGGGTCGTCCTGGGCAACGTAGCCCAGCAGCGGCAGCGACAGGAGCGAGGGCACGTTGGCGTCGTCCATGAGGATGCGCGAGCCGTAGCCGTCGACCTCAAAGGCGAATACGTCGCCGTACTTGGAGTGGGAGACGATGCCGTGGTCGCGGACGGCGCGGTCGAGGGCGTCGCCGCGGCGCTGCAGGTCGTCGGCCAGCTGAGTATTCTTGGCCCCGCCGGCGGCGCGCAGCATGCGCGCGGTCTTCTGCAGCTGCACGGCCATCATGGCATTGGGTGGGATGAAGAAGCCCAGGATGGTGGCGTCGTCGCTGGGGCGGAAGGCGCTGCGGATCAGGCCAGTGCCCTTGTTGAGCGGGTTGCCGACGCCGGCAAGGTTGAGCGTCTCAGTGCCGAGGTTGGTCTGGCGCTGGAAGGTGTACTGGTTGACGACGTATTGCTCGTCGCTGTTGAAAGTGGGCTGGGACTGCGCGTCGAGCACCTTCAGCAGGGTGTCGAGGGCGAGGTACCAGCGGTCGGTGAGGAAGTCAGTGGCGCTGGTGTGCTCGTGGAACTCGGTGGCCAGGGCGAGGAAGTTGGCCAGCGAGTCCAGCTCGTACTTGCACTCGAAGACAACGGAGGGTTCGTACGCCGGATGCACCTTGTCGTCTTGGCCGTTGTTGGTGGGCTGGAGGCCGCTGGGCGGCGGCGGTTGGAAGGCGTTGCAGTAGGGCGATTGTATGACGAACTCGGCCTGTGTGTTGATCGCGCCCAGGATCAGGTTGTACAGCTTCTTGTCTTTCTGAGCGAGCTTCTGGTACCCGGAGAGTTGGTTGGTCGAGTCGCGCAACCACTCCGCATTGATGTCACCCGTCACTACGAAGGTCTGCGGTCCGTTCCATTGGGATTGGCTGGTGCTACGACGGTTTTGTCGCGCCTGATTTGATGACGATGTGCCGTCAGTGTGCCAGCGCACGGTGGTGTCCAGGGTGTTCGGAAAGGCATTGCGGAAGAGCTGGGCCAAATCCTTGTCCACCATGCGCGACGTCACGTCGTCAATGACTTGTTCGACGGCGGGTGAGGAGAATGTACGACATTCCGTCGCGGGACGCTGAAACGGGAGGTTCAAGGGTCCACCGCTGTAGGGGGCGCTGTCGGAGGTCAGCAATAGACTCGATAGATATGGGCGGCAACTCACTGTGGTGTCGATGCATAAGAAATATAATCTGGACAGGCTCGTTTGAGAAGAGCTGGCTCATCGCGGACAGCTGCGGCGCCTGTGCCCAGACCGACAAGGGCGAGGACCAGGGCCGTTGCGGGAGGGGTCATGATGTGGGAGTGGTTCGTTAAGAAGACATGTATATATGAGGTCAAGAGAGGCAGAACTACTCAGACCAGGCGGGTGAAGAGAAGAGAGGAGAGGGAAGGAGTGAGGTGGAAGAATGAGGTGAAGTGGAGGAAGTTGAGGTGGAGGATGGAATGCGGAGAAGATCGAATGCGGATGTTTATTTATGACTAGTCGGCATAGAGTCGCATTCGACCGTCGCAGTGCATCATTAGTCTGTCGGTCTTTTCAACGTCTCAGTAGTCGAATCTTCTGTCTGATGCATTGTGAATCGGGGATGGAAATGCACTGCGGATGTATACGGATTCATTACATGCAGGTCGGTCTAGTATACAATCACCACCATCTCCACCACTTCTCTCCATACCTACTTCTTCCCAAAGAACGACATGATATTCCCCTGTCCTGCCTTTACTCCAGCCTTTTTTGGCGCACCGACAGCCGGCTTCTTCTTGGGCGGCGGCGCTTCGTCTTCCGAGAAGGACTCCCACGCGGGCTCTTCCACGGTCACTAGACCAGGTCAGCTCGGACATTGCATCGAAGGAACAGGGGTCCTACCCAGATAGCCCTCCTCGTCCTTGACGGTCTTCTTCTTCATGACCTGTCGTTTGCCTCTCCGTCGACCACCCTGGACGGTGGCTTCTTCCTTTAGCTCGGTCTTGGGAGGGGGTTCGTCGATGGGTGTGGATTCCTCCTCGGGGGGTTCCGTTGTATCAGGCATTTCTTCGTCCTCGCTGTCTTCCATCATCTGGCGCAGTTTCTCCTCGCGTTCTTTTCGCGTTTCGCGGTTACTGGCGGTGGGCTTGCCAGTGTCGGGGAACAGCTCTTCCTGCTCTTCTTCCGATGCATCATCCAGGACAACTATCTCCGTTAGCATATTGTAGCGTAATATTTTCCAGGAACAAACCATCTTCGGCTCCGCTGGGCTCCGCCTAGAACAGTCAATATCTACCACCACAACCGTAGAGGGATACATACCTGGTCAACCGCAGGCGCAGGTGTAGCTGGCTCCTCCTTCTTTTGCTTCGGTTTGGCCTTTGCGAAGGAGCTGAACAGACTCCCCTTCTCTCGCTTGGCCGGGGCGGTCTTCTCGGTCGGTTTGGAGGACGCCGGCGTGCTTTCTCGCGTGGACGGTTTGGACGGCTTCTCCGACCCGCTCTCTTCCTTCTTGGCCTCCGATTCGGGCTTCTTCTGCGGCTTGTCCTCCTGCGCAGGTCGCTTGGCGGGGACAGTCTTTGCTTCCGAGGCTAGGATAGGCGGCCTCATGCCCGTTCGTCGCTGTGACAATCAGCATCGCACAATACACCTGTCTAGTCACTCCGAGGCCATACCTTGACCGTCTTGCTCTGGATCATCCCCCATTGCGCCCCGAGTTCCAACGGATCGTCCTTCCCGTACGTGGACAGCATCTCCTGCCGCACATCCGCGAGGACATTGAGATCCTGCAGCGTCGCCGGCTCCAAACTATAGACGAACACGGACGAAATCGACTCGAATGACGCCTTTGCATCTGCAACAACCGCCGTCAGCCACTGTCACGCCCCGCGCTCCAACCACATGGCGTAATTACCGTCAAGATCCTCCTCGCGCACCAGCACCACCGACCACGTCGGCACCGCGTCCCCCGCGACATCCTCCGGATTCGGCATCGAGCTGCTCAGGTACGGACTACTCGGCATGGCGTCATGGCCGTTGGTCGCATCGGCGTGGGCGCCGTTGGTGGGTGCGGGGGGTGCGGCGGGCGTCGGGACACCGGTGACGATGTACGTAGCGTGCACGCTGCCGGGTTTCTTGGCAGTTTCGTGTCGATGGAAGTCATACAGCATCCTGTTGTGCGTTAGAAGCGTCCGTCTCGAGGAGTCTGCGTCTGCGATCGCCGTACTGCTTGGCCAGGGTGCTGTGGACCCTCAGCGCTCGACTCAACAGTCGATATGAGACCTATGCGGGTGAGTGTTTGTCTCCTGGAACAAGGGGGGTATGCACTACCGTGCGACGGTCATTGAGGACCGCTTCCGCCAGGTACTTCTTGTAATCGGCGACTGCCATGGTGTTGATGGATGAAGTAGTGGTGATGGGGAGGTTAACCGCAACGCGTGAGGAAAAGCACTTTACGCGTCGGGGCTTGGCATTGCTTCCCACTAATCGCGTCACAACATCTCCCAATACTCCTTTTCCATACCTCCAAGACAAGCAGCATACTTTACCCTCCTTACTCCCGCCCGCCCACGTGGCTCCCGCCTAGATGAATCCCTCCCCGTTGGAACTGTCGCGCCTGCCGACCTTCACCGTGACTGGAGCGACTGTGACGTCCCGCGCCCGCCTGAGCGACGACGAGTTATACCGCCTGGTGCAATGGTGTCTGGACCACCGCCGCGACTACGAGCTCTTGCAGAAGGCGGTGTTCTGGGATAAGTGCTCGCAATGGATCGGCGCCACATTCCGCAAACAGCTGCACACCCCGAGGCGCGTGGTCGACCGTCTCATGAAAGTCCGCAAAGACGAGATCCGCGTGGGCGGCGGCAAAGAAGTCTCTGATACCCTGCTGAAGCGTGCGCTGGACCAGTGGATCGAGTTCCATGACCATATCAAGGAGCTCCTGCACCCGCGCGCGGTCGTGGCGGCGGAGGGCCAGCCGGCTCGTCTGCCGCCGCGAGAGGAGAGGGTTGATCCCCGTGTGCGCCGGAGGGAGCGCACGCTCTCGCTTTCGCCGGCGACGCCGCGCCGTCGTCGGGGCGGAACGTCGCCGCGCATCAGGCGGTCTCGGAACGCGGACGACGAGGCAAGCTGGCGCAGGCGGCAGGAGGAGCTGCTTGTGCAACTTCACCGCAGTGTGGAAGACATCAAGCTGTTGTTGATAGAGTTGACTAAGAAGGATACGAGGAGGGAGGGAGCTGATGCGCAACGCTCTGTCTTGAACTCTGGGCTGGCTTCATCTACGTAACCCGCAACCACTATACAGCTAATATCTACGGACGACGCAGCATATCCACCGCCAACATATACGCCTGCTCCTTCAATTCCCACCCGCGCGTGCCCTCGCGCGCAATCTTGTCCCACGCATGGTCGCACTGGTCCATGCGCGCATGGACGACGTGGCGATCCGCATCCGCCGCCAGCCGCGCTGCGAGCTTCTCGGCCTCGCACGCGAGCGTGTCATATCCCGCCGTGATGATCAGCACGTTGCGCGGGAAGCGATCCGCGTCCGCCAGCCCGGGCGACAAGCGGGGGTCGCGCGCGTCCATGCCCGGCGGGATGTAGCAGTGCCGGAACAGGCGCAGCAGGAAGGTGGGGAGAGGCCGGCCGCCGGGCTGTGGCGCCACGAGCGTGCCTGGATCGAGGTACGGGGCGACACTGGGGTAGAAGGCGAGCACGGCGTGGAAGGTCGTCGGCGGGAAGAGGTGCGACGCCCCGACGAGGGCGAGGTTGCCGCCCGCGCTGAAGCCGGAGATGGCCACGCGCGAGACGTCGTATTCCTCCGGCTGGCTGAGGACCCATTTGACGACATCCTCGACGTCGTGTACCGCTGCGGGGAATGGGTGCTCGGGCGCCAGCCGATATTGGACGTCGAGCACGGAGTACGCGGTTTGCTGGCTGATGCGGCGGCAGAAGGCGTCGTCGCTGCCGTGCGCGGGGATCATGAACCCGCTGCCATGGAAGTTGATGAGTACGGAGGACGGTTTTTGCGGCGTTGACTGGGTGGAGCGATAGAGATGCGCTTTGATGGTGCGCGACGGGTCTCGCGAGGGGATACGATGGATGACGTCGGGGGCGGAGCGGATGGCGCCTCGCAATCTCACGATGGCTCGGACGAGCGTGGCGGCGAATTTCAGGTAGATATAGTAGAGGAGCGACATGATGGTGAGGATGTACGGAGTATCATGTTGGGGGTATTCGGGGCAAATGGAGACGGCTGGAGGTTTGGATGATCGACATGAGCTGAGAAAATACCGAGGTAGACCCACGTGCAGAAAGCCTCGGGACTTGATCGGAGAGTAATGAGATTGATGATGCATTCATTCAATTGCTGAAAGTGAGCCGGTTTTATTTATACAGAAGCATGTTTAAGGTCGCTGGGTATATGTTGTCGTCAAATCATCACTATGTCATTTCAGATCTCCCTCGTACCCTCTCCCCCCAGACATCCTCGCCGCCTGCTGGTCGGATTTCGACCACCCAGAGGTCATGTAATAGCGCGGTGCGACGCCCTGTGACGATTCTCTGTGCGGTTGCGCGAGATGCTGTTGATCCAGCACCTCGCCCATCGACGGTCGATACGGTAGGTACTGCGGTCGACTCGGCTGCTTTCCCTTGGACGTTGGATGGAACGACGACCGTGAGGGGGGTGATCGCGCCGCTGCTGTTTCTTCGGCGGCGGCGGTTGCATCGTCAATGGATTTCTGCCACTGGAGACTGCAGATGATGATGCCGGTGTAGATGCCCAGGACGCAGAAAAACTCGACCAGCGTAGCGATGGCATTCAGGTACGCGGGCGAGTGATCGATGAGGGAAGATTGAATGGTGGTTATGGTGGTCGTGAGGTTCTGCGCAAAGGACGAAACGACGGCCAGAGCGAGAGCGATAGTTCCTGTCTGGGGGACTGTTAGATATTGCTCTGGCGGAAATGCGCCGATACGCTCCGTACCTTATTCTGGGATTTTTGCAAATCGGTTTTCCGCAGGATGAAGACCATCCAGCCCAGAATTTCCAGGGAAGCCAGCGTAAAGATGGCCCCGCGCGCAGTGGTTAACCGGCTGTCTTGTTGATAGAGCGCCTCAGCGGGTTGACTCTGGTTGACCGCGACGGCCACGGAGGCGATTCTGGTGGCGCAATTGGCGATCGCAAGCGCGGACAACACACCGAGCAGAGTCCAGTGGGCGAGGATCACGCGCGCAAATGCGTCTCCCTCAGCGAAGCCTTCGAGGTATCGGTGGACGATGCGGTAGAAGATGGAGTAGAGGAGGACCAGCGCCAGGAGATTGAAGATGATCTCAAACATGTTGACGACAACATAGCTCCGTGAGACAGTCCGATTGAAGACGTACAGGAAGAGAAGGGCAATAGAGAGAATGCGCGCGCTGTTGGAGTTAGCTGCATGTCACCGATGTATCACTGACGTTCCAATTCCGGATCGCTTCACTCACACCATGTAGCTGAGAATCGACCCAAACACTGTCCACACTGGCAGCGCTTTTGTGCGGTCTTTCGGCGCTTGGATCATAAAGCTCCCGATGAAGAAGACGATCAGGGCGAGCAGGGTGAGAAACTCGCAGACCAGCCAGACGGTGCTGTAGGCGTCGGTCGTTTGCAGGTCGGACTGGGCCAGGGAGATGTCGCTTGTCCAGCCATGACGCTGGGAGGGCCTCTCCAGCGACGGGAGGACATCGGGAATGGTCCTGCGCTGGAGCATCGTGGATGCAATGGGGAGAGGAAGAGAGCACAGTCATGGTTCGCGAGGTGCGATGGGGATTCAGGGACCATTTGGGGGAAATTGGAGGGATCGACCAACACTAGTCGCACCATTCATTCATTCATCCATCCATTCGTTCATTTCGGTCCAGAAAGAGTTAGCAAGCGAATGATCAACACGGGTTTAATTAAAGATCGGACCAATATGGTGATTTTCAGGATGGATGGTTGTTATCTACTCCGTCCTGTACTCCAGAGTAACTGACTAGTTGCGATCTGTCTGTCAGAAAGTTGTTGATCTCAAAATTAAGAACAATAGAATACATTCCATATCGCTTGCCATAGTACTTAGGTAGTATAGTACATAAGGAACCTCATGCTTCGTGTATCTCCGCAAGCGACCCATAATACGAGTACGAGCAATCTAGTTGGACCGACATCACCGCCTTCCATGTTGCTGTCCAACCCGAGAGTTGGATCCAAATGATGAAGTCGTCCCCCTCGTCTGAGGCAGGTCAATAGCGAAGACAAGAGGCCGCTTCTTCGATCTCTCCATCCTCTCCAACCCTAGCATCTGGTCAATCTTCGGGAGGTCTCTTCGCGTCTTCGGTCGAATTCTTTCCCACTTTTAGCGGCAGCAGATATGGAGTTGATATGACCGCAGTGCCGATATCAACGCTGCCGTGGCGCTTGACGAGCATGAGAGTCTTATGCAGGGACGTGGTATCGTTCTGCTAGCAAAGAAACGAGAGTTATTCCAACCCTGCATCGCTTCCAGAAATGTCCACGCTTGCGCAATCCAGTCATAGAACATGATTGTTGTAAGGATCATGTCCCGAAGCCAGGAGGGCAAATTCCAGCCTCGCCAATTCTCTATTTGCAGGAATGTAACTGAGTGACTGACACTAATGAAGTGTTTGATCAGAGCTGAAGCCTGGAAGCCTGGCTGTAGCGGGTCAGTCAACTGTCTAGAACCTGTCTCATGGTCAGAAATCCAAGCCATCACACTACAGAGCTACCAACATGAAAAGATAGAATGGATAGACAATTTGCCGTACCACTTGGACTAGACATTGGCGACAACCACAAGTACAAACTGAACATACACAAAAGAAAGGAAATGGGTATACATTTCAAACTTAAGCAACAGCACAGCAACTAATTTCCACTCGCACATCCATTCCCGGTAGATCAGCAGAATAAATGAGTAAAACACATCCAGCTCAGATGGCACCGTCCGAACACAAGACAAAGGCTCCGCCAAGGAATGAATCAAACATGGACAATGAATGGAATGCTGGGGAATCTCAGGTACATCGAACACGCCCGTCAGTCGGCATTCTTTCAACCCCTTCGAGAGGAGCGTCGGGTAGGAAGGGACACTGTCGTGGGCTTGGCAGCACGTTTGCCTGCGGATCTCTTGACCGGAGGAGCTGGAGGGGGTGAGACCGCCTCTTCGGCATTTTCATCTTCATCGTGTTCGCTAGCATCGTTGTCTTTGCCGTTGGCTTCGCTGTCGGCATCTTCTCCAGCTTCTTCTTCCTCCACTTCCTCTTCCTCGTTTTCACCTTCTTCTTCCTCGTCTTGGTCCTGGTCCCATTCATCCATTTCCATATCGTCCTCGTCGCTGTCGCGGTCTGCATAGCTGACCCGCCTTGACGTGCCTCTGCTACTACGGCGGCGCGCTGACGCAGAGACTTTGACAGCTTCTCCGCCGTCGGAAGACCAGCCATCGTCAGTCTTCTTCTTCCTCTTTGGGGTCTTGGACGTTGCGCCCGCTGAAGACGAGGTGCGGCGGCGGGTTGCCCGTTCCTTCCGAGCCTTTTTGGTAGCACCGTCGTCCCCGCCAGTAAGGACAGACTCGGACTTGCGTTTCTTCGCGGAACCCTGATGCTGTGATGCGTTCCTCGGCTTCATTGCGGACCGCACAATCTGATCAAGCCGTTCATCCACATCATCTGGGAGGAAGTTCTTCTCTGCAACTTCCAGTGCTTCGCGATGGCTACCCATCTGCGCGAAGATGGAGCTCGGTACTCCCATCTTGCCCGGATAGGTTTCCAGGATGGAAGCGCCGCCACCGATGCCACCCAGTCTCCGCTGTTGGGCGTAAATATCGGCGAATCGGCGAATCGTTGATTGGGCAAGGTCAGAAAGAGTATGCAGACGGGTGCTCATCTCATCAGTTTTGGTGATGCCGTCGCGCGTCTGCTTCACACGCTGCGCGATGTGGAAGATCAACGAAAGGTTGTGTTCGTTTGCCACTGCGGAGAGGTAGAAAAGGATGTACCGAGAAAAATCAGCTAGGTCGTTGAATTTCGTCTCATCATCCAGGTTTTCTGGCGGATAGTCAGGGTGGTACGCAAGCAGAGACAGCAGGCGCGAAAAGATAGCTTCCATGACTGTTTGCTCGTTCTTCTTGCCATTGCCTTGTTGAGAGAAGAAGGCAGCGCGCGACCGTAGCCAGGTAAGCGTGCTCTCCTTCAAGTTCGTGTTGGGTTCGAAGGCAAGCAGGAATGGGATCGTATACCAGCGCTGACTCAAGTGAGTGTTCTGCACAAGCTTCTTCTTCAGTTGACTAATAAAACCCTCCCTCACTGGAGGAAGGGGGTCTTGGGCAACCGTGGCAATCGAGTTGAAATCACTGGGGGTGAGGAGTTGGTCGCAAAGACTCTGGGAGGCGCAGAGTTTCAACAAGGACCTGGCAGCAAGGAGCCGGAGTCGCGACTTTTGCACTGCTGGCGTGTCCTTTTTCTTTGATATCTCACCTTCGCCAACGACAAGCTTATTGAGAGTACTATACACAGGTTCGGCGTGCGCTCGGAAGTCGTCATCATTATCCGAGCCGTCCTTCGCACGAAGGCGATTGACAATAATTTTCAGAGCCCATTCTTTGGCTGCAGTTTCATCGTCCACGACATCCGACCACTTGTAGCCGGAGTCCGGCTCGGGTGATCGATTGGTCAGAAGGATTTGATTCACAGCAATCGAGATGATGGCGTCACTCTCCTCATCCGCCTCCCGCGGTGCTAGAAGGTTCAACTGAGACAACGCGGCGAGTTTCGTCAGGAAGCGATCTGATCCAAAGCTCCATTTGGATACGCATTTCTGGATGAGGTTCTTCGCATACATTTCCTTCTTATCGACGATAGCCATCAGAATGGTGACAGCATGTTTGGCTGCGCGTGGCGATGGGCTGTAGAGCGCGTAATCCGCAAGAGCTTTGAAGAACTTGCGTTCCTTAGGCAGTTTTCCTGGGAGCTTTTTCGCAAAGCCTGAACATGCCTTGAGAAGCTCCTCCGTACCCGACTCGGCGGTCGTCGACGGCTTGGGCGCTTGAGATTCAAGATCCTTGCACATCTCCTGGACCTGTGCTTCCAGAACTTCAGGATTGCGGGAGGAAATTTCTCGCAACATCTCATGTGCTGGCCCTGCCAGTCCGTTCTCATCCGTCCTGGAGAGACTCATGATCGCCGGGATATGGCTCCTGTTGAAAACAAGCGAGCTACAGCGGTACAGAAGTGGCGTGAGCGTATCCAAAAGGGGGGTGTTGTTAGCGCCCTGAATTCTCCTCGAAAGCTCCTTGATAGCTTTGATGACCGTGCGGTAATCACTGACAGCAGCCATCGCAAAGCGGATAAGCTGGTAGCTGCGGCGATCATGCAGCTTAGCGAACTTCCACAGATCAGCGGACGTGCGGGAGGCATCAGGGAAGAGTTTAGACAATGTGTCGATAACACGGCTCAGCTGAGCTTTGATCTGCTCCTCTTTCTTTTCCATTACACCGCCCTAACCGGTATTAGTCTTTGGACTCGCTGTAGGTGCCATCTTCTGCTTACATTGTACTCTTCGCAGGCCTGGAGGTAGATTGTGACAGCCGTTCGCAACTGGATCTGGCGGGCCTGCAAAGCAAAGAAAACTTTTTTCGCCTTATCGTCCAGTCCTTTGAGCAAAGTGAGAATGCGCCGGACACGAATCCTATCCACATCCATTTCAGCGTTAGTTTCTGACGCCTGTGAGTCCTTCTGCTTCTGGGATTGGCTCGAGCTGCTGCGCGATAGTTTAGATTTGATGGGAGGATAGTTGAGAGGGAGAAGGATTTCAAAAAGGACTCGGTCGATCAGCATATGGATATCGGGCTCGTTGGTATAGTAAGCATCGAAGATCTTCGAAGGCGCGTCCTTCAATAGAGGAACGATTTGGTCGTTGTCCTGCTCTATCTCGCCTGCTGCGACGGCCCACATGCGCGCCAGAGTCTTCATGGCATGCTCCCGAACTTGAGGCTTCCGGTCTTTGACACGCTCGGCGAGGACGAATAATATCGAATCCGGAGAAGACACACCACCACCAGCCCCTAGCTTGTGTACAATATGCGACAAACCAAATGTGCCCACTGCGTCTACGGCAGCCACGCGGACCTTCTCATCTGCATCCCGCAGCATAGAACCCAGGTACTGAATGAGCATCTGCTCTTCAGCCTCCCCCATGCCAGATCGACCCGCTGATGTGAGCAGAATGCGTCCGGCGGCCGTCGCCCAGGATGCGCGCACGGAGGGGGACTTATCTAACCGGCGGCTGATGAAGCCCTCATATGTCGAATTGTGAACCTGGGAGAATGACTTGGGCGATGAAGGGTTTACCAGGTCGTTAGGCTGTGGAATAGTCTGGTCGTACTCGACCAAGGTCACTGGTGGGTAAGCAGCAGGGTCCATTGGCGGGGGAGGTGGTGGTCCAGCAACTCCAATCCCGGCAGTGAGGTCGCCGATCGTCTGCGTTGCCAGCAGTCGCAACGAAGTTGATTCAGCAGACAATTCCGCTTCCAGCTGAGGTACGACGTTCTGTAAGACATCGGGACAGGCTTTCCAGAGCTCCCGAATCAGGCGATGGGCTTTGCTCAGTTCCCTGATGTCTTCGCCCTCCTCGTCGGAGTCGTCCAGATTCGGCCGACGATGCGTGTTCTTCGATGAGCCATCCGCCGGAGGAGCCGAAGCATCGATGATGACGTTATTGAAATACTGGCTGATATGGCTGGTCATTCGGTCCGTACAAGCCTGACAAATCGCCTTCGACATCTTGTACGCCGCGGGATAGTCCTTTAGAAGTAGTGTGCCCTGCTTCGAGTCGACCGGCGTGTCCTTCTTGCCTCGCTTCGCAGGGTAGTCCAAGGCGCGTGGGTCGATGCGCAGAAACTGGGCCACGATCACGTCCACCACATCCGGGGCAAGAACCGGCGACTCATCGATGACCGTTGTGAGCAAGCGAGTCATGTCATACTCGACATTCTTCGCGATTTCTTCACCCGTCGAGGCCTTGGAGGAACCGGAGACGATATCGAAGCAAGTTGTGAACAGGGGAATGATCAATGAGTCCGGATGGTCTAGGTCTGTCAACAAGACGATACTCTTGACTTCCGCCAGGGAATTCAACACGTAGATATGCTGAGCATTGTAGGTGTGGGAGGGATCCCCCAGCGCGGGAATCACCGAAGTCACGATGCAGGTAAATATATCCTTATTCGCCCAGAAAGTCAGTACACTTGAAGGGGCCATGGTGATTCTTCCCCAATCTGACGAGGGATGATAGGGCGCACCTTGAGCTGGTTACCGGTGAAGGGCGCGTCGGGGGCGCAAAGGCGCAAAACATCGACGATACAACACGTCGTCCACGCCCTCACACCCTTGTCCTTGTGGCCGAGAAGCTGTGGGGTGGCTAGCTCCTGCGACACCTTCTTGAGGGACTCTTTCTCGACCTCCTCCTGCTCGAGTTTGCGCAGCTCCTGCGCGAGGGTCTGTAGCCGTTGGAGCAGGTCGGCGATGGGAATGGCTGCGCGCCCCACGCGCCACGTCAATGGTTCATTGAATTTGAGGCGGCGGAGATTGCTGGAAGTCTCTTCAGTGTCCACGACCTCCGTGGTGACGGAGGGGCCCTGACGAGTGCGCGCAGGCATCGTGGACGAAGCGCGGGGAAGCCGGGTGGTGAGGGTAAGCTTCAATGCACCATGCGCTCGGTCCGCCGAGGGGAGAAAGGGGAGGACTAGATCACAGTCACGAGGCGAACACAAGCACGGGTATAGAAAAGAAAATGACAGATGGGCAGAAGCGGGATGAAGGAAGATGGATGTTGACACGCTCCGAGTTGTCAACGGGGACGATGGATTGGAAGCATCAACGGGCTTCCCGTTCCTGACCGCCTTTGCCCCGATGGGGAAAAGACGCGTCGCGTGTTTGTCTCATAGAAAAAAAAAAAAAAAAAAAAAAGGGTTGTTTTCTCCACACTCTACCGTCCTCGAACTATGAGTACAAACATTGATCCGACAACATGTCGCGAATCCGTGATACATGATAGACTGCTTTGTCTTTACTGTGTTGGGGCCTTTATCTACTATGAAGGATATACATATTCTCATAACAATAGGTCCAAAGCACGTTGGAGACAATCCACTCAGGTAGTACGTATAGACAATGCAAATATGTATCTACCTAGTCAGGACATTTAGTCCCAGGAAAGGGTGTACTCATTTCTGTCAGAGTGTCATTGCTAGTCTTCAATTTTTCTGGCACATAGATCTCTTACAAAAAGATGCCTAGGGACTGGATGGTATACATTTGCCTGCAGCTTCTCTGAGAACAGCTCTGAGAACCAGAGATGTATCTTGCATACGAAGATAAAGTGTCACTTCGCTGAGTCAGAAACTGTGGATGTCATATTTCTATTTACTCCTGTCGCTCTGCATTTGAAGATATCTATCTTCTATTCACCCCTGGGCTAGAGGTAATGCTGCAAAACTCCCAGATTAGAGACAGTCATCAGCGTGTCATCCACGGCCACATATAAATATCTACCTTCCAGGAGATGCTAGGTGGTTCACAGGCCATCTGTCTTACCGAACCTTGACTTATCATGCATTGGACTCTCCGAAAATCAACAAGCCAATAGGTCCGTGTCATTTCCAGAATGTATGGGAATATACATCCCTGGCTCTTACTGTGTGAATAGATATCGAACGAAGCAACATCAGACTACTAAATTCTCATAATTGTATTCTTTGTCCATAAAACCCCAAAGGTTCAAAGTCATTGCAACATGACTACAACTACCCAGGTACAAAAACTCCAAAGAATCAAACCAAATGCTGTTCTTTACTCGTCAACCTTGACAATCTTACCCGTCTCAACCTCATAGATATAGGCGGTAACAGGAACATCGAGAATAAGCGGGCTATCCCGCAGCAGACGGATGTCATCCAAGACACTCTGCCGGAGCTCCTTGAACGGCAAGAAAGCAAGGTGATCGACGTTTTGCTGAAGGTCCGCTCGGATTTTGCTGCGGATGTCCTCATCCGTGAATGTTAACATGCCACAATCGGTCTGCGAAACGTCAGGCCGTTAGTCTCCACATGATCGGCTCGGAATAGGCTCATACATGATGCACGATGATAATCTCCCGCGTGCCCAGCAGTTGCTGTGAAATGATAAGACTCCGTAGAGCATCTGTCACTCGGCCACCGGCATTTCGAATGACATGGGCATCGCCTTCTTCAAGCCCAAGGGCGCGGGCGACATCTCGGAGGACTTAGCCCGGCTTGTTTAACCATGCTCTGGATTAGAACCGCACTTACCCAGGCGCGCATCCATGCATGCTACTATGGCCACCTTTCGTCGTGGTGGGAGCTGCAAGTCTCCCTTGGTGAAGGAAGCCGCATACTTGGTATTGGCGGCCTCGACTTCTGCGGCAACGGACATGGTGGTACCTGTTAATTTATATAGATATGGAAGATACGAGGAAAGAAAAGGGAGATTGCCTGAGAAGGACGTTCACAATGCTGTTGGCGTCAGTTGTATTATATGCCGTCGAGGTCTTTTGGTGTCGCCATTTACCCCGCTCATTGTTCCATCGACATAGAAGAAATCACCCTATTATCATTGTCTTTTGGATAAAGTCAAATGAAGATCTACTCAGCATATGGAATGGTGTTTCGAGTGTCTGAAGAGCAAGAATTGATGACCGGGCTCCATTGGTCATAGTGTAAGAGACAGGTACCTAGACCCCTGGTGGCGGGGATTGTAGTTGCATGAACAAAGGTTTAGTCGACTCCACATAACACTGGGTTTAAAGCACCTAATTCCCTGCCAATTGTAACTACTCTACTAGGTATAAGAGAACTTCATCTGGCAAACACACTTATATCCCCAATACGTATTCATCTGAAGGTAAGCCCGTGTTGTGGAACAGCGATGGGACCAAAAATTCAGACCGTACTCGTCCTGTTGAGCGGACTGCACTGGGGCCAAATTTGATACGGACGCCAGCGGCTGGTCTCGTTCTTTCTATTCGTTGAAACTTTGCTACCAGTGGATACCCGCTGTTCAGCATTCTTTCGAATGGTAGGTATGCATTGGGGGTAAGAGGATATACATGTCGACCACTCCAGTTACAGACCGGGACGCGGCAGACTGAAGGAACCCAGAGTTCTCGAGCGCAGAATTGAATAAGCTACATACAAAGACTGTACAGGGACGTTGGTTGCTGGAATGGTGCCGCTCTGCACGGCCCCTTCAGCACGTCCGCCATGGCACACACTGAATCCGGTTTACACCTTCAGGGTCAAGACACCGGGCCTCCAGGCCAGCTGGTTGTAGTCGCCGCTGCTGTTGGGGTCCTTTCCTTGGTAGAGGAACTGCAGGTTGCAGGGGTCGACGGTGAAGGTCTGGTCAGGGTTGTTGCGCACCAGATCACCGTGGCTGATGTCGTTGGTCCAGGAGGCGCCGCTGTTGGCCTTGCCGGCGAAGGGCTGGTCCTCGGTGCCAGCCTGTACGGTCCACTCGCCATCGAGGCTGCTGGCCGTGAAGGAGCGGAAGTAGCGACCGGCGGACCCGATGGCCTCGACAATCATCAGGTACTGGTCCTGGCCGTCGACCTTGTAGACCTGGACGGCCTCGAACAGGTTGTTCGTGGTGTCCTCCAAGATGACCTCGGACTGGGTGCCGAAGTCGCCGGGGAAGTTGTCAATAGACATGCTGGCGCGGTAGATGCGGCCATTGTCGCCAGCGAAGAAGAGATACATGTTGGTGTCATCGCCGATGACGGTCTGGTCGATGACACCCGTGCCGGAGTCGGAGATGGAGCCCGAGAAGAGAGGCTGCGCCTCGGACCAGCCGTTGGCGTCGGAGGGATCGCTGGACGTCTTATACGAGAAGGCCGTCGGGCCCCACTGGTAGGCTAGGATCCAGACGTCCTTGGGCGCGAAGTAGAAGATAGTAGGCGCAACGGCACTCGCGCTCATGGCGTTCTGAGAGGCCGAGGCCATGTCCGACCAGTCGGCAAAGGGGCTAAAGGCCATCGAGCCGTAGTTGCCGGAGGAATCGGTAGTGGAGGCGTACACGATATGCTGGCCGTTGGACACGACGTTAGTGAAGTCCTTCAGCGCGGTCCATCCGGACTTGGGCTCAGCGAGGGCTTCGGTCGACGTCCAGCTGTAGGTGGAAGGCAGGGAGCACGACGCCGCGGCCCCGGAGGCCAGCAACACGGCCCCCGACAGCACTTGGGTGACCTTGGACTGACGAGTTCTCATTGTGGTGGGTTGAATTGCAAATAAGGGGGAAAGACGGTGGAAAGGCGTGGAGCAGGAAACAGAGACCCCATGGCGGGCGAGGTTTATATACGTTTTGTCGGCTTCACCCTCGACATGACGAAACGAACGAGCGCAGGTACTCGTCTCAGGCTGCGGATAAAATCCGAAGCAAATCAGCCGACAGCAGCCTTGGATGTTGTATCTGCCGCAGAATTAGCTGCCTGGATATAGCGACTCCACGGCATCATTGGCCGAACAAGGACAGGCACAGGAGGGGATAAAGCCACCCCGCAGGACAAACAGGACGGATTTTTGCCCTTTTGACGCCTAGCGTGCCTCGCATGTTAATTAAAACAGCCCTGAAGACTGAAGATCGGCGCCCATCTCCGCAATGTGGCGCTGTGGTGCTCTAGCGTTGCGCACTAACGAGGGGGGATGAAACCGGCTCCGTCGAGATACACCAATTGCTATTTCCCTCGGCTGTGGCCACGTTCCGACCAGTCTCAGTCTGCTACTCGGGCTTTTCTTGCCTCGTCCTTGTTATTCCAGAAGGCGCATGATCCGGCGGTGGGCGGCTGAATGCGAGTGGTGACGATCCTGCTCTCTGGACGGCCCTGCACTCCGTGTTGTACATGGTGCATTTCCTCCGGGGTACCGGCTAATAATGCAGACATACAAGCCTAAAGATGTTGTGGGATTGAAGATCCTTCGACCGGACAACATGGTGCGCCTACAGTACATAAGTGCAATGGCTCGTGCAGTCATGCAGATCCATTGCCATCATCAATCTCTCACGAGCAAACTAGCCAAGCTCCTGGCACACGATATTCTACTTCCATCGAACAGCCGTGGATATGGCGTCATTTAAGATTCTGGCTGCTCCTGCGGTACTATGGCTTAGTTCACTTCTAGCTCAGCCAGCCTGCGTCAAAGCGGACAACCCCATCGTGCAAGACATATACACGACTGATCCAGCTCCGTTTGTGTATGATGACCGTATCTACCTCCTCACCGGCCACGATGAAGACAACGCTACCACGTACGACATGCGGGACTGGCGCTTGTTCTCGTCTGCGGACGTTGTGAACTGGCAACACCACGGAGTGCCCATGAGTCTGAGCACATTCGAATGGGCAGACCTGAACGCATGGGCGGGCCAGATCGTCCCTCGTAACAACAAGTTCTATGCCTATGTCCCGATTCGGCACGCATCCACTGGCGGCATGGCGATTGGCGTGGGGGTGAGCGACAACATCACGGGCCCATACACCGACGCGATCGGGAAGCCTCTGGTCGAGAATTCTGAAATCGACCCGACTGTCTACATCGACGACGACGGCCAGGCCTACCTGTACTGGGGCAATCCCGGGCTGTGGTATGTCACGCTGAACGAAGACATGATCTCCTACAGCGGCAGCATCAACAAAGTCGACCTCACCGTCGAGGGGTTCGGCCCACGCAGGGGTGAGTCCACTCGCCCTACCGCGTACGAAGAGGGACCCTGGCTATACAAACGGGGAGACATCTACTACATGGTGTACGCGGCGAACTGCTGCTCCGAGGACATCGAGTATGCAACCGCTCCCAGCGCCACCGGCCCCTGGACCTACAAGGGGATTGTCATGCCCACGCAGGGAAAAAGCTTCACCAACCATCCCGGGGTGATTGATTTCAAGGACCACTCCTACTTCTTCTACCACAACGGCGCGTTGCCCGGCGGCTCGGGATACACGCGGTCCGTCGCGGTGGAGAGTTTCGTCTATAACTCTGACGGCACGATCCCCGAGATGAACATGACCACAGAGGGTCCGGAGCAGATTGGCACCCTCGACCCGTACGTGGTGCAGGAGGCAGAGACAATTGCGTGGTCTGAGGGCATCGAGACGGAGGTCTGCAGCGAGGGCGGACTGAATGTCGCGTACATCAACAATGGGGACTACATCAAAGTCAAGGGCGTCGCATTTGGGAACGGGGCGGCGAAGTTTACGGCTCGTGTTGCGTCGAACACTGCTGGGGGTACTATTGAACTGCATATTGACAGCAAGACGGGCCCTGTCATCGGCAGCTGCAAAGTTTCCAGCACCGGAGGCTGGCAGAGCTGGGAGAGCGTTGAATGCCCCATTAGTGGTTCCGAGGGGACTCACGATCTGTTCCTGACTTTTGTGGGCGATGGTAGTGGTTCACTGTTCAATTTCAACTGGTGGCAATTCTCGCAGTAGGGAGATGCTGACACGGGATGGTCTGAGGTATATCTGGTGAATTTATATCTATCGGCATGGCCGAAGGACGCGTTTATTTAATTAACACTATAGTGCGTGCAGCCTGTGCATTGCATGACATTGCTGGAAAACCACACAGCGACAACTCCACTGGCCTCCTGGTCGTAATCTCCCTTGAAACGCGGGCCAATTCGGAGCCCCTTGGTGGGCGCATCATACATGCCCCTTAATGGAGTCATGTAAAATGGAGCTGCTAGGATGGTTGTTTCATTACTGCCCCAGTGGCGCAACTATTTAGTCCAGCGATCTGCTTTCAAATAGCTAGTCTCTTCAGACTTGCAATTGGTCACTGATTAAAGAAAGATTATAGGCGCATGTATTATATACCACTGTGATGTACAAGAGGTGATCTACACACTGAGTCCATGTATTGTCAGGACAGCGTGTACCCTCACTGAGGCTAGTACTTTGTGGCGGAGGGAGGCTCTCCCTACGCTCGAAAACGGCCTATAAACTTGTGTCATCCGACAAATGGTTTCCGATAGCAGGCGTGGTGGATTCGTCCGAGATCCTCTGCTCAGGGTACATAGTATCCGTCCAGGGCTCAAAAATGTGAGCGCCGCGGTGTAGGGAGCTAATATTCTCCCAAACCAGACAGAACACTATCAGCGCCATGATGATCGACAAGGTGGAGGTAAGATCGAGGCCATCCCTGAGGCCAAGAAGGATGATGATAAGCCCGATAATCGGGCGAACAATGATGCGAAGATGCTAATGACCCGGCCTTAGTATACAGCCTTGTACGCGACGAGGAGTACAAAAAACTTACCTTGGGTAATAACAGTGTCCCTGGAGCATCCTTATCCTCGAACAACACCGCCAAGCCGTAGAGACAGAACAGACCAGTTCCCAAGCTGCCGCAGAGGAGCCAACGCTCAGCGTGATGCAGCGTATTTTCTGCAGTCGTGGCAGCGGCTACATGTCCGCTTGCCAACAAGCTCGCGGCGAGCGGCAGGTGCATGGAGACCCAGCCGAAGGCAGTGTAGACCGAATAGCGGAACGGATGGGTACCGTCCAATGCGCCGTCGTTGTGGACGTACATCCAATTCAGGCAGAATGCGATGATGAGCGTCCAGACCGCATGCAGCAGACCGGGATTGAAGCCTATCGCGGCTGGCGAGCCGACCACAATCTGATATAGATATTCACCCAGGACGATGATGTAAAATGCGGCGAAGCGATCGACCTCGTGCGCTATATCCACGGCGGTTGTATAGCGGGCCTTGAGCATCTTCTTCGCGGCCGGGGAGTAGCAGAAGATCCAGGCGCATTCCTCGAAGACGACGCCGACGGCCGCCGCTGCGATCTTGCCGCGCAGCGATACGGAGTCAAAGTATAACGGGATATAGATGCACATGGCCACCAGCGTGAACGCCACCCAGAGTCGCTGCTGCGCACGGTGGTGATAGCTGGCGAAGGAGTACAGCAAGTGCGCCGCAGCGCAAGAGATGCGAGCGACCATGTAGCAGCCGACCGTCGCGCGCATGGCTCCAATTTCCTCGTCGACAAAGGGGGCATTGTTACCGTACATGACTAAGACGGCCATCAGCCACAGGATGAGTCCGCGCTGCAACAGGTCGTCGTTATAAAACGAGTTCATCAGTTCTCTGATGTCGGACCAGACATGCCAGGATGGCGCGAGGATGAGCTACAGCCCCGTAGCAGTACAAGGGTCAGCGTGCGAAGTGGTACAGTGTTGTGTCTATGAGCGACTCTTACAATATACTTGACCAGCTTGGCCCCCGAAATGTCCTCGGCCAGAGTCTCCGCAAAGTTGGCCAACATGGCGACGTAGAGCAAGTCTAAGAAGAGTTCAAAGCGTCCTGCGGGAGCCACTCTTAGTATCACCGGATTCGTTGATGGGGCGCGAGGACCCTACCCGCCTGGCGTTCGCCTTCTTGACGCTTGACCAGCCTCCCATTCTCAAACCATTGCAGAGCGCGCGGCTGACGGAAGAGATGTCGTGCGCTGGTTGGAGGGCGATTGTCATCGAGCCCCATGATGGAAGCCATTCCAACGATGCTGGAATTGTAGATGAAGAACGAGATAGAGCACCGATGATCTGGGTTAGGGGGTGAAAAGAAGGTAAGAAGATCTGATGAACCCATCCCTAGTGTCTTTAGTGGAATGCCCTAAAAACTTTTTCTGTGGAATACGACCCGACGATCATTCTCCTCATTTTTTGTCCGAGTCCTCCTCCAGTACCAAACCCAGCTATCAGGGTGTTAATAGTCTTTGACTGGGTGATCCGCTGAGCCCAATCTGATATAGACGTCATCGTTTGATTCTGCTAGGGGGTCCTTATAGAGACCCTGAGAGTCCGGATCTGGGTAGTTTCTCCGGAATATATCTCCGATCCTCAAATGCTTATTTTCACCCACCACAGCCTGCAATTATATATTCAAAGTTCCATATTATCATTAACTCTATAGTTCTATCCCGTCGTTATCATCAATGGGCTTGGCCAAGCCGTGCAATTAAATGTTTCGACCATCGGAGCTCTGCGAGAAATACAACGTCAGACAACCACTCCTCTGCTGTACAGCGAGGGACAAACGAAACTCACCATCGCCAGCTGCTTCTAATGGCCCTGACCCGCGTATCGACCCGGTGGGAAATTATACTCGTCTTCCCAGTGCTGCTTGGCCGCCATGAGCGGCCCCCAACGCTTTTTGACTTGATGTAGACGCTCCGTAATTCGAGTAATAACACGTGAGCGTTGCGAGGTGACAGAGGTATTGCTCGAGGAAATGCCATCCTTGACACGGACGGAGTGGATGGATGATGGCGTGCTCATTTTGGTGGAGGTATATGAGGTAGCGGAGCAGAACTTGCGGTGGAGAGTTTGTTACTCTTTAGTGCCCATTTTGAAATGGCGGAAGGCGAATTATATATATCTATCTATCTAATGCCGGAGAGAAAAATCAGATGCTTATTATGAGTCTATACTGGGATCAGGCGCATCACCGAGTCTTGGCCGAGATATCTCCTGCTTTTCAGTTGCTTTCCTTGTTTGACCAAGCGGATCGATCTGACACGTGCGAACCAGTGTATGCATCAGAGATTGGTCGATGGGAAAATTTTTCATCCAATAGATCTTGGGACATCATGAGGCGAACCAACATACGGGAGGTGGGTAGTGCTGCCGCAATTGTTATCGGCACAGTACCTGTCGACCTATCTATACAGCAATGGCGTTCCAACGACTTCCTAGCTAAGACCAGCACGATGAATTTGCGACTTTTGTCTAATTATCTTAATGGTGTAGAATCGAAAGAATATTCGTTATCCTCAATAGGAATCGTTCGGGTAGTTGTAGCATGACTGACGCAATACACTCGCCAAGGAATTGCAGCAAGTTCAATGACTGGTCAGTTCGGCTCAGAGAAGCTAGGGGAAATAGCAGTAGCAATGACTCATAAGAGGACATGACGCTAAAAATGTCTCGTCCGAGAGTACTCCGTATGGTATAGAATGTATACCGGTCATGCAGTACGGAGTACACTTCGCCATAGGCCCCTAGCCCTAGGGCGGCTGAAGGTTGCCAAATCTTGATAAATCTTACTAATTGAGATTCATTATCCAACAATGACATCAAAAACCCTATCAGAAGCAATGGCATATCCATGGGTCTGCGCGGCTAATGCGTCTATTGCTCCTGATGACTTGTTGGAAATGGTTCGGAATTCTGTCGGCATATCCATGCCGAGCCAATTCCGCGCCTGTATACTATTCCCCCTCATGAGGAGAAACTCATCTCCGCACAGAACCAACTCACGTGCAGTTACTTGGGGCAAATATATCGTTCTTCCATAGCTCTTGCGAATCATCTAGGTCTTCTCTACCTCTTCAAACCCGCTCGCTCGATCCGGTAAGCGATGCAGTCAGGCGCTACACCCAAGTTATCGCGTCCGCAGGCAACCGATTTGTTGTCCTGACTAATAAGCCATCCGAGGTGTACCTGGTAGAGGCCCAGTGAATCAGCATAGATGCCACGGTCGCGACATCCCAGGACTGGATTGGGAGGAAATTGAGAGTGAGTAGTGTGGTGTGATGAATCCACTGGCCGCCTATGCTGTAAAGGTACGATGGTCCGGCTCGAGCGATGGTGTAGGGGACTTGTATTTCTGAAAGGGATCCGTGAAACGAGTTTTGGCTGTCTGTGCATGTCTCAAGATCAGGTCTTGTTATATCTGTTGGTGGGATGGATGATCATCATTGAAATGGTTATAGAGTGACTTTTTCTCCTTGTACTGTTGCCGTTGCTTCGTCGCCTAACTCTGATAGTCCAAGGATGCCCAGTACTTTAGAATAAGTGTGCAGTTGTCTCTAATTGCGAACTGCCAGGCCAAGGTACTATATCTACACTTTGATTTCGGGTATCGTCTTCTGGACTAGGGTATAAATTGGGCGTCAAAGATCGCAGCAGGACGTCAGCATAAATGGCCTCTGTACATAATAGGGCAGAGTGACCACACACCCGGATTAGGTAACCTTTGAGTAAGCGCAAACCAATCTGCAGGCCTCCGTGTGTAGACAGACATCTTGTCCTGGACCAGATCCTATCGGCGACTCTATAGGTACTCTTACATGCACATGATGCAGGTCTTTCCGATGAAAAGTTACAGCCAATTGATCTACATGCCGAGGCTAGGCGGGTGCATGTATGTCGCCAACCTTGGCAAGCACCATCGGTCGAATTGAAGGGGATGATGGAATCTTGTCAAGCGCCCTTCTTGAACTGGAAACTACTTGCTTACGCCACGCTTACTGCTACCACGTATGGAATGTGATTACATGCGAGCTTTCTGCACCATTTCTGTTTTGTGCACCAAGCATGTAAGCAGCGACAAATGTGCACCCCTAACTAGTTATTTGTGTAAGATTACGTCAATTCTGTCAGATAACTAACTAACTAGTGCATAATAATCAACATATATCATTGCGTCTCGTAGGTTGCGATCAATAGTTTTATCAAATTAATCCTGCACATCAACCCCTACTATCTCCTCGATCTTATGATAGATCTCCGATTCCATCGATTTACTCTATGTAACAATCTCTGGAGTAGCTTTAATCTACTGCCCAAAGACCTACTTCGTTCAACCACACGCTATGGAATCCACCACTATCTCAATCTTATCTCTTTCTTCATGCTCGTACGCCTTTGTCAAGGAACCGATATTGTGCGTTCTCATGCTGAGCACTATCGCTTTATTAGCCGCTTCGACATTCTTTCTTGAACGCCGGCTAAGCAACTGGCCGGTGGAAGATTTGATGGTTGATTCCTTCATGGGAAGGAGACGGATTCGGAGTGAAATGACAGTACGATAGGTGAGTTATGAAATTCTAGAAAGGTAGAATAAGGCGATTGACCTCTACTTACGTAGTCATATACGTCTGTTTCCCCAGCCTGAATCCAACCTTCGTAACATGTGAGGTGAGGGTTTGCTGTCGGGTAGGAATATGATTTACGACGTTGAATATAGGACCTTGTTCGGGTCCTACTCCGGAACATTCCCATGGCATATGGTCGAAATGATATAGGAAGGTCGGATTTTTGGAAAATTGATCCTCAATTGTAACTTAGGGCTTCAAGGAACATAATTCACAGTGGAATAAAACCAGGATCGAGTCATCTTTGGAGCGTGAAGATGGGCAATAGGATTTAAAACTTATCCAAACCCAAATCCTGATGTATTGCTAGCAGATTTTACGAGGCGATTGTGTACACTATTCTCAGTAACTGCATACTTAGGGAACTAGGAAAAGTAGACCGGCAGCACAAGATGCCGGCTCACTCGCTAACAGATAGCCGTGCCCATTTCGCTGGGTCAATCCGTCCGACTTTGTTGGCGTCCTCATAATATCGGCAAAACTTGCGTCCCATCTCGTCGTTCTCGCTGACCCGCTCATAGACCTCATTCATACGGTAGCGCTCGTCGGAGAGGTGCCAGGTGACATAGCCGTACATGAATGGAGTCAACGTGTCCAGGATCCGTGGGTCCTTGTCCTTGAAAACGTACATTACCTGCTCGCTGACACGGAGGAGATTTTGGGCAAGCTTCTCAACGGCCTCGGTGACGCTCTGCCCCTCGACATGGCGGTAATTATTGATAAGCTTCGTTTGGTCGTGATGATCGTCGAACTCCTTGTAAAAGGAAAGAAGATCGTTGAGCCAAGGCTCCCAGTGCTCCATCATGGAAATCGCTGTCGTGATTTCTTGGAACAGCTCCTGCTCGTCGAACCTTGCAGAAGGCCAGAGTGAGGCGCCAACTGCGTGGCCGAGACCATTCAGCCGTCGTAAGAAGCCGGGATAATCCTCTGATCCGCGATAGCCGTGGAAGTTATTTTGCTCGATCCAGCGACCCTCGAAGTCTTCATAGGAGTGAACAGAAAGGTGTCAACAGGTGGGCCTATCCACTGGGAAAATAAAAACGGTGGGAAGGCGAGACAAAGACCCGAGGACCTGACTTACAATCGAGCGTGCTGCGGTATATATTGAACGCGCAGAAGGGTCCGTAGTGTTTCAAAACGTTTGGGAGATGCTTGTTGACCAACCTCCACCACGGGTGCCGCTGTTGCCTTCCGCATATCATATCGTTATAAAAAGTATTCATTTCGGGGTAATGACTGTCTTCACTGTCGTTGAGAATGGCGGTATATGTATAGTAGATAGTGAGGGCGGCCATTTGCTTTGGGGAGGTCTTCACCCAGGAGTAGACCACCATTCTTGTGGTAGTCCGTAAAAAAGCCTCAAGCTTCTTTGGCTCGACTTTGAGAGCATCATTCACACAAGGCTGGGCAAAATGTATCGCTGCCTCGCTGTAGACGTACTCGAGGTTTCGAAGACGGTGCTCGTGGGTGTAATTTGTGTCCTTGTATTGAATGGTATCCAGTAGGCAAACCACGGTGCGAACGAAGTAGTCGATGGGAAATCTTTGCTCAGACATGTTGCAAATATTGCAGAGGGAGCAGGCAATGGAATAGGGACACTGAAGAAATGTTACGAACTGCAGTGAGCTTCCGTGCTTACAACGATACTTTCTTGGAGGAGGGCGAAAGGATATCTTTGTAGTCCTATACAGGAGGGAGGAATTCCCGGGTATTAATTATGGGCACATGTGCTCTTAGGATGGATACTGGCAAGTCTTGGGTGTCTATACACTCCGAGTTTCTACCCAGGGTTCCGTGCAGGTTTGACACATCCAAGGAAATAATGCTGAAGATCTGATACTGGGCCATTTTATTCCTCTGGTGACGTATGAATTTCTTCTCAATGACCTATGTATTCCTATAAGGATGATTGCATACTCCTTGTCGACTCGCTCACCGTGTTGGTTCTGCTGCAGTGTTGCTTGGTCCATTCTTCCGCCACTAGTCGCCCTAGCAGATACTGTTTCTGGTACCGAGCTTAGAACAAGTAGCCAATTGTCATCCCTGGAGTTGTTAAGATAATATTTCTATACATCGAATTATGGAAGTACAACGATACAGGTAAAAGCAGCACAGTCATCCCTCGGTCACCTTGCCTGAATGTGATGACAAAAATGACGTTTTATACTGGTCGTTTGGAGTTATAACTGATATTGTTAGTTGCTCTAATGCTAAGTATTAGGATACCTTTATAGTCCTCTCCCTCCTCGACGTCCCTTGAGAACGTGGGAGGTGAGTTACTTCATATTTTGATATTCTCATACTACGTATTCCACGCTTTACGGGAGCAAGAAGGGCTAATGAGGAATGACTGCAGAGAGATGCTGCCCTCTACCGCGGAAGTACGTTTTGACAATGTCCATTACTCGATGGTATAATTTTGTCTCATCCTTCCATCAGCTCTCTGGGTCCCGCTTCGGATTTGGATCGATAATCTCATCAACGACCTCACTGTTGTCCGCTGTGTACGTTTCTACCTTCTTACTTGGCCCCGGACGGTACACAGTCCCTTTCCGGATGGACAACAATAATTGCCGGAGGAAAATGGCAAGAACCATAAAATGCGTACGTGCCCCACGCCTCGCGTTGCGCAGGCAGGTCCTGGAGATTGATCAACTCATAAAAGAGGACATGGAATGAAATAACATCCTTTGCATCGATTGAACCTGCTTGTGACCCGCGCAGGTTGCAGATGTAAGGCAGGTTTGGTAAGGATCCGAATGCCTCTGAACATGCCCCCGAGCTTTTACCGTGGTACTCAGGAACAGTTGATAGGCCTTGACACAATCTAGAAAACGATGAATCAAAGTGTCAGCAGAGGGAATGATACTTGGCCCGATGTTTACCTGTTTTTACTGTTCCTTTACTCTTCCCTTGATAACGGCAAGCACTTACAAAAGTCTTCCCCAAGGTTTTCCAGCCCTCAGCTTCTCGTCATCATAAGGAAAAGAATGTCGCAATCCAAAAGTTAGGCCTGCTTTCTTCCATTGTTCGTGAGCAACGGGCATGTCTCTTGTTAGGTCGTAAACAAACCCACGTTGAGCCGACCACCTAGGCTATGGCCAACCCCAGTCTACGATTCGAAATACACCATATTCATGTAAGGAGTTTGTGAATTGACCGAGTTTGGTTAATAGACGCAGCGACTGAGGATACGATTTTGTTTCAAGAGACGATCTTGCAAAGGTAAGGCCGACACGCTCACCAAGGGAATCGACCATGCCATGCCCAAGAGTTGGGAAAGTTCCTGTGGAGAAACCTCAAAACCCTCATCCTGGATATTGTCAGATTTCCGCCCATGCTACTTCAAGCACCTGCGGCTGGTCGTTATGAAACGAAGGTATGTATATACGCGTTCCGGGGGCAAAGCGGGTTGGCAATTCCTCAAATCAAACTAGGCCCTTCCTCGAATCCTTTTGTTTTGCTTGTATAGACTCCCTACCGAAGCAGCCGGTCGAGGGCCTCTTTAGCAGACTCACTCACACTATGCTCGACGAAAGTTTGCTCCGTTTCCTCCGGTGAACCCCTAGCTACACTAGCAAGGATATCCCAGTAAATGCGGAATGGTTCAAAAGGATACGCAATTTTCATGGGGCTTAGGTCTTCATCTCGCCGGCTTGGACACGGAGGCTCGAAAATCGCTCGTAGCACACGCAGTAAATCAGGTTCTGAAACCTTGATCTCGGATAGATTGACTCCACCATCTAGAGTCGTGGTCGATAGAGTGTGAAAAAGCCAGAAGTGCATGCTGATGGGTATAGCGTCCTCCTGCTTCTGCGGCTGCGATACATATTTTGCATCGTGAATGGCTGACACAACAGCTCGAAGTCGTTCGTCCTGCTCTTCCAGCCTCTCATTAATCTGGAGAAGCACCTTCAGAATCCTCGAAGTGGCGGAATCGCTCAAATGATCCATTTTCCAGATTCCAGACAATGGTGGCTAGCTGGAGGGAAGATACTTGCAGAGCGCGCCACTATAGTATTCGTAAACCTAGCATGGCCATTTTGGAGGAAGAATGTATCAGATTCCGGGTAGACCCTGCTTATCAACTTTTGAGAGGTAGAGGTTGAGATGTCAGCCTCATTATTCCTTGTCAGGTTTACAGCAGATGGGAGAATGCTTCATCTACCTTAACGAGGATGCAGGGGCTGTTGAAGGTTCGAGGTATAGTCTTTCGCCCGCATTTCGGTCGCCAATCAGATGGATCCTTTGCATCCTGCATGCCATGATCTCTCCCGGGACCAATGACTTTGTCCGGCTAGTAGTTAGGTGGATAACTTCCCTAAAGTTCAGCACTGCTATTAGGTCTGTTTCTCCAGCTGCCAGATGGTAAATGCTATAGTGACTATACTGCACCAGTGTAGTGAATCTTGTAGTAGGCTTTCTCCGGCGAAAGACAGCACAAAGCCTAGAAGTTTACGGGAGCAGCCCTAGACTTCTTAAGAGCCAAAGGATCCTGAGAACGTCGAACAGCGCTAGACCATTAAACCATTTTCTAATTTTCTTGCTTTAAAAAATCTACCGGATACAATAAAAAGGGCTACTTTTCGCACTAATCCAAACTCCGGCAGTTTGACATCATCACTATGTCAAAGCATCTATTGAAGGCGAGGGGATGGCCTCGTGCCTTCAATTCTGAGGTAGCTTGCAGGATGGCGTCAATGACCCGTTGTCCCTTTCTATGCACCCCTTGCTGCTGTTCTATGTTCTGGCAAGGCAAGGGAATTTCTAGGGCCCTCCAATAGCCTAGCCAAGCCATATGTCAACCGTATGGACCCAATTTGATTCCGGGGATGGAGAGTCCGACTAGATTTTACCAGCTCGCTCCTTGCGTTCCAGTAATCTATTCATTCCCTGGACTCTCGTAACTAGATGGAGTTCAAAGACAGCCCTCATTGATTGATCGCGTGTCTTCCGGACGCTGAATACCTCCTTATGGTTCTTACGACGTCGGGCCTCTGTCCTAATTAGAGGTTGCCGTGGATGTTTTGCTGACGGAGCTCGCAGCCGCCAGAGCGAGTATCTGCGTTTGAAAACTTATAAAAACGGCTGCTGTACCTCACACCGATCTTAGGCACCGTATTACTAATAGGTTCCTTGCTCTGGTCCGTGTACACTTTTAAATTTCGATAGGGAACCCTACTCCGTACCTAGTTTAGACGCCGCGGACCTAGGGATATGTAGTTGATGTGCAAGGGATATCATTTCCTAACCGAGACTGCCTATGGGAACATACCGAGCTTTTTACTAGTCAACAATCCATGCCCATACAATTATGACCAGATTTATGCACGAGGGGCTTTTATGCATCCCCTGTGAATCGTATCACTTATAAGTGGCCTAGCTGCGTAATGCTGCGTCTCAAGTAATTCCATTATCACTGAGCGACATCTTAGTGTGCATACCATTTGCCTCTGAACTGGCCGGCTGGAAACATAACCCAGTCGCCTTTACGAGGGACTCTCTCCAACGTCTGGTCTTAGAGTCGGCGATGGCAAATTTCAACATGCCTTCCATAATCTCAGATCCACAAGCCTACGACATTATGCTGCGGCTACTGCAATTCAGCTGCTGGTCGCTGAGCTACATCAACACCGTCCGCACTACCTTGAGCGACCAACTTCCCAGTGTCTCCTTCATGTCCATCTGTTGCGATGTCGCCTGGGAGTTTATCTATGCATTCGTCTACCCCATAGCAAGCTCGCATTGGGCTGGTGGAATTCGCATCTGGTTCGCTATGCACTGTGTGATGTTGTTCATCGTTACAAAATACGCACCGAATGATTGGGACCATGTTCCATTAATGAAGAGGTTCGCTCGCTTGGCCTACGTGGCCATAACAATTGGGTTTATGGCGGGCCATCTGGCATTGGCTAGTGAAATTGGACCAGCCCTAGGGTTCTTCTGGAGCGGTGCTTTGTGTCAGATTACAGCCAGCCTAGGGTCTCTTTGCCTGTTGGTCTCTCGGGGTAGTACTCGCGGAGCCTCTATAAAAACATGGTAAGTCGACTTGTTTAAGCCACCCCAAAACCTATGTTTCTTTTGAACTCATAGAGGGAACAGTTATTTCCGCATTATCGCAACGGTTGGTGGTTTTACGAAAATGTCAATTCGGCACATTTGGCACCTGGCTGATGAGCCATGGTTCGATAGCCCGTTGTGCTGGTTTTACATTGCGATTACCTTGACCCTAGACGCGATATATCCGGTATTTTTCTTCTATTTCCGTGCGATTGAGCGCCCTAAAAAGGATAGTGAGAGGAAGGTGGAATAGTCAGGGATTGTGGCATTTAGAGAGGGATGCAAAGAGTGATTGGAACACCTCTAGGATGGACCGGTGCACATTTTGGACGGACTACTTTATATGTCATAGTGACTACTTGTGCACACCATATTTCCCATCAAATCAGTGGCTCAGTGAGCGTTTAGTGTTACGATTTTTATATGACTTAATCCGAACTTTTAGCTGAAGCTCGGTTGGACCTCGAAGCCATTACCGCGACTCTGGAATACTTTTATAGCAAATAGCCCACAGTACAAACCTCTACTCCGACCTTCCGTAGCTGTTCCCATTATTCAACAGCAATAAACAACCTTTTTAAGTCTCCCTTTAGGTCGGTAGTGATGATGGAACCTAATATGAACCTTTTTCGTAGTCTGCTGCGTGCGGCCTTGTTTGCTAAGATCGAAAGGCTCCATCCAGGTACTTGGAATTAGTCATGTTGGATATATCGCGAACCTCCTGGCTCCTAGGACAGAACAAGAATGCCTCCCCGCCTCAACAGAATTTCTAAGAGCGAGCAAGATATTCCAAGAAGAAGCCCAATACCCAAAACACGGTCGCGAGCAGGCATGATGATTTCGCCCGTGACTCCACCGAAGCTGACTTGGTTCCCTCACCCAGGGTAACCCTTAAGAACCGAAGAAAGCCAAAAATATGCCCACCGACGGAGAAGACTATGAACGGGAGTCCCAGACCACGTAAAACGCCACCAAGAAGGAGCGAAATAGCCCCGGAGAAGAAGAAGCCGTAGGCGAGTTGATCGGTGATGTCGCTATATCGGACCGCCATACTGCGCGCGCCAATCTTCTTATCCTCTTCCGCGTCCTGGCACGCATAGACAACATCTATCATGACAATGACAGAGGCGATAAAGATACACATAGACAGCGTCGAGTAGGGAAAATCGAGCGGATCCACCTCTAGACTGGACATTGCCATAGGGATGGCCCACGCAATGTTAACCAGGATCAGCTGCGGGTAATCGGAGAACCGTTTGCCGAATGGATAGAGTAAGGCAAAGAATAAAATGATGCCCGCCTCTACGGTGCACTGTGATGGTAACAGGAACAAGAGCAAGCCTCCACAGCCAAAGATGATCGCTGTTAAGAGAGCTGCGCTCGTTGGCGATATGGCACCACGCGGAAGAGGGCGCAGCTTCGTCCGGGACACTTGACGATCGATATCCATGTCAATAAGGTCATTCCAGGCGCACCCGCCGCTCCGGATCAAAAAGCCCCACAAGGACAGGATGATCAGTCGGTTGAGCAAAAGTGTAGCAGGAAGCGACACTGGGGCAATGGCCGCGGTGTAGGCTACGCCCACCACATACGGCGAAATATTCAGATAATATCCGAGCGGCCGGTGAATACGCAGTAGCTCAGCATAGGGTTTTATTGACGGCGGGAGTTTGGAGAGAATTCCAGCCTTAGAGTGACGATAGTCCTTCCCGGTGGCCATTTCGACAGGAGAAGGAGGTTGGAGTAAGTGAAGGCCTCGCTGAGAGGAGATGGACCTAGAGGGGTCTTTCAGGCTGATGTATTCGTCACGTCGGTCACATCTGTTATGTGTTCCCGCGGAAATCAAGTGGTGTGCTAAGACACGGACGCATAAGGATAGGCATGACAACAAGAAAATAATGCGTTTCGAGACATGTCACTAGGGCAGTACGAATCTACCTCCATACCAAGTATGTGAGGCAAAGGTATATTGTTGCTAAAAGGAAGTTTAGCAGAGATAGCTGTTCTAATTTTCGCGGAAGCCAAAGTACCCGCTCATGGATATGCAAGGGAGTACGTCCCCTTTTCCCGACAGACTTCTTCATTTCGCTTTTTTCACAACATCCAGGACCAGGTTGATTGCCATGTATGGTATACAACCGGTGTCTACTTACTATCCAGCCTATAGACACGGAGGGGGACTGTCCAGTAGTAGTGCGTATATTGCAAGCCCAAGTAGTGTGTATTAGAAGATATTATCTGCTCAAAACGGCTACATCTTCCCTCGCGCGTATGACCTGATTTTATATCTACTGATAGAGTATAGGGAGCTAGATTACAGCAGCGGAAGACATTACTTCTTTTCTCCCAAGCATCGTGTCTTCCATTCCGTTTAGCGGCGAGGGAATGCGGCAACCACCAGCATCCCTACCAGAGCCACAATCTAACAGATATGAGCTGCACAAGAATGGGTCTACCGACACTATAGTGCATAGCTGTGGGCATGCAGTGTACTCCGTGACTGCAATATCACCCTGGGGAGGGAAACTTCTGGGCCGGAGTAGAGGCAGTACCGCTTGATAACGTGCCATTCCCGTGCCCGGATTCGGAGAAACCGGGGAATGAAGTGTAGTACATGTTTCGGCTGTGCTAGTTGCCGGCTCCTCGGTGTGCTATCTGCAAGGAGACTGATGTAAGACAAAGATGCCTCCCTTGCTCACATGCAATTGTCGAGAACGCAAGGGCGGTGTTAAACAGAAATGGGCCCCCTGGGGATTAATTGGAAACAAGGATAACATCGATTCTCAAGGCGACATGTTGCTTCAGGGCTCCTGTGCATAGCCCTTCGTTGGTAGCAGACACAGCAACCCTAGTTACGACATCCCAGCCAAACAATCCGTATGCGTCATAATCGGCATAACCTCACGCAAAAGTCCCTCCAATGCAGCCAATTGATAGCAAGACTACAATCCCAGATTCCATCGGATAATGCCCCAGCGCTGTGCTTGAAGTCTGTGACCCGCGCAATTTTTAGTAGGCCTTCAATCCTACCTATCCTTGATCAGTCTACTGCTATGTACGATGCGTGTACCGCGTAGTCGGTAAGTACTAAAGAGCGGTCAAGGACTGCGCTGTAGGTGTGCTTGCACGCCGCGCTTTCTAATTTCTCTTGTCTGACCTCACTCTTGGTCTAGACCATGATACTTGCATATGACATTGGGTGTTTGGTTCAAACAACTTCCGAGGAATGCATGAATGATGCTATATCTGGGCTTCCGTCGACAGATCGAAATACAACAGCAGGCTTATGCGCTTAAGTTGCTTTTTGCATAAAGCCTCTGGGATGTAAGGAGGGACCGTCGGCGTACGCAGACTTCCTATGACAGTAGTGCGTGTTGAAAGATGGGCACGCTTACTGGCCCGTCCGGGAAGGGGAGCGGCGTGACACTGTATTTAGATCAGAAAATAGACCCCCACGACCATCAACATTTGCGGTTTTCTCGTGCCATAACGGACCGTGGATTTGGATGTGCACAAGATTCAAACATGACTATTCCTTTCAGTCCAAACTCAGAACAAATCAATGTCTCTTCTGTGCCCGCGACACAAGCAGAAGTCCAAGTGGAATATACTCTGAGAACAAAAGCAGACGCCATCGAACGTACCTCCCAGAGCAACCGGCTTAAAGACTTAGCAAAGGACCCGTGGCTAAGGACCACCGGGAATCGCCATGCGAATTCAGGCACGGAGATCCCCTCATCAGAGCAAACCAAGAGCGCCAGAATCCTTGTTGTGGGTGCCGGATACGGTGGTCTCCTCTTTGCCGTTCGGCTGCTCCAGTCCGGTTTCTGTCTGGGCGAAATTCTTCTCGTTGACGCGGCGGGAGGATTTGGGGGAACCTGGTACTGGAACCGGTATCCCGGGTTGATGTGCGATATTGAGAGCTATATTTATATGCCTCTTCTTGAAGAGACGGGTCACATCCCCAGCCGGAAATATGTACCTGGAGAAGAGCTGCGCGGCCACGCGGAAAGGATCGCAGAGAAGTGGAAACTACATACGCAGACGCTTTTTCGGACGACAATAAGCTGCTTGACATGGGATGAGAACAAGACGCAATGGATTGCAACAGCTTCGCAGTCAAACAGTGAGAGCCAAGAAAGTAATAGCTTTGTCATTAGCGCCGATTTTGCTATCCTTGCGAATGGAACCCTCAGCAAACCCAAGATCCCTGACTTGCCGGGTGTGGATGACTTTGCGGGTCATGTCTTCCATACTGCCCGGTGGGATTACGACTATACTGGCGGGTCTCCATCTATTCCTGTCATGGATCGACTGAAGACAAAGCGTGTTGGCGTAATCGGAACCGGCTCTACAGCTGTGCAAGTAATTCCACAGCTTGCCCGCTGGGCTGGGGAATTAACAGTGTTCCAGCGCACACCAGTTGCCGTGGGTCTGCAAGAGAATCAGGAAACAGATCGCATTTGGTGGAGTGAGGAGATCGACAAAGTCGGCCCAGGTTGGCAGCGAAAGAGATGCGAGAACTTTAACGCCTTCATCACTGACACGCGGCAGGAGAAGTTGGAAGAAGTGATGAAGGAAGACCTGGTTCAAGATGGATGGACGAGATTTCCCTCCTTCTCTGCTGCAATAGGCGGGGCCCATAATCTCCAGCCAGATTTTCTCCAGTTGGTCGTAAAGGTCGACGAGGAGAGACAGAAAACTGCCCGACAGCACATCAAAACTACAGTACATGACCCAGCCACGGCAGAAGCGCTACTGAACTCAACATACAGCTGGTGCAAACGGCCCTGCTTTCACCAAGGCTACTATGAGACCTATAATCTGCCGCATGTGAAGCTTGTTAACACAGCAGGCGAGGGCGTCACAGAGCTCACCCGTGGCGGCGTCCTGCTTGATGGGAAGGAGTACGAACTTGACCTCATTGTCCTTGCGACGGGGTACGACATAGGAAGCCTGTGTCCAGCAGATAGGGCCCAGATATCAGTCCGAGGTCGGAAAGGACACTTGATGAGCCAGAAATGGGCCGCAGGACCAGCAACCTTTCACGGCGTGATGACCCGGGACTTTCCCAATCTCTTCTTCCCAGGAACCTCACAGGCAGGCGTTACGGCAAACCAGTCATACATGTTTGATCGGGCGGCAGAGCACGTATCTTACATCATTAGACAAGCATACAACCATGTCGCCGCCGGTTTTGCCAACCCCAAAGTCTGTGTTGAACCGAGCCAGGAGGCAGAGGACTGGTGGACAATGGAGACGGTCGCGAGGGCTAAGGCATTCGCTGCTACCAAAATCTGCGGTTCTGGGAGTTACACAATCTCAGCTCGCAGTGGTGGAAGTGGCAATGTGGACAAGACAGCAAGGCATATGCCTTGGGGGGAAGGTATGGCTAGCTATGTTAAAATCCTGGAGGAATGGAGGAAAAAGGGAGATATGGATGGATTGGAAATTGCATGGAAGGGGACATAACTGGATGATCTGCTCTCGTCTCTGAACAACCATGGCGTCAAGTCTACATAGTTGATTAATTCGGATCCCAGACGGACTCGTTACTTAGTCCAGAGGAGCGAGAGTAGATGGCCCATCTCGCTGCGTGCGGGTCAGAAGGATGGAGACTGATGTGTCCTAGATGAGGGAGTTCAAGGAATGCTAAAGCTAAGCGTCAATTCTGTCCTGTGGACTTTACTAATGGTCAGGGATGATCATAATCAGACTCGGATTGCCGACTGACATCCAAACCTGCAGCAAGGATTCCGGTGGGATCTATAGGCCCCTCTCTGCGCAGAGATCTCCAGAATGCCAGGAAGCTGCCCAAAATGGCAAAAATGAGGATTTGAATTCATCGGTGAAACACGTAGCAACTCATTATCTCCAGGGCTTTCACTGGTACACCAGAGATAAGATATAGACACTTCGGATATGAGGTATCCATTTTCGGAAGTTTAGGAGGGGGATTTGGATATTCATCAATTGAAATATGGGGGGCAAGCCTAGAGACGATATAGGTGCCCAGGAACTTCTATGTAACAGGATCTGATAGTCTCCTTCTTATCATCTCATTTCTACTACAGTAATCTTCTCAAAGGACATTGACGTATGCTACCCCAGAAACGAAAAATCAAAAGAAATACAAATCAGGGTTCAGCATTGTGTGACCAGGGTATTATATCCCAACGTGCCTTCGAAGGAATTCATACCCATCAAGAACAGCCTGCGACGCATCCTTGTTTTCTTTCAGATGCGGGGTTATATCGAACAAGTGTAGGCCATCAGAAACGATTCGCAGGACAGACTCTACGCCGCAAGCCAACATCTGCTGATGTATCCGCTGCGCCTGCTGCACGGGGATCAGGTCATCCAGCGTGCCATGGATGAGAAATGTGGGCGTTTGGTATCGTCCCGCACGCACCTGGGACAGGGGACAGGCCTTCTCCACATCGCTCATGTGAGGCGCTGGAAGGAGGACTTCATCACCTTTAGCGGCCGCAGCAAGAGACTTGTACTTGCACCCGTAGAACAACACAGGCAACGTCTGACCTGTCCAGTTCATATGCAGCGCAATTCTACTCCGTGGGTCGCTAGGAGACATCCATCCACCGAGGACCCCCTTGCCTGGTGCTGGGTTGTAGCTGGTAATGGCTGTATCGTGCAGTGCAAGTAGGGGATCAGAAGTGGGGACGTCGGACATGCACACGCTTTCCTGATACGGGAAGTTTGGCTTCGTCCAGAATGGGTCTGTATAGTCTGTAGGGCTGTAGAAGGATAGTATAGCTTCTGGCGCTCGGACTGAACGGGCAGGTGCTGTCCAGGCCAGAGTCATGGCGAGGTGACCACCACTGGACCAACCGACCGCGACCACATTTCCGCCATCGGGGCGTATATCCGGGCGCTTTAGTTGCAGTTGTGGTAACTCGTGCCGTGCCCATGCTAGAGCGTCACAAGCATCCACCATGGGCCCTTCCAGGAGTGGCACTTCCGGACACAGTCGGTAATCGATGCTGACTGGGAGGAAGCCCATATCGAGGAGCATTTTCACCTGTGTCGGCCGTACATCTTTGCGAGACAGCATTATATGGCCGCCGCCGTGGATCAAGATGGCTGTTTTGCTCAGATTAGCTGCTCACGATCTATGAGTGGGTTGTGAGCATATGGACTCACCTACTGGTCGTTTTCTGTCCTCGCCGTCTAGTCCATGCGGATAATATATGTCCGCGCATAACTCTAGACCATCCTTTCTGCTGTAGACAACTGTTTCCTCTGCAACCGCATTAGACTTTGCTTCCCCTGGGGAGCATAAAACAGGTTGACTAGGTGATGCAACGATCATGCGCAGGATCTTGGATTCTTCTGAGTCATTGTCAGTCCAGTCTACCCAGTTAAACCCAGCCTGTCGGAGAGTCTGCTCCCAAAGACGCTCATGAGCTAATGCATGTGAGCGTCCGTCATTGAAAAGCCACCATCCTTCCAAGAGTCCAAAGACAAGGTCAAACCAGAACAAATTCCGAGTCAGCTCGATGAGACACAATATTCCTTGAGGGCGTAGCAGTTTCTGGATGTTAGAACAAGAGGTGGCTAGACTCCTTGTCGCATGAATGCAATTCGACGAGATGATGATATCGTACTGTCCTTGTAGTTCCGGCGCAGGATCTTGTTCAATATCCAGGGTTGCATAGTGCATGAAATGGTAGGTCTTGAATCGTTTCCGTGCCAACGTAACAAGAGACGAGGAAATGTCCGTGAACGTGTATTCAAAGGTAAGTCCTGCGACTGAGGAGAGTTGCTTCAGAATATAGTCAGTTGTTCCCCCTGTTCCAGCACCTATTTCCAGAATTGAAATTCTCCTTTGGAAGCAGCGTTGGCCAAGCAGGTCTTTAAGGAATTGTGCCAGGTGCATTGTGGCTGACTTGAACATGGGCGCATTCGAATACACGTCCTGCATTAAAGCACGGGCCTGGGCATCCTGAAAGAGGAGCGATAATGGATCAGCTGCCCCTATGAGACAGTCTGCCAGCCGTGACCCCGTGGTATGTAGGAGCTTGTGTTCTGATGCATGTTGGGGATGCTCACTGAGAATTTTCTTGTGGAGTATGGTCGCAGTACTTTTGTTCACTGCCCGGTGACCTCGAATCATGCCTGTTCCCCTTCGTTCAATGAGGCCCGAATATTCGAGGACAGCAAACAGCTGGTTCATCACTTTCCCGTGCTGGGGAAGGACTTCCACGGAGGGGACGGCCTGGCCGAACCTGAGCGACTGCAAATCGACATTCAGCGCTTTGAGTGCCGCCACCACATAAACTGTAACGAGCTCCATCTGCTGAGGGAAAACCGAGTCACAAAACCCTAAGAACTGGGTCTTCTGGCGATACTCGTTGCTCGTGCGTGAAGCAGCAAACAGCTCGCGGGCTTTATCCACAAACCCAGGTAGACTCTGTTCCTGTATCACGGTGGGAGGCGGTACACGAGGTGGTGGCATTCGATCCCCAGTGGTTATGCCAATTTTATCGGGCGGTTGGCTGTGAGTTTCAACGTGGGCCACTGAACCTCCTGGGAAGATGCGTTGGACTAGACCGCTCACATCCGCTATTGCAGTCAGCTCACTGTTTGTGATGACGACTTTAAATCTCTTATTAATCTCGGATAAGACCTCTGTGCTCATTAAGGAGTCGACACCGACATCTCCCAGGGCAGCAGATGCCGGAATCTCACCGGCTGAGATACCTAGTAGTTCACTAAGCATGGCCTGCACAACACGAAGACCATCGTCACTGCTGGAGGAATCTGGCATTGCGGCCGAAGCGGCCGGAGCTGCGGGTGCAACTGCAACAGCAGGAACAACCACATCCACACCCGCCGAAGCAAGAGCTTTGTTGTTCAATCGGGTCAAAGTTCGTTTGAGAGACTGGATGGAGACACAGGTGAATGTGGCAGATAGGATGCAAAGAGCAAGAGATCCTGTTGCCTCGTCGACGACGAAAATATCACACAGTGACTTTTTCATTGACTCTCGTTCAGAACTTGAATACACAATCCAAGGCACCGAAACACCAGGATCCCGTCTGACAAACAATTCACCAATGATTACGTCGCCGACAGAACTGCAGACAAAAACCTCCTCATCGAGCGTTTCCGACAGACAGTTGACGTGTATTCCGGCAACCTGAATGAAGTTGTCGATCAGGATGGGGTCGCAGGAGGCTTTATTTGTCGGAGAAGACGGCAATAAGACTCGTCCAGTGGCTTCATGGCCGACCGCATAGACTTCCTCGACACCTCGGTAGTAGTCAGCGTAATTGACGGCCCTTCGAAAGGCTTGGTACACTGTGGATCGTTTCAGCCCATTCGAAGATGGGGAGGTGGCGATGAAACCCCAGCGGGAAGGATTGACAAGCCGTCTCAGCGAACCGAAGCGAGATGATATCCCACTATCATTGGCCTCTGATGATATTGAAATCTTCCCTGTAGCATGAGTCACCGAGTCTTGACTTCCATCGCGTGTGAACAAGACAAACGTGAATTGTCCAGGGCCTGAACCTCGCTGTGTCAGCTCCAGGAACACAGAACCAGGCATATCGAGGACGAGAGGCGCAGATATATTGAGACCGGCGATGTGATACATCGTAGGATCGTTCTCCAATGGCAAAACTGCAACTGCTGCCCGGACGACCAGTTCAAAATAAAGAGAAGCAGGGCACAGGTTCTGGTCGACAACCGCATGACCTGCGGTGCACATGCGGAACAGTGGGTCATTAACATTGACGCCGAAGAGGTACACATTTCCATCATTATTCAGCAGTTTCACCAGACTCGGTTCGTCCGTACGGCCGGCTTCTCTCTTTGGAGGGTCAGAATAGAAGGCATTCGGGTCGTAGTCAATCCAATGGCTCGTTTTCGCGAATTGGTACGGAGGTAGGTTGATCCACCTGTACCCGGTCTGGGGGCCGTGAAACGGCCAGAATTGCACCTGCATGCCCTTGGACCATAGGGAAGAGATCACTTTCGCGAAGTTTTCCTCTGCTTGAGGACCGGATAGGTCTATTGGACAGTAGACGTGGTCTCTAGGTGACGGCGAAGCATCCACGGCGCGACGCACCATCCCAATAATTGGAGACGCTGATCCAGCCTCAAGCCAGATGCACGGACTATCCATGTGAGAAATTGTCCGGCGAATTGCATTGTGAAAATACACAGCCTTCCGAGAATGTTGCACGATCTTGTCCCCAGTGGGCAACGACCAATCATCCGCCAATTCAGAGCACGGCTCAACAGGGATGCACAGCGGCCTGTAATTGAGTGTGCTGGCTATTTTTGTGAGTCCCGGCAAGATGGGGTCCACAAGTTTGGAATGAAAGGCATGGGTGTTTTTCAGCCTCTGCATCCTAAGGTTCATCCCTCTCTCGACAGCGATGTTTTCCATTTTGTGGATGGTTGCCTCGTCACCAGCAACCACAAAGCTCTCTGGCCCATTCACGCACGCGATATCGGCCGCATTGGACACAGCATCGAGCAGAGCTTGGACAGTCTCTTTTTCCCCTCTCACCGATAGCATCAAACCAGTGTCAGATTTCCATTCGCTGCGGATAAGCTGGGCGCGGCTTGATATAAGACGCATGGCATCCATGAGCGATAGGCCACCAGCTACACAGACGGCCGTTAACTGGCCAAAGCTGTGACCAATCATCCGATCTACCCGGAGTCCAGAATCAAGCCAGGCTTTTGCAGTTGCATACTGAATGGAAAACAGTATGCAATGGAGGTTCACCAGATCATTATTCGGGAAAGGATTGAAAATTGCAGGAAATATGCTTGGTAGACCGAGTTCTCTGCAAGCGTTTTCGCATTCGGCCTTCAAATAATATCAGTGTTTGCTCCTTATATGGACTCGGACGGACGCAGGGTAGGTGAACTAACCAAGTGAAAGCGCAAGAGCTCGGAGCTCTGAACGAGATTTTGGGAAATGCTTGCTGTATTCCCGGTCTGTCCGCCAAAGCAAAGGATCACTGGATGTGCGGCCTGGCATTTCTTTTCGATCCTAGTGCGGCCAGAGACAATGTCTTCTAAGCGCTCCCGGAGCTCAGCATCGTTCCCCGAGGCAGTCGTGAATGCGACAGAGTATTCCATGTCCCTGTTCTGCTTTCGGGCTAGATTGAACGCTATATCCTGCACTTCAACGATGTTGACCTGTGGTGCCTCGAGGAAGGTCGTTTGGAGTGCTTTGCAGTACTCGCGAATGGACTCTTCTGTTCGAGCGGCAACAAAGACCGGGACAACAGACGGCAGGTACTCGCGATAACCACTGATAGGCGTCCTTGATGTACAGGTCGGTTCCTGTAGAACTATGGCAGCATTGCTACCAGCGGCTCCATAGTTAGTGACCATAGCTACTCGCTTCTCTGCTTTCCAATCCGTCGATTCCACGGGAATGAAAATTTGATCCTCCTTTTGCAAAGTAATCATTGGGTTCAGACGAGTGAAGTTGGCTTGCTTGGGAATTCTGCGCTTTTGGAGCATAAGTATCGTCTTTAACATGCCAGCGACCCCAGAAGATGTTTCAGTATGTCCAATATTATCCTTGATTGAACCGACGTATAGCCTCTCCGTTCTGTGGGGTACTGCAAAAGTCTTACGAATACTCTGGAACTCAATCGGGTCCCCAACTTGGGTTCCTGGGAGTAAATCAGCAGGAGGCAAACATGTGACCAGAGAGGCCGGGTATGAGGGTACTAACCAGTTCCATGCGCCTCAACATAAGTAACAACATCAGGTTTGATTCCGGATATTGACAAAGCTTTCAAGTAGAGCGTTGTTTGAGAGTTTGAATCGGGAACAGTAATCGGCGAGCAGTTGGCACCCTGGTTAACGGACGTTCCAGTAATGACAGCATGAATTGGGTCACCATCACGAAGTGCTGCTTCCAGTGGACGTAAAACAACCAATCCAGCGCCCTCGCCGCGGCAGTATCCATTGGCATCAGCGTCAAATGCTTTAGAAGCTCCCGTTGGAGAGAGGAATGAGGCTGCGGCAAGGTTTTGCGACCACCGAGGATCCGTCATGACATTCACTCCGCCTGCCACGGCCATGGAACAATCGTTTGTTTGCAATGCCTAGTTTTCAAATGGCTTTCATGAGCATACAGTCAGCGGTTTTGGCGTCAACAGAGACGCGCTTACCTGACAAGCGAGGTGAATAGCCACGGCGGCTGAAGAGCACGCCGTATCAATAGTGACCGACGGGCCAGTCCAACCAAAGTAGTGGCTAACTCGACCACTATTGAACGCTTGAAGCGTGCCTGTTGCTGAGAATGCAGTAGCGTTGCGGGATGCAACGTTTTCACTGTAATCTTCCGTACCGACCCCGACATAACAGCCCACGTCTTGAGGAAGCTGCGAGGCCCGCAGCCCGCAATACCCGGCCGACTCGATAGCTTCGTAGGCAACTTGCAATAATAGCCTCTGCTGCGGGTCCATCGACTCTGCTTCCCGGGCGGATATCTTGAAGAAACGGTGATCAAAGGTATCCGGACGAGAGAGAAAATTGCCCCAGAATGGCCCCTTTGGTTCTCTTTGAAGTTCGTCCAATTTAAACCGATCTTTTGGCATTGGACTGACGGTGCAGTGGCCCTGCTCAAGTATCTTCCACAGTTCTTCCATAGAATCAGCCTGGGGATACCGACACGCCATCCCAGTGACAGCAATAGGCACTGTTGTTGCGGTTGGTGCTGGGCCCGTACCATTGACGTAACCGGCAGTCAATGGTGAAGTATTTGTGGTCACATCGCTGTCTTGAGTTGTGTTTATATTGTGATGGCTGTCAGGTCGCTCAACGGTGTGCAATATCCGACCTCTGGCCTGGCGGGGGATACATTGGCCCGCTCCGATGGAAACAATGCTTTTAGCGTCCGTCAATTGCAAGCTGCTTATAGTAGCTGACACAGTGAGATTCCAGTTTGCCTGCGAGATCAAGATGGACTCGTTTGCGACTGAGAGCAGTGACTGTAACGTAGGTACCTCGCCGTCTATATTCGACCGTGGTAGCCCTACCGCGGGATTTCCATTGGGTAGGTGAAATCGATTATCTTTTTGACAGAGCTTCAAGATTTCCTGCACAACTGAGGTGTGATCTGGGTGGTGGAATCTGCCCCTTAGTTGTGTGCTCTTCACAACTAACCCGTTGCTCTCCAGCTCCTTCACCAGAGCAGCTGCCTGGCTCTCCCAAATTGTCACCGTCGCGGCGCTCTCGTCAGTGACGCATGCCATATATGCCTATATCTGATTTTTAGTAAACTGAAAGAAAATCAACCCCCGAATAAACATGACTGACCCCTGGGTAGCGGCTCAAGAGTGCCGTAAGAAGCTTATAGTCAGCGGAGGTCTTCCATCTGACTGCCATTGACGTTGCGCGCTGATTTTCAAGCTCGTCTAAATCCACCACAGCTCCAATACACACAGCAATCCGCAACATTGTGGCCACTGCCTTTGGAAACTCGGTCTGATCCGTCTCCCAGCATGCTGCCACGGCCGCCAGGTATCCGACGCAGAATCCCTGGATATCATTGATTTCATAATGATTCTTCGCCTCTTTGAACTCGTGGAATTCGACCAGGTGCCGCAAGACCGTGATTGGCACAACTAAGAAGTTCATCGGGTCACTCATATCAGGTAATATGGTGCCGCCGCGAAGGAAGAGCGATAACTGTTGGAGCTGTGCCTCACCGGGGATTTTTTCCGCTGCTGGCCAAACCTTCGTAACATCGTGCCAAACAGAAGGAAGGGCTTGAACTGCATCTTCAAGCCATCCTGTATTTCTATGAGATGAAAGATAGCGGCGTATATGCAGAACTGATCGATCAGTCTCGGGGCATTTAGGTCCGAATAGAACTGAAACGCGGTGCGGATGGGCATCCTGTAGTGAACCCATCTCGGGAAGGGGCAACGGGCAGCAGCGCTTGGTTGGGATAACCTGACAGGGAGTGGACGGAGGGCAGAAATTGCAGGGAGAACGCATAGGGGAGAGGAACATGAACGGCTTATAACTTATAGAATGCTGTTAATTTTCAAGGAAGGACACCTGCTTATGCCGACTGAGCTCGTCGGAATCAGCGACATCCCATCTCAGAAGGTGAATACCTCCGTCGATAGGGGGTACCTGTAATTCCATTTCCCGCCTATAACGCGCCCAGCACCCGCAACCTCCTCTTCATTTTTGCAAGGGAGAAATTTCTGCAGGGTACTTGGTCCTGCATTCTCAAGACGAGGTGGTCAGAGATCCGTCATTTTCATTTGACTGGCAAACCTTGCATCGCAACACTGCAACACTGCATCCCCTGGGCATTCCCTACCTACCCTTTGATATCGCTGGTGCACAGTGGCCAATCAACGATGTAGGTCACCAAGCAGTGTGCTAGAACGGTCTGTCGCCCTTACTCATAGGATCCTCGCATGTCGATTACTATCCTTACAGGATGCGCGGTGCAAGGGACTTATGATGCTCTGCTTCCGTAAGGGAGACTCTCCTAGCCGCATTCACTAGGATACACAACATAGCGAGGCTTACAGGGGACGCTATGTGGTACTACGTGGATATCGTGTTTCCAATCTCAAGTCTCCATTCTCTCGCCGGAAGAAGGTCTCGAAGTGGATCCAATGTCGACCCTTGAAGAACGGACGCCCGCGCCCTTTACAGTATCTGTAGCACTCTGCAGTTCTTGTTGGATCTTCCCGACTTTTTCCGATATTTTATTCTCGTATCCAATGTTAAATCCAGTCCTGAGAGTAAGGAGTGGCGCACTGCACGTTCGACCGTCTTCTAGATCCGCGATCTCCTGGCGGTCTGTAGGGGGACTGTAGATGTTAGGACACACATTATCGCTCAATACCTGAGGTTTTTTCGCCGCCATTGACCTCTTGCTACGACCCGTCAGCTCTTCCTGTCCATACAGTCACATCGCAGCATATTTCTCCAGCATTGGTTACGCTAATCTTCATCTTAAGTCTTACACCGCCCCTTTCTCGGTACATCCAGCCACTTTGCACCAGGATTTTTCTAAAAAGCCCAGGCGCCCTTCATCTGGCGAATGATTCCTGTCAAGAAGTACACAAGTTGACATACCAATGCATCCTGACGACCAACTCAAGTCCGCGCTCCGGAACGGCTTCGACCCGAAGCTCCTTTACAAGGAACCCTTGAAGACCGTGAAGGAGCCAATTTGTACAATCCTCGAGAAGTACAGTAAGATTCCTTTGGAGAAGGTTGTAAGCCATATCAATGAAGTCGTAAGTAGACTAACCAGACCCTTTCCAAAAATTTATATGCTGATCATTGGCAGCGAGACCGCGCATTTGCAGTGGTGAGTGAACAAGGGGACGGGGCAGCATCGTCGCACTCTATACACTTTATATTGACACCTCACAGTTTCCTTACGCTTGCATCGGACAGTTTTCCTTCGTTGAATTGAGCATCGCAGATTCCCCTTGTTATGCTGAGATGCTCGACCGTACAAAACATGGTCAGAAATTGCTTGATTTGGGCTGCGCATTCGGACAGGAGCTTCGCCAGTTGGTGAGTGCCGTACTTGACCATACGCAAGCATACCTCTCCTTTAACAGGCTCCCCTATCATCGCTAGATATTCGACGGCGCGCCTCCTACCAACTTATATGGTACCGATATCCAGCAAGACTTCTTGAACCTCGGCTATGAACTCTTCCTAGACCGCGCAATCCTCCCCGAATCCCAGCTTATCGCTGCAGACGTCCTCGACAAAGAATCTGCCCTCTTCGCCCGTCTGTCAGGCCAGATTAATGTCGTCTACATTTCTCTCTTCCTTCACGTCTTCCAATATAAGAAACAGGTTACTGTGATACAGAATATATTGGACCTCCTCCCCGCTGAGCCTGGGGCACTTATCGTCTGTCGGGTTACCGCTTGTCGGGATCAGGGCGTTTTGAACGCAACCCGGGAACGTATGCCATATTACTACCATGACCTTGCAAGCTGGAAGCGGCTTTGGGAGGAGGTGGAGAGCCAAACGGGTCTACGGCTTTCCGTAGAGACGTGGGAGCAACCCGATGAGTTGGTCAAGAACCATCCGCTTCCTGGGATATATATTCTTGGGTCTGCTATTCGGCGGTTGTGAGCGTCCCGGAAGGCTTTCATAATGAACCAATGCATTTTGATCATGCGTCCTGTGATCTTTATACATATGAATAATCTGCAGACCGCTGGTTGCTTAGTTGAACGACTACATATTCTGAGTAGTTATACGTGCGCGGTCTGTTGAATGAGGTTCTCCAGTCTTTCTTATAAGCCTCTTATTCGTCAAGGATTTAGTAGTAATGAAGGACATCGAAAGAAAATTGAGGTGATAAAGACCTATCAAACTAAGGTGGTCTATTCCCCCGAACATTGGCCAAATATATATATTCTGAGACCACCCGCTGAATTAAAATCTACAGGCCAACCCGGAAAATTGACCAGATAGAAGGATGCATCGCTCTTCCCGTGGTCCCTGGTGTGGCTGAGCATAATACGACGGCTTACACGGGCTATGCAACGTGCTTTCTAACACGATAACAAGCTGGAGCGTCCGGTAATCATTGCCAGAGCTTCACCGTCCATACAAATCTGGTACAGCCAACAATCGAAAGCTTATGTGGGAATTATCCATTCTGCGACAATGACCCAATTTGCAGTGATCGGGCATTCCGGCAATGGCCATGTCTCACAATTTTTTGGAGTTGAAAAGGGGTTATATGTAGCCCAACAATCTGCTCGTTCGGCGTGGAAACCCTCAAACCTCAGAACAAGACTCATGCCATATTGAAGTACGTAAAAAGGACAAATTTGACGGCTCACGCAGATAGCAAATAGCGCTCGAACATGAGAGACATTGAAACGTAGTAGCTGCAGAATGTATCAAGAAGCCGATATGCCTCCACCTTCAAAAAGTGATCCCATCGAGACGTGACTCGAACTCGTCCATATATGCCGTGTCAAATCCCGCCCATATTCTGTCCACCAGCTTCCCGTCCTCGCTCATTTGGAAAATGAAAATACACTCTGACTTCCACTCGCCAACAATGGTGTCGCCTCTGCTAGCCAGATAGAAGACGACCTTGCGTGTTCTCTCATCCACTATGGTGTCGTTGTCGTCAATGACTGACACGGTTAAACTCTTGAAGACCTCCTTGGCGTTGGCACAGGCTTCCATGCTTTCACCGATGTTTCTCGTGGAACTCCTGGTGGGGAAGAGGCGGTGGGAGACTGAATTTGGGGTGCGCACTGATATTATTGAGTCTGGGGTGAATTCATTGTACTTTGCGATGAAGAGTTTCGCCGTAGCGACCAGATCTTCGCGAGTAGGACTCATCTTTTGCATACGATGAGTATCAGACGTAGGGGGAATGTTGATAGTTGTTTGAAGGAGGAACAGTATAGCAATCAATGCCTTGTCTGAACGGAGAGGTAAAAGGATGCAATCTTCGCTAGGTAGGGGAAAGATGCGTCTATGTTTATATCCAAGGAGAGAGAACTGGTCCTGGTCTTTCTGATCATGCGGCAAGATTTGCATACATCTAAGGATATTGTCACTCGGCCATTGCAGGATGCGAGAGGCATACAAACGGCATGCAGTTTTCTCCCTGCAGTTTCCTTCCTGCAGTTCCCTCCCTGCAGTTCCCTCCCTGCAGTTCCCTCCCTGCAGTTCCCTCCCTGCGTTCCGGAAGGAACGTAAGTGTACGTGGAATGACGAATACGTACACTCCTACAATCATAGCACATTACAGGTTATCACTCCTTGCCTCCGCCGTCATACCTAGAGTGAACCGAGGTCTTGCTCCCAACCCCCACGGCTGCACGTTCACACCGCCGTAAAGATACGAAGGGCGAGATTGCCTGAGATGCATAGTAGCATACTGCGCGACGCAGAGCATTCCCCATCGGACGATCGCCAGCTGCTTTGATCTGCTCTCCAGACATATCTTCCTGTGCTCTCCCAAGGCACTGGGCATGTACACCTCATCTCCTGCTGAGCAGTCTCCTATTTGAAAATCTCGAATCGAAGAAGTATCATTTCCGCTCTTGTTTCTGGCTGCTAAAACCGCCTCAAAGATCTCGACATGCTGGAACCGGTCTCTACCGCCCAAAGCCTATGGTCTTTTGGCCTCTGGATTCTGGTAATTCTCTCGCCAGTTCTCTTCTTTGCTTCTAAAGAGCTGGGGATTTTGAATGCGAAGAAGCGGTTTGCCAAAAATGGATTTGAAGAGGTCCTCGCTGGTCTCCGAAAGGTACGGCTTCCTTGACACTATTCTTGCAAGCGAAGTCATTGGTGATTAAGGTTCCTTATCTAGAGCGACGTCTTTGGCCTGATGACGATTAACGGCCCCAAAATAGTTCTCGCACCGAAATTTGCCCAAGAGATCCGTAGCAACCCGGCTTTGAGCGTTTCAGCCTTTTCATCAAGTGAGCTGCATGCACACATTCGTGGATTCGATGTGTTCCGCCAGGGTGAAGCCGATGATATCCTCCAAGATACCGTTCGCAGCAAGATCACCCAAAGCATTGGTACCTGCAATCTCCTGTCCATGATTAAGAGAAGCAGCTAACCCGTTAGGCGAACTTATCCAACCACTTTCGGAAGAATGCTCCCTTACCCTGAAGCCAACATGGACAGATAGCCCAGGTATGTATTGACTTTCGTCCATCAAAATCAATTACTGACCACGGCCATGCATGCTCCCAGAATGGCACGAAGTTTGCCCTCATACCACTATCCTCGACATCATTGCACGCCTTTCATCGCGCGCATTCATCGGGGACGAACTTTGCCGTAATCCCGAATGGCTCCGCCTCACAGTCGACTTTACCGTTGACTCTTTTAGAGCCGCAGAGGCACTGAACTGGTGGCCCTATGCGCTCCGTCCGCTGGTCGCTCGGTTTTTGCCCTCATGCCGCAAGCTGCACAAGTACATCCAAGACGCGGATAATATGATGAAGCCAGTATTGGAGAGTAGACGGCAGGCTCAGGCCAAAGATCCACAGAAGAGCTACCCCGATACAATCCAGTGGTTTGAGGAAACAGCGCAGGGCCGACCTTACGACCCTGTGCGTCTCCAACTAACCCTAGCCTTTGCTTCGATCCACACCACCGCGGATCTAGTGATACAAACTATCCTCGATTTGTGCTCAGCCAAGGACTGGGACGAGCTGTGCCGCAGCCTCCGCGAGGAGATCATCTCTAGCTTTCGTGAAGAAGGATGGAGAAAGCCATTGCTTGCTAAACTGAAGATCATGGACAGTGCATTGAAAGAAAGCCAGCGCCTGAAACCCGTTTCGATAGGTACGTTAATTTCACGATAATTTGTGGGGGGGATTGGATTGGCTGACCAGATTTGATAGTCGGGATGGGACGGATCGCGAAGGAAGCCGTTAAGCTCTCGAATAATACTATTATCCCGAAGGGCACTAGGCTGCTTGTGTCGAACACTGCGATGTGGGATCCAGAGATCTACCCTGACCCGCGGACCTATGACCCTTATCGATTCTTGAGACTCCGTGAAGCGAGTGAGAATGAGAGTGCAGGTCAGCTGGTGTCCCTCTCTCCAACACACTTATCGTTTGGACTCGGAAAGCACGCCTGCCCTGGAAGGTTCTTTGCTGCTGCTGAAGTGAAGATCATTTTGTGTCATATCCTCTTGAAGTACGACATTAAACTGGCCGATGGTTGTAAGCCTAAGCCTCTGAGAGCTGGGACTAATTTGGTGGCCGACCCAACGGCCAAGCTTCTTGTTCGACGGAGGCAAGAAGAGGTGGCTCTTTAAACAGGATGGTTGGATAGTCTCGTGAGCAAGCCATCATTGCCACTATATATGAGCCAATTCAAAGTTTATCAAGGCATGCTTTACTCAAGATCGATAAAGGCCCAATCTGCAATTTTGTTGTATTTCTCGGATAACAACATCGCCTATGCAAACCTCGCTGACTGGTCCATGTTCCTTGTGACCTACGTCTGTATTGACCAATGTCTCGGCGGAATCCGCCTCACCCTTGTCTGATGGGTTGGTGACATTGAAGACGAACCAGAAAACACACCCAGACAAAATACCTTTGTATTAACCTTATTACCGGCGTGGGAGCGCCACCAACCAAGCCCTATCGAACAATGCTCGTCTCTAAAGCAAGTTCCCAGAGTTAGGGCGTCCTTTGATAAGAAAGTGCTAAAGAAATAGCCCCTAGGAGCCCCTATCGTACCTTGGCCTTCTCTTTCCGGGAGAGCTCATCCTGTCGCATAATACTGAACCACAAAGTGCCATATGTCCAATGCCAAAAGCCAGGGTGACGACTGCATACAGTAACGGCAGACGACGCTGGACGGTTGGCACGCCGGATTACTCATTTCGTGTGAACTTGATCATGGTGAACCACACCACAGTTGATTTCAAACCAAAATCGAATAGCGCCACGCTAATGGGCACTCGAAGGGGGATAAACAAAGGCATAGACAAAGTCCCATCCAACGTCGCAACAAAGCGTGATGATACCGACGCTAGGAACCTGATCTTTGAAGCTCTTCCGAACCATGGAGAGATAGTTGAGTGACCAGCAAATTTCCGCGAGCCACCGTAGAGCTACGTCCCTGGTATGGGAGTCGATACTATAGGGGAAAGATGTGACCGTTTCCATTGCAACAGGTGGATATTGGCAAGCAGCAGGTCTTGACTTGGATGAGACCCAAAAAGTCCGTCCAACGATTCAAAAGCGGGCTTGAGACAACACCCGAGGCCTTGTCTAGATAGTTCTAGAGAATATATGCAGCAGGAGGTTGTAATTTTCCCAAGCATATGATGGAGCATGCCACGTTGACTGGGAATACCGTCCCCTCAAGCAATGGGATGGATTATGGCCCGCATGAGAGCGTAATTATGGAAGCTACATAGGAGTGAACCCCCAAGGTAGGGGGCAGCTGGTGAGCTGCAAGGGGGCGAGACATAACTAGCTGACTGTGTGTACTACTATTAAGGGATGCAGCCGCCTTGCTCCTGTTGAAAGAGATGGTCCCAGGCTCAGGAGGCCTTGCGCTATCATGCCTGCCGGGCGGTACTCGCGCCAATGCATAAATCGCCCCTGCCTTTCTGGATATGTCGGATAGTAGCAGGAATTGTGCATAATCCCATGGTGGCTCGGGCCTATTAACTCGGTACAGACCGATAACAGCTTTGACATATCCCACTGCCCGAGAAATACAGGAAGGCTATGTGACTAGCGTCCGGTCTCCCTGTCCCATTCCACGAGGCATTCAAAATCCAGAGGAAGATATCATTGCATTATAATGAGTAACTAAATCTGGAAAGCGCTCAATGCTAGAATCCTGAAGAAAACTCGGTCGAGAAATACTCTCCAAGCGAGCCCTTGCATTAAGCTCCTATCATTGTCCTTCAGAGTGTATTCTCCACAGCGGTCCGCAACAAAACCTCAGCATAGCAGATACCGACGCCAACCGGCCGGATGGCTTTTGTTCATGCCTCCCGCGATGCCAGCCCAAGCACGTCCTCCAGTCTCCTGTCTCCCCCTTGCCAGAAAGGATACTGTCGGTGACTCTCGACAGTTCTCCAGCCGACCAACTTCTGCGCCAGCGGCGTCATCGTCTCAATGATCGTCCGCGGGACATGCATGTGGGAAGAGTACGGAGTGAACTGGCAAGGGATCAGGGACATCCCCAAGCCACGACGGACATTCTCGGTTCGATTTTCGCCTCCGCCATGAAACAGGCTTCCAAGAAACAGTATGGCATCCCCCGGCTGCATAATCGCAGGGACCGTCTGGTCCGGAGATGGAGCCGGATGCGCCGAATCCCACAGATGACTTCCGGGAATAAGACGAGTGGCGCCATTCTCCTCTGTGAATTCCGTCAGGGCAACGAGACAACTAAGCGATAACTGTGGGTCCGTTGGGCTGCGGAATTTGCTCGCCACGAAGATCTCCTCATCCCGATGAAGCTGCTGGGCTGGCGCACCGGGCATAAGTTGCAGCACTGCCGCTGCGTTCAGCCAATGGTCGCCGTAGTCCGAACGGAATAGCTCATCGGCAATTGCATGATACAGCGGGTGGGTCAGGATGTCGTAGCGGAATACCTCTGACCGCACTATGAGATCTGCCATGTGCTTGGTCTTGTCGTTCACCAGCTTATACGCCTTCATTCTCGCACCGGTTGATGTCTTCTCGATGTCTTCGTCCACTTCAGCTTGGAAGCGCTGCATAACGTCGGGGGCTAGAAAGCTTTTTAGGATGATAACCCCGTCCTCTTGGAGCATCTGAGCCGCCTGCTTTGGGGATACTGTAGGGTGTACCCTTCTAATGGCTTCGGCCTGGCCAGTCATGATGGTGGTTTTCGTCGCCGGGCGATGAGCAACAAGTTCAGACTTGGATCAAAGGAAAGAGATGACTGTGAAAGTGTTGGCGTTCTCGATAATACCGTTGAGCTTCGAATACCCGTTGAGGTGCCCTTTCATGGCTTTTAAGAGCTCTCCCAGCAAAGCCAGTTATTGCCTGGCACGAGAAGGCTTTTTTCATGTCTCCCCCCCTTGATTATACCTACATGCAGGTGCAGTCCTTGTAATACTACCAAATTCGTCATCGTGCGAGAAAATCCGAAGTGGTCCAATGATATCCACGTTGAAGGCTAGGGATGACGGCTGGCTGGCATTCAGCCCCCTACATACTGTGTACCCATGCATGATGGCCAAAAAGAACTCCTTGCACGGCCGCTCCACCGACGTCCAGGCGCGTGTTTGGCTATGATTATAAGTGGTGGAGATAAGCGCGGCCCTCTATCCCTGGCTTCCTGCCGTGGTGCGTCCCGTCCCATCCTCGGAGTCTGAGGTATGAATTGAGATGTAACATAGGAAGGCCCGTCCCTTGCGTATTGTACTTGGTTAGACTTTTCGGGCCCGCAAACAAGAATCCACCTCAATACAGAGATAGATTTGGTCCAAACGAGGCAGGGTGGAACATCTCTTGTCCGTAGGTTATGAAGGGCAGGAGACGTCCAGATTTCTACTTCCTTTGAATCCCCCAACAAATCTCCTCTTAATAGATACGGATGGCGGGAGTAGGGGACAAGCCCGACTTCAGGGTTATTATAGTGGGGGGATCCATTGCAGGATTGACCTTGGCACATTGTCTGCGAAGAGCCAAGGTCGCCCATGTAGTCCTGGAAAAGAGGGACGAAATAGCACCACAGGAGGGCGCCTTTGTCGGTATTTGGCCTAACGGTGCCGTGGTGTTGGATCAGCTCGGTCTGTATGAGGGATTGGAAAAGCTGACTGCGCCAATTCACCGAATGCACATCCGATACCCGGACGGATTTTCATTCAGTAGTTCGCTTCCCAAGGCTGTCCATGAAAGGTATGTCAAATCTTTTGGTCACATAAAGCATAGTGACCTCACTAATGTTGGTATCCATGTCCGATAGATCCGGCTATCCGATCATATCGCTGGATCGACAGGCCGTCCTGGAGACCCTCTATCAAAGTTACCCGGACAAGACCAACATACATATCGGACAGAGGGTTACGGACGTTGAGTCGCTCGAACACGGTGTACGGGTCAAGACTCACAAAGGCGCGGTTTACCACGGCGACATCGTTGTCGGTGCGGATGGGATCCACAGCCGGATACGCTCTGAGATCTGGCGACTCGCCGATGACCAAAGCCCGGGTCTGATAAGCACTACCGAGAAAACATGTCCGTATATCGTCTGTTTACGGTCTCTATCGTGGATATGTGTGTCCTAAAAGCTAACTGCAAGGATCCTTTAGGCTTCACCGTGGAATACACGTGTGTTTTTGGAATTTCTTCACCAATCCCGGGGCTTCACGGGGGGGAGCATGTCAACTCATACGGTGAAGGGGTTTGTGTAATCACGTTCCACAACAAGGATGGGCGTGTATTCTGGTTCATTATAGAGAAACTCCCGAAAAAGTACACCTATCCATCATCTCCACGGTTCAGTCCCCAGGACGCTTCGGAGTTCTGTGGCCGGCTCGCAGACGTGCATGTCTTTAACGATGTCACCGTGGGGCATCTATGGAGAAACAGAACCGTTGTCTCAATGAACGCATTGGAGGAAGGCTTGTTGTCTACGTGGTCATTTGAACGCATGGTTCTGTTGGGAGACAGTGTTCACAAAGTAAGCCTTCTCCGCAATTTATCTACTCACTGCCTGTTGATTTTGCCCAGATGACTCCCAATATCGGACAAGGAGCCAACACCGCAATAGAGGATGCTGCAGCGCTGGCATCACTGATCCACCAGATGATCAATCCAATGACACCTCAAAAAGCCTCAAAAGCCGCGATTGGGCGCCTCTTCCAAAAGTTCCAGGACTTGCGAATGAACCGTGTTCAAAGCACCGTCCAGCGAGCGCATTTTGGTGCTAGGTTTCATACGCGAGATGATCACTTGAAAGCTCTGGTCGGGAGGTACATTTTCCCGTATGTTGGGAATCTGGTCATGGCCAGAACAGTAAAGGTGATTGGGGGTGGCCATAAGATCGATTTCCTCCCACCGCCCAAACGATCCTTGCCGTGGACGACGCAGACGGACCACAGCCAGCATAAGATGCATGGTTCCAAGGTGCTATGGGCCTATTTGTGTGTGTCTACGCTCGTGCTATACGCCGCTTGTGCTTTATTTCAATTGATGTGATCGTTCCCGTATTTGGCATTCTTGTTGGTCTGGGGACGCATGAGCCTGGAATTATTCAGACAACTTACTCATTTTCAAACGATGTTAACTAGATCATTACGACCCAGGATATGCTAAGTCGAAGGGCACCCCCCACCCCGCCCCCCAATTCTCTGCATGCGTGCTGAACGCTTTTCGGCATTTGACCATAGACTTGCTCAAGCAAAAGGAGGATGGGGTGGGATAGACCGCCTGAGAAAGTCCTTTTTCAAAGGGGCACGGTAGACATTCGAACAAATGATAAATGTACCTACAGTACAGAAAGCGTATTGACCATTTACCGCACACGTGCCATTATATCTGGGTTATTGATCATCTTTTCCCTGCAATTCAATCTTCCTCAACACAATTGCCAGCTCCACACCTTTTTGAACAAGCCCCAACCCACCTCGGCGACAAGCATCTTGTATCCCAGTTCCACCTGAAAACGACCATGACGTTGAAACCTTTACCTGCAAGAGCCGATCTCGGATCGGGAATACTCCAGAGACTTCCTCCAGTCCTCGCCCCGTGTGCCATGCAAGTGTGGAGATCTTCTTCTCCCTTCTGTATCTGTTTGGTAAACAATTCACAAACTATCCCCAGCTCATCCTGATCAACATTAGAGTGGCGATCCCCATGGCACTGCACAGCTTCGGTCTTAGTCCCCTGGCACACAGACCGTCCACCATTGGCAGAATCCTTTTCATCGAGCTGGTGATTGTCATGATCGATGTCGTGTACGCACGTCAGGACATAGGGGAAGCCGTGAACGCTGGAGTGAAGGATATGACTGTGCGGTCCAAAAATTCGATGGGTTTTCTGCCTTATGTGTTATCGTACGGGTCGACCGGGGTTTAAGTCTCTTCTGATAGCCACTGGGGTGGAAAGATCCTCGGAGGTGGAGTCTTCGACCAAGTCTGCCTGTCTGGTTGCAAGCGTATTCTGGTTTGTTGGGTTGATGACGGAATCTAGTCTACGGTGCTAGTCGGCTCATAGTACTGGAATTCGTTGATTCACAGTGCTGAATAGCAGTCCTGCCTTCATACCATAAACATTCTCTACGGATCTAGGGAAGTGAATCGAAGTGCGCAAGGAGAAAGTGCTGGACCAATGCTACTATCGAATGAGGTAGCATCAGAATCAAATGTAAGATGGTAGCCCCTAGTAATAAAGCCACATCAAATGGTTGACCAGGCATTGTCAATAGGAAGTATAGCTCCATTGATCCCTTTGCTTCGATCCGACACAAGAAACAGAAGCGGGCGGGCGATGTCTTCTGCGCAAAGCCCAATCCCTTTGTCTTTGTCACATGAGTGCGATTGATGAATGAGAAACATCGTTTTCATTGCCTCCTTGTCCCATTTTTGAATGTCCATTTCATTGTGGACTCCCGTTCCCACCACACCTAATCGCCTCGTTAACCGCATGCCGTGGGATCACCATCTACACCGGGACAGTCGCAGCGTACTTACCTCCGGGACAAACCGCATTGCAACGGATATTGTCGTGTTTGAACCTCCAGGCAACGTTCTTCGTCGCTCCCACCAGTCCATGCTTGCCTATTTGTCCCAAATCAGTACGAGCACGACATCACCGTAGCGCGATACCTTAAGGGAAGACGAGGAAGGCGTCCCACTCACTTGCTGTATACGCTACGCCAGAAACAGCACCACTAGTTGCCGCTTTGCTGGCCACATTCACGATATTACCGCTCTTCTGCTCGCGCATGATAGCAATCACCTCCCGCATCAGTCGTATCGGAGCCGTCAAATTGACCGCAATACAGCGGTCCCACATTTCATCGGAAACACTGTCAACGCTCTGGTTACTATCCATGATCCCAGCGATATTCAACAGCCCGTCGATGCGGCCGCCAAAGACTTTGACACAAGCCTGCACGACATTCTTAGGTGTTTGCTTGTCGCAGAGATCAGCCTTAAGGAATTTGTAGTTTGGGTGGTTGGCCAGCGGCGCGGGTGACGCCACGATATCAACGCCGAACACTTTTGCGCCCTGGTCCAGCGCCATCGAGGCTGCGGCAAGACCGATACCCGACGCACTTCCAGTGATGATCAAGACCTGTATTGCTGTCAGTGAATGTTCAATGGGTACGCTTATTGAACAGCTACTTTATCTTGGAGGTTCGCCATGATCTGGGAGAGGGGAAATGAAGAAACGAAGCAGCAGACTGTTGATAATGGAAGCACAAACCGATGGTGGCCAAAGGGATTTCTGCTTCATTCAATACCTAAATACAGATTGCGGTGCCAGATGATCAGCTTCTAAGATGTGTCACGTCCCCCTCCCTTTCCCATGCACGTATAGCAAGGTCGATCCAACCTTGCGTGGGCTGTTCATTCGGGTTGTAATCACAGACGAGCCGATGGTACAACCACATCTGAATCACAGCTTCCCGCGCTATCCGAGCGAAGTCCAGATTAGGGACCCTTGCATACTGCCCTGTCTTGTCCTCCTACGATGAGCAAGGGGACCACAAACAAACGTGCAGTCCATATCTTTGAAGACATTGGAGAGATATTGAGCGACCACAGCAACAGGCTTATTGCGCATACTTTCCTGGTATAGATTACGATGATCATTCGCCCAGTAGGTGGTCAACCAGAAAGTGTTCTAATCTGCGACCCCTCGCTTTCGTACCTTGTCCACCAGATGACACGTCATATCCCAATGGAGGCATATCGTTCTGTTAAACTGCAAGTGTCTTTGCAAGGACTTGAACTCATCTGAAACTATCAAGAATGACGACCCTATTAAGATCAATCTTGACCGCTATTTCGGGGCTTGCCAGTCCGACTCGATGTCCTAGAAGGAGTTGTCGAGACTAGGTAGGTATTTGACGAGGCCGATTTTGTATGGGCGGTGATGTACCGGCAGCCAATACGAGACGCCCTGTCTTGACACGTACTAAGCCCGTCAGTTTGCCAAGCGAGAGAGGAACAGATTTAGAGAACAATCGGTGGTCCCAAGCAACGATTCGATCTTCATAATAAAGGCTCGGCATATAAGAGTATAGGAGTAATCGATCTCTCGTCTCCTGATCGAAGCTGCTTATTCAATTTGGCAGGCCTGCCTAGTCTGAATCATGCGTCACTAACAAAAACAGTGCTAGTCAGTGGAGGCTCTACTTCTCATTATTAGCAGATGTAGATATTCTTGCTGCTTATTATAGACAGTGGCGAAGTACATACACCAAAGTGTTGGACTGTTTTACAAGGAGGGGCGAAAGGCTAGTAGAATCGCACAGATTTCTCGATAGGCGGCTTATTTAGCACTGCAGAAGGAATATCACACTAAGAGTATGAGTGTTTATACAGAATCGCACCTGTCTATACTGCGCTAGCGCTAGTTACGCAAGCGCTAAGATTGCGCACTAGATCACACTCTTTAGGTGTATCTACCTGACTACTAACTGCATGTAAGCTACACGCCGGCCAGTTAGTAGTTGGGTGGGTGACCATCAGCGAATCCCGGCTGATGTATGTTTTTATACTTGTCTTTTTTTATAGCCTGGGAAATATTGATTGATGGCCATGACATGAAGAAAATGGCTGGAAAGAGAAGGGCATACGAAGGGTAAGTAGGCTAAAACGTGGGTGACAGATCCTGCTGACTGGCATGAGAAACATGCATGTAGTCAGAAAATAATAATGAAATTGAAGAACTTCAATTCAATCCTGTGTACTCTATGTAGACTGCTTCTGCTTGGTTTAGCCATCGTCTATTGTCAGACGGGGCTTCTAGCAATCACCATCCATCTCTAAGCAAGGAAGCAGTCCATTACCCTAGACCTTGATAATCGTTATGGAATCATGAATAACACCGGATAAGCAAACGGCGCCAAAGGCCTTAGGCTGGTCAAGGCTACTTCACAGCTGACGAACAGCTTATCGGATTGTTTGTCACAGCGGCCTACCAGTTAGACTTAATTAGGGTCTCATCCTGCAGGATTCGTTGGCTTGTAGAAAACCCGCAGACTAGGACGTATTCTGCAACTCCACATAAGTCATCTCGTCGGGACGGCTAGTTTCCGCCAATCGATCACTAACCCGCTAGCCTTAGCTTCGGACACGTTTACTTGGCGTGGTTATCAGTGAGCCGAAGAGATGCAGCTGCATGCTGGTTATGGCTGGTGGACGTAGATTGAAGTTCCTCTGTGCTTTTCGTTCTGGCTCTCATTTGTCACAAAGTGCTTATTTAGATCTCCTGGGATCAGGGAATGCACCACTCATTGAACTCATAGCGGAAGATTCTGTGCATCCTTCCACAATATATGCATAGATTGAGCACAGTGGAGATAAATGTACGAAGGTCCATCAACATAGGGCATTAGCATCCCGTAATCACCCTATGTCCTCATACTCCGCACTCGGTCTTTGCCACGTCCAATTTGCTTCTAGACTCGGGGAGGCTGCCCGTCTAGGATCCAGGGCACCACTCAGGGACAGTGGGCATTGCCGCATCACCTTCGCCACTGTTGTTATGAAGGTAGACAGGCCCACCCTTTACTCCATATCGAACCCGTTTTGTATACACTTCAACTTAAACATGCAGGCCAAGATGACCGGCGTACACAGGTAAGCAGCCACATGTTACGAAGATAATGCTCAGTAAGAATGACAAAGGAATTGGGAAAGTGAAGGCCGCGATGAGTGGCAATTTCGGGGTGGTATGGGCCCGATGCTAGTATAAATAGGCCTCCTTGCCCTCTGTCCAAGGCTAGCATTCATCTTCAACCCAGACTCATCAATCCCATCCCAATTCCAACCCAGGCAAGATGCATTTCACCAAGGTCTTCCAGGCTGTTACCCTTCTGGCTGCATCCACGGCTGTAACGGCCTGGAACAGGCTGGACAAGAACAATGCTGTACGGAGTTATCTGTTACCCGAAGTCGGCTGAAGAGGAGAAGTTCAAGCTGACAATGCCTAGGCTGTTCTTGTCGTTGACCACCAGGTCGGTCTCGCGCAGATAGTGCGTGACCAGTCTGTCAACGACTTCCGCAACAACATGCTGGCGCATGCAGCGATGGCCAAGGTTTTCGACCTGCCTATCGTTCTGACTAGCTCCTCCGACGAAGGCCCCAACGGCCTCCTGCTCAAGGAGATTACAGACATGTATCCCAATGCCACCTTTGTCCGCCGTCAGGGTGAGGTCAACGCCTGGGACAACAAGGATTTCCGCGCTGCCGTCAAGGCCACCGGAAAGAAGCAACTTATCGTCGGTGGTATCGTGACCGAAGTTTGTAAGTACAATCGAACCCTTACGACAACCCTGACTGAGGGGAAATGATGTTTATGAGTCTATACTAGGTACTGCGTTCCTGGCCCTCTCGCTCCGCGATGAAGGCTACGAGGTCTACGCCAATACCGATGCCAGTGGCACCTTCAACGTCCGCCTGGCTGAGGAGGCTAATCGCCGCATGGAGAAGGCTGGAGTCACCCTTATGGGAATGTTTGCCATTGTCATGGACCTCATGCGCGACTGGAGACACACCCCTGGCCTTTCGGAGGTCCTTCCCTACCTTGACAAGTGAGTATTCGTTTATCACGGACATGACTGTGCTGGATTCTAAAGTGAGGCAACTAGGTACCTCTTTGACTACGGCTTGGTTGCTCGCCATCACGCCGGTGCTCTTGTCAACGGGACTCTGTTTCCTGTTGAGACGACCCTGATCTAAGATGGGCAATATGTGACTCACATGGCAGCTCGGAGGTTGTTGGGGGAGTGGAGGAGATAGTGCAATAATCGGTATTTAGTCAAGCTGTGGCATGACAGATATAATTATTGCAGAGCTGGGGGGAGTGTGGGTGAAGTCGTCCATGCTGCGGATCACTTGAGGAAAGAAGCCCCATGGGTCTCTTCCAAACAGTGAGTATTTAGGGGTAGTTAGTTAGTGAATGAAGGAGTAGGTGATGCTGGCAAAACTTCTAGCCAAGGCGCATGCAGATACCGGTCCTCCACAGAACCATGCGCAGTAACCTTTTTGACTATTTTCCTCCTCCACATTGGCATCCTCACTGGGCACATGCAGTAGTAGTAGAGAGTGTCCGGGATTGCTTCAGCTCCAGGTCCAAAGGGTAAGCCCTGCCACGTTGCAGCCTGGTATACCGCAGCTGGGCACATCTAAACTCCAGGATCAAAAGTAACCTAAAAAGGGAAATCCCGAATACCCAACCGTTATTCCGTTGACACTGGCTAGACTGCTGCAGCGCCTCCATAAGCAATCTTGGGCCCTCATTTGACAAAGCTGTCTCTGCGGTGATAGGATGCAACGTCTCACGCATGATTCGGGACAGGCGCAGGGTATAAATTCAGTTCAGTGCCATGTAGCTCTAAGGTTCAACCTATTTCTTCCAATTAGCGGTGACAGAAGGAATGAATACGAGCCTAGTGTCAGCCAAAGACTACAGCTACCTATATATATGTCTTGGCACTTTCAGGTAGTGGAAGCCTCATTTCGCTTCTCAGGTAAGTCTGGAGTTGCAGCGGGAATTATCTGACGATTGGAGATTGCGCGCTTCAGAAGATATGAGCAGGAAAGTCCGATTGGCAGCACAGAAGTTACCAAGCCCTCGTAAGACTACGGAACGAGGAAGACAACCTTGCAAGCCATCGCTGACAGCAAAGAAATCGACGTCTTCATTTCTAAATATAATTTTTCGTCCCCTATATCCAATTGAAGCCTTTCCAGGGTCCAGAGGATCGATCTGCGGTGAGCCCAATCCCGGCAGATATTATGATCTATATAACTAATTGCTGACATGCATGCTATAGACGGATACGCTATATCGATCCAAAATAGCCGAGCAAAGCCTGCTCTAGATCTGTGGGAATAATTCATGCAGTGGCATTCGCATAAGAATGGACAACTGCCTAGATTTATATTGTCTTCTCGAGGATCCCATTCGATTTCAGGGAAATTTTTTCTGCTTACTCTCAGTCTTTTGCCGCCAGAGCCATGCGCTTTTACACGTTTTCCGTCGCAGTAGCTCTGTTAGCTGCGGCCGTGCCTGTCGCAGGGAGCTCAGTGGATCCATGGGATGCCCTTGCTAGAAAGGCGGTAGTCAATCAGAATCAGTTCCATCAGGGCGGCGCATGCAGCCCGCGCACTGCTGCTGTGCGCAGAGAATGGTACGAGTATCCACCGTGACCTGCGTGACTGGATTCTGACCGATAGGCTTGAATGCTTTCACTCATTAGGGGCTCTCTTTCCAAACGCGAGCGAAAGGACTACATCGACGCTGTGCTTTGCTTAGCTTCTAAGCCTGCGAAGATTGACCCTTCCTTTGCTCCAGGCGCACGCAACCGAGTTGACGATTTTGTCGCGACGCATATCAACCAAACGTGGTTTATTCACGGGACGGTAGGTAACTCTGGTGGAAGAGGAAGAACTTGCGGGATAGTAATGCTGTCCATCTAGGGGAATTTCCTGACATGGCATCGTTACTACACATGGGCGTACGAACAAGCCCTGCGGAACGAATGCGGCTACAAGGGTTATCAGCCTTACTGGGCGTGGAACAAGTACGCCGACGACCCCCTAAACTCTCCCATCTTCGATGGGTCCCCATACAGCATGTCCGGAAATGGACCATACATTCCCCATAACGACACTGAGATCGCACCTGGTGTCTTCATACCTGCTGGGACTGGGGGTGGCTGCGTATCATCCGGACCTTTCAAGAAGTGTGTCCCCTTTCTTGAACCAAGATCTTCATAAGTACTGACTCTGCTGCAACAGCTGGACGGTTAACCTGGGGCCTGTATGGCTGAGCCTCAAGATCCCTGGACTCGCGGCTCAGAACGGTTCCGGTCTCGAGTATAATCCACGGTGTCTTCGTCGAGATATCTCGCAGGATGCTGCAGCGTGGACGAGAACGGAAATCGTGATGGAATTATTCAATGAGACGACTATACTTGGTTTCCAGAACTTGCTGCAAGGCTTCGTGCCGACGCCTGGATATCTCGGCGTCCACACTGGCGGTCACTTCACAGTGGGAGGTGACCCTGGCGGAGTACGTTCTATTATCTCTCTATTTTACATCCGAAGCTAACCGGCGTGCGACCTCGTATAGGACTTTTACACTTCCCCCGGTGATCCAGTGTTCTATCTTCACCACGCTGCCATTGATCGCGTCTTCTGGACTTGGCAAAACATGGACCCTGCTTCTCGCACCTACGTTGTAGATGGGGGTACGAATATGGTTATGCCGTCGTCTCCAAACGCTACTTTGGATGATTTGGTGGATCTGGGCAGTGCTCTGGCGCCACCAAAGACGATTAGAGATCTCGGAAGTACTATGGGAGGCCCGTTTTGTTACATTTACAAGTGATTGGTCATGAGTGATCTTGTGTAGGAACCTTGAAAGTTCTCTGAGGCGATATGGTTTTGCCATCAGATGGGAGATTTGTCTTCTTAATCGGTGCAAGTACCTAGCAAGGAAAGTGCAGAACAGGTGCCACGAAGCTTGAAGACGACAAAATAATATATAGTTGTGTATTCCATTCACTTTGGTATGCTCAAATCAGGCAAACTATCCAGCGTATTCGAACGGCCTTCAATGTCATATACATATATATCTCACAGGACAAGGCTGAGCATATATAAACCCACCGGGAGAAAAACGGCAATTCCACCTCACCTCTCTCTCCACCGACATCACTTCGAATAGATAGTGTATCAATTTCTGCCAAGATTCTCGATCCTGTTCATATCCCACCTGAATTTTCTCTAGCCAATGCGTCGCATACGCCCTTTGAACCTCAGCTCTAATGCATTGGGGACAGTCTCTTCGAGACCATACCCAAATGCCCGCTTGGTTAAGGTCCATCGTCCACCAGACTGACCTCCTGTAAGCGGGGCACAAGGCCAGCGCGAAAAGTTCCGATTCCGAATGGAACAATGGATCATCTCGTTAGTGATGACCTCGCCGGAAATACGCGACATAGGTGTCCGGAGACCACTGCCCAAGAAAGGCAGCGCACTAGAAACAAGTCGAGACACGAAGCTCAGAGCATCCTCCAGGAAGCCGGACGGCGACTCAGTGGGCCCTGCGGCAGTGGCCCAAGCCAGGGTATTGCCCTGCTGGACAGGAACTCGATGGTCAAGCAGATAGTAGTCTTCGGGGTCCGTGGCCCCGTTTCCGTCAACGAATGCCAGCTTGTTATCCTCTGCGCACCGGTCAATCATCCACGCCAAAGATATATCAGAAAGTCGCGGGTCGCCCAACCCGCCGCCGATATCAGCGTGCACACCAGAGAACCACACCTGCTGCAAGTCCTGGGTACTGTTTCGCGGGACCTCCCATAAAGTGGGCTGATATGGCGCACGAGATTCATCGAGAGAAAGCGCATGGTATGCATGCTGAACCCGAGGCGAGAGTCGCTGGTTATAGAACTCGATCTTTTCGCCTGTTATACCAGCTCCATGGAAGCCGACGGTATCCCACACGCCGATGATCCGGATCGCATTGCCAATATCGCGAAGATCGCCTTTTTCGCGCAGTTCACCCAGAAGTCCTTCATCAAAGACCGGAGAAGTCTGGTTCGGACTGTGATCGTAATACTGCTCATATACGTCTGGAAACTTGTCCATCCCTCGCTTGGATAAGAGGCCGAGAGACGTTGCAAGGCCTCCTATTGATCGAGCGGTGTATGCGCCGCGCGAGAAGCCAAAAAGGAATATCTCGTCGCCTTCCTCCCAATTATGACAGAGGAACCCATATGCAGCGCGTATGTGCGCGGAGAGCCCGGCTCCGTAGAGTCCTGTTTTAAGCGTTTAACACGGGATGATTCCATCATAGAAGAGGACTTGCCTCCGCGCAACCTGTCACCTAGGTTCGTCCCTACTCCAGGCTGATAGAACACGATCTGAGGTATTAGCAGTCCGGTCTCGCTGACTGCATACGGACTCAATGCTCTCGACAGGCGGGTCACATTTGTCGGGTGATCATCAGGACTCGCCGTCGTGGAATCCTGCCATGTGCCTACAGAGGCTTAGGGTTGATTCAAGCTTTAGGAGGGCTCCCATACCATCACACAGGACGATAAGTCGCTTCATGGGGGATACTGGGTTGCCAAGCACTTCCACACCAGGATCTTTGTAGCCAACAATATGAGCCTTAGGTGAATTCTCAATCTAAGGAGAGGAAGCAAAGCAGTTTATAGACAGACTAGCAGGCAGCAAAGAGGATGTTGACACCTTTTGTACCTTGTGAGATCTGCTCTACATAGCTTCAGCCAGCCTGGGCGTTCACCACAGGCCCCAGGGCTGGCATATACGAGGGGCGAACACCTGGGCGTTACCTCGCAGTCCAGCTGAGTAGACGCCATCGTCTTACAGCATGACACGACTTGATCGCCAAGAGGTAAACCAGGTCTATTGAAGCGATTGGGATCTAGCTTATCTTGGCCCTTGGCGTGCATTAGGCATGACTGAGCAGTGTACTTCATCGAACCCTTGTCAGTGTCATCGAAGTTTCCCCTCGTTGGATCAGTCTTCGCAGGCTTGCGTTGGCTCAGCCGGACATCAGTTGCGAATTCTTGGAGACGCTGGATCAGCCTCCAAAACTGACACACTTTGTCCCAGTCGGTCCGATGTTTGAAACCCTATCAAGCTTCTGACGACACTTCAGATTGGAAACAACATAACTGAATTCGCTAGATATCTGCAATGCCCGTGACGGCATTTTCTACAGAGAGATCTGAAGGGGACTGGGCAGTCGAGGGCATGATATGTAGGAGAATCTGAAAAAGATATCCTCAATGTGCGACATATATCCTTGATTTTCTCGTGGCTCGTCCAATCGGGTCTAGCGCTCAGGTCTCGATCACTGAGCCCCGGGCTGAGCAGCGAGCATCTTGTCAACCAAAATGACCATTTAAACTACCAAAAATGGGCAACCCACTTAGTGGTATGTATGGTGTCATATATGGCTGTAAATGTTTGTTGCGGGGTTCGATTGGCTGTTGTTGTCCGGTGATTCTGCCTGGCGTGGCCGCCCTCACTGGTTGACTTCGTAACGGCAACCTCCACGGTTGAGTAAGCCTAACTTTGGTTCTAAGACAGTCCACCTTCTATACAGAATCAAATATTATTAAACATAAAATGGCTACAACTCAGAGATCTCACGCGGACTATACTATTGGATGGATATGCGCGCTGCCAGTGGAGTTGGCGGCATCTAAAGCGATGCTAGAGACGATACATCCACGTCTGCCTCAGTCCCCAACCGATCACAATGTCTATACCTTGGGAGAACTATATGGTCACAATATAGTAATTTCCTGTCTGCCGCTTGGCATTTATGGTATCTGTTCTGCGGCTCTTGTTGCAACCAACATGCTCCACGCATTCCCGGAACTCCGGTTTACCCTCTTGGTAGGTATTGGGGGCGGGGTACCGAGCGACAGGCATCCAGATATCCGACTTGGTGATGTGGTAGTTAGCAAACCAACGGGTACCCTTGGTGGAGTTGTGCAGTATGATAATGGTAAAGCTATCAGCGGCAGTCGGTTTCAGCGCACCGGGACTCTGAATAAACCGCCCTCCATTCTTCTAGCAGCGATCTCGCGTCTAGAAGCGGACTATATGGTCGGCGACACTCGGATTCCGCTCCATCTGGAAAAAGTCATGGCGCGGTTTACCAGAAGGACCAGACCTTCTTACCCGGGTTTGGAGTACGATGTTCTTTTTGAACCAGGTTATCAACATATAGGGGATCCAGACGAGTCATGCCTTAATTGCAGCAGAGAACACATAGTTCCTCGCCCACCACGTTCATCAAACACTCCTCGGATCCACTACGGCTTGATTGCCTCGGGAAATCAAGTAATCAAAGACGGCTTGATGAGAGACCGTGTTGCTAGCGACCTCGGTGGTGACATCATGTGCTTTGAGATGGAAGCGGCAGGACTTATGGACGATTTCAGATGCTTGGTAATACGCGGTATCTGCGACTACGCAGATTCGCATAAGACCAAACTGTGGCAGCCCTATGCAGCAGGAGTAGCAGCTGCATATGCAAAGGAGCTACTGTCCATTATTCCTGTTGTCCAAATACAGACAAGTCCAAAGGCATACAACACGTGAGTTTATTGACCCTATATCCCATATCTATATCAATCGATTGTCTAATCCGATATTAGAGTCCACAGTGGAGGCCTGGGCGAGCTAGGCTTGGAAGATATCCTCAAGCTTCCCAGGGTTGAGACAATGCTGTCGCAACATAATATTTTGCAGCTAGGCGAAGTTGGACTTATTCGTCGAGCACAGTTTCTGGCTCTAGCAGGACCGTGGTATGCATCATTCATGTGCATAACCTGTGAACTGTTGGAACTCGACTTTCATTACAGAGATGTTCTATGGGTTTGTTGTCGATGTAGTCATGGACCATACAGGCTTAGCTGGTGCGACAATTGTGCGGTATGTGGTCATGCCTTATGTTCTCCCTAGAAGCTCACTTTGCCAGGTGCAGAAACCTTCCAATAAGTTACACCACTAGGTAGCTTTATAGTATTTCTAACTTTACCATAGGCTGCTCCCCATGCCAAAATTTACTTAGTTATAGAGTAGCTAATGCTAGATCGGAATTGGAGCACTGGATATCGATAAGCCCGATGGGTCCGTCTCATCATTCTCTACTAGACGGGGCCGGTGGGATAAATTCATCACTCTGAGCGTCCCAAATGACGAAAATTCAACGAGTCATCCGCGGAGCGCATGGAGCTGCTCGAAAGGTTTCACGTGCTGCTGCAAAGACCTGTCCCAAGGGCGTTTTGGGCTGTCCTCATATTCGCGGACATCCTGATGCTTGAGAAGCCCCTTAAGAAGTCCCAGAAGTCTCCTTACCTTGCCTCTTAGACTTTTACATGCACCATTGAAGCAACGTAGTTTGGAGGCCCAGGCTGACGGATCGACAGACCCTGGATTGCAGTATTCGTAGGCACGGGACATGGGCGACTATATTAGCATAGGTAAGATCCCCCTAAAGGGCATGGGAGGCCGCAAGAGTATACATCGATCATGATTCTCCAACATCGTATCTTTCCATCTCTCCCACCTGAACGGCGCGTGTGATGTTTTGAAGCCCGTAAATAGCCGGCGGAAATGTAAGCGAGTCAGACCTTCGGCTCAGTTAGTGAGTGCACAGTCTTCCACAATAGCCAAGGCTGGGAGGGTTCCCGGAGTTTAGCGTCACCGAGGCAGGGATACGGCAGGGTTTAGCGATAGCCTGGCCAGTCCATTGCGCAGAATAAATGAAGTACCATATTAAGGGGTCCTGTGGTACCTGCGCCATAATTCCACCAGCAGGAGCTAGCAATGTACACGATCCCCGCCCACGGATTCAAATTGACATATTTCCCTTCACTCAACGCAACGGTTAAGGCCAATCAGCCGAGCAAATTCTTACCTGGACCTCAGGACCAATGACACTTCCCATGTAGGATACCAAATGAACAATGCACTGGCTTCGAGTTCAGACCGCTATGCTGCTGGCTTATACCCAGCAGCTTGCGTAACTGCGCCGATTGCTCGCAATATCTCTGGAACTCATCGTCCCCGGGGAGATACTAACCTGGATCAGCTGAAAGCGAAGCTCTCGAGTGCCGCAAAGATCTACTGCCCTGGGTCAACCGAGTTCGAGCAGGCGTCCACTCGGTGGTCAGTCCTAGATGCTCCTGAAGTCAATGTTGTTGTGGTGCCTGGAACGGAGCACGACGTGGTCGAAACGGTGTGTTGTCTGCCATCGGCTCTCCTTTCTATTTTGCGCTCTTATACCGACATCCTGCTTGGAAATGGATTTTGCTGGCTGACTCGAGGCGCGCGCAGGTGAAATTCGCCAACAAGGAAAAACTGCCTTTCCTTGCGTACAATGGCATGTACGGAGCCATCACCACCCTCGGCAAGATGGACCATGGCATTGAGATCTACATGGGTCAGTTGAGCGGCGTGGAAATCTCTGAGTATGGAAAAACAGCCACAATTGGCGGCGGAACCATCTCAAAAGATGTCACCGACAAGCTCTGGGAGGCGGGCAAGCAGACGGTGACAGGCACATGCGAATGCGTGAGTTATCTTGGGCCGGCCTTGGGAGGAGGGCATGGATGGCTTCAGGGGCACCATGGGCTCGTGGCGGATCAGCTCGCCTCGGCGAATGTTGTCCTAGCTGACGGCAGCTTGCGGGCTATTAACGCTAGTTCGGACCTTTGGTGGGCTTTGAAGGGTGCTGGGCACAACTTTGGCATTGTGACATCAGTGACCACGAAGATCTATGATATCCAGAATGCCGATTGGGCGATCGACACGCTCGTCTTCAGCGGCAATAAAGTCGAGGCTGTCTACCAAGCTGCCAATGAGTATCTCCTCAGGAATGGCACTCCGCCAGTTGATCTCATCAACTGGTCGTACTGGTTGAACGACCCGTCCGCTGACCCGAACAACGTGAGTGCCTATAATCTTTTGTTGCCTTGCGTCTAACAGCCCCGTAGCCCATCATCCTCTTCTACATCATCCAGGAAGGGGTGCAGACAGTCGACCCGGCTTATACCAAGCCCTTCCATGACATTGGGCCGTTGTCAGCCAACTCCATCGGAGGAAGCTACACTGACCTCGCTGGATGGACTAATATCACTGCGACCTCGCCGCCATGCCAGAAGGTTGGACTGGTCAATCCCCGCTTCCCCATCTATCTCCAAGTGTACAATGTCCTGGCCCAGAAAAAGGCATATGACGTTTTCGCCTCGGCCGTCCGCGGGTCCTCGGCTTTCAACAACTCCATCTTTATGTTCGAGGGGTATTCCATGCAGGGTGTACGAGCCATCAGCAGCAAGTCCAGTGCCTTTGCTTTTCGAAATGAGAATCTCCTCGCGGCGCCGCTTATTACCTATGCGCCAGCCGGGCCCGAGCTTGACAACAAGGCTGCGAAGCTGGGCAATCGTCTTAGAAACATCCTCTACCAAGCCAGTGGCTTGGGGGAAATTGGCGCCTATGTCAACTATGCTTACGGTGACAAAACGCCGGCGCAGTGGTATGGGAACGAGCAGTGGCGTCAGGATCGTCTGCGGTCCCTGAAAAAAAGTATGATCCGGAGGGAAAGTTTAGCTTCTTCGGACCAATCGCCTAGAAAACTAAGCATAGAGGCCATTCAGTGCATGCGCTTGCATAGTAAGAAATGGGATCTTGTTGTAGGAGATATAGTACAGGCACCTATGTTAGCATTCCTTTAGGGTGTGTTACCGGCAGCCGGCCCTCGGGAAGCCCCATAAATACCCCAGAGCGCTAAACCCTATTCCGCAAAAAAGTGCGACGGGCCCTATTCTGCACCTGCATTGTCTTCTCGCGGTGTCTGATATGCCCTCTACGACTACCATACAAAATCGGTGTTGCCCAACTCAGGACGACATGGGCCTAATCTGATTTTGGAAACAAAGTACGAAGAAACGATCGGACTTCGGTCTCTCGCTAAGGAACATGGGTTTGCGGAGACTGTTCTCGTCATGCCACGATCTATAAATGATCCGGTTCCGACATCAGATCTTTCTTGTTCTTCTGCTCTTTCCACTGTCTCCAATCTGCCTGGAACCTCCCTAACAAATTTGACCGGACCCGCGCTATCTCAGAAAACTCGCACAATGGTGAACACCACTGAAACCCCGGGATACGTTCCCGTCTCGGAGTGGCCGAACCTTGAGGCTCTGGCCGTCGGCTACGGCGAACACCTGATGGTGCAATCCACGGGGCTGTCTGGGAAGCGCTTCGAGCTAGTACTTGGGGGCACCACCGGAGTCGCACATCATTTTGTTGACGACCACATGTTGACTTGGGAGATGGTGGGAGACGGGCGGAAAGGCGACGCAGAATACAAGGCGTTCGAGGTCCGACCAAACATCTTCTTTGTTGATTTCTACAAACCGGGCTACAACGAGCAAGTCAGCCTCATCCTCAACTTCAGTACTAGCCAGGCCCTGGCCGGCATCTCTGGCTTCCACATCAAGGACGGCCAGAAGAGAACGTGGACCGAGCTCACGGATGCCTCGATTGGGAGCTACGACTCAGTCACGCCTTTCCAACCCACGGATGACCTCATCGGCAAACACATCCTCTATCGCTACACCCCCCGAGACGCATACGAGCATATCTATCTGAACCAAGGCACATTCACCTGGCACTGTTTGACCGGGACCGAGAAGGGGCTTGCAGACACCGAACCTTGCAAGATGCTCAAACTGGACGATCAGCTGTACCTGCTTTTCTGGAGCGAAAAGGTAATGCCGGTGGAATCTATTGTGGTGGTTGATCTTAGGCAGATGCGCTCTACAGGTCGTTTCTTCTGTTGGGATCCGAAGCCGGCAAAACAAGTTCATATGTTATTCGGTTCATACGCGACTGTCCTGGCGGAGACAAACGCTGCCGCTGTGCTTGGTTCTCGTCAATCCACTCTCTGATATCTTTGACCCCTACCAATGCGTCTGAATATACACCCACATCAATACCGTGCAACGATCCCTTGTTGGAAGTGTTGGTGTCCGCGGTAGAAGGAATATACAGTAGGAAACACTTATGGGCTTTTGTACTTCAAACTTTCTCTCAATGATATGATCCTGATTTAGAGTACTCTGTACATTGGAAACAATTCTGATCCTGACTAGCGTGTTTCTATATTTTCCAGACATCGAGTAAGAACGGGGCATATATCTGAATCTTGCAGTCGAGGACCGCAAGTGCTCATCTCTTTTATAAAATCATAATTCCTGATCACAATCTTGTTACAACACACTTCGATCTGCGAATCTTCGACCGTATCCCTGGCACCACCGCTTTTCCCAATTGGGCAACAAAGTGCGTGGAAAGGCAGCTTATCTTATGAGAGAATCCATACCATCTATCTTTCTGGATTTGCTAGCCTTCTTCAATCCTATACTATCGTCTGGAACATGGTACATTGCGTCAATTTGAATGGACCTTTTACGGATGAGAAAGATAGTATGGATATACCATTCGAATGGTCAAGATATCTATGTGAGGCATGCTCCGTATATATACAGAAAACTGGGGCCCAAAGGGTCCCTGGTACAGTATAGGATTACATAGGATGCAAGCCATCAGAGGGTAAGCTCCACACCATCTTTCCTGCAGTCCATGTCTTTAGAAAAATGGCCCAAGCAACGCCTCCTTTGGTTAAATCCCATTCGACAGCAATAAAGCTAGCCCTTTTCCAGTCTCAAAGCTCGGAAGTCGATCCTGATGCTGAGGACTGCATCACTTACTCCTTCACACGGTTTCTTACTATACTTATTAAGAGTACCAGTCAGAAGAGAGCATCCAGACACCAATGCCCCTGCTGAATGTCGTAGATAAACAGGGTTTGATAGTAACTAGGCCGGTATTGGGCTAGAATGAAGAGGTATCTCCCACGGGAAGGAGAATTGGCAGTCCCCGTCTACTCCTAGCCACTGGTTATGAAGCGAGATCAAGCATTATGCGTCTTGAATATACTTGCTTTAGCAGACCTGATACTTTAACGTCCAGGCCATATACATAAGCCTACTAAGCCTACAGGAAATTTGTGGGGCAGGAACTAAGCATCGTCTCTGGAGGCGTGGCGGGGGCGTCCAGGCCAAGCGGTCCGAACCGTGTAGTGGACAATTAGAGGATACAAGAAGATAGCGTGTCTATACAAAGCTCATTCATGATACACTCCTTCATACTAACACCGGGCGGTTCCGCCCACTGGCCCATCGGGGTCCACCGCCCCAAATACGACGCGGATAAGGAAGCCGACTCTAGTGGAAGCTTGGTGTCAGATCTAGTGCGAGATCGCCGATTTCGTCCCAAGAGAGCCGCAGCTGGTGACATCGAGGCATCATAATGTCCGTGTCATGTTGGGTTGGTGACGCGGCCTCATGCTTCGTCTTCTTGTAAAGATCCTTCGGGGTTCACCGATGAGGTTTGCCAATTCTCGACTTTTGGTATTGGATATGGAATGGACTGCTACAGTATTATCCACCTACCCGGACGTATGGAGACACTATGTCTCTACGGATTGACCTGCCTCGGCGTTGGAGACGGACTGCCTATATTCTTTCCAGTCTCCTAACCTTCAGACCTAGCTCCTTTACTTAGCACATTCGGTTTCTCAAATACCTCTAGAGCACCTCGAAATACTTTTCTGTTATAGATTGCTACTGCCTCCTTTCCTTGGGATTGGTAGCGAAAAACAGAGACACTGGAAACATGTCAGGGAGTGGAGATGTATCTGGTCCTCATGGTCATCTAGCCCAGGAGCGGAATGAGAAACCAATTGATCAGTTCCAAAAAGCCAGGTCTACTGCCAATGATGCATCTTCCATTCCGAATGGCGGGTGGAACGCTTGGCTTCAAGTATTGGGAACCTTCTTCATCTTCTTCAACACATGGTGAGCAGACTCCAACGTTGGAGGGATCTATAGTGACTGTCTAGGGGCATCCTCAATACTTTCGGAGCATACCAAACCTACTATGAGACCGGGGCGCTTTTTGTCTCGACATCGTCTAACATCTCCTGGATCGGCTCGGTGCAGTCGTCCCTTCTGCTGATTGTTGGGCTTGTAACCGGTCCTCTATACGATGCCGGTTACTTCTACACCCTCCTCGCAGCGGATCACTCCTGATAGTCCTTGGGCAGATGATGATTAGTATCTGTCATGAATATTACCAAGCTCTGCTGGCCCAGGGCTTCTGCATTGGTATTGGTGTCGGCCTCATCTTCGTCCCGGGTGTCGCGGTGCTGTCGACGTATTTCACCACGAAGTTAGCCCTGGCCAACGGCGTAGCCGCTGCCGGGAGCGGACTAGGTGGGTTTCCAAATACAAATAATCCTAAAATCACTAACAAGCGGGCTATCGCAGGAGGCATACTATATCCCATTGTTTTCCATCGACTATGCGACAGAATCGGCTTTGGCTGGACGAGCCGAGCAATCGGGCTCATCATCTTCGTCACCCTATTCATCCCAATACTCATATTTCGAATCCGAGTCAAGCCATCCAGCAAGCGCAAACTGATAGACCTGTCCGCCTTTCTCGAACCAGCCTACATCTGGTTCGTTCTAGGAGGCACGCTGACCTTCGTCTCACTCAACATCCCTTTCTTCTATATCCAATACTTCTCCATCCAGCAGGACATTGCCTCCGGCGAGCTCGCCTTCTACCTCCTCTCCATCATCACCACTGGCTCCGTGTTCGGCCGCGTGTTCCCCAACTTCTTCGCCAACCGCGTGGGCCCCTTCAACATCATCTCGGCGTGCACCATCATCTGTGGTGGGCTGATGTTCGCTCTGATTAATCTGTCTAGTCTCGCGGGGATTATCGTCATTGCCTTGTTTTATGGCTTTTTCTCTGGGGTCTTTGTCTCGTTACCACCGACTTGTTTTGTGAAGCTCTCGCCGGATAGAGGGCTTATCGGGACGAGAATGGGTATGGGGTATGCCGTTATGGCGGTGGGTAATTTGATTGGGACCCCGTCCGCGGGGGCGATCTTGCAGGATAGAGGGTTCAATGCTATGTGGGTGTTTGGTGGCGTTATGTCTATTGCTGGGGGTGCGGCTATGATGATGAGTCGGAATGTTCAGGGGGAGTGGAAGCCGCTTGCTAGGATATAGACTCGTGTGGGCTAGTATAGTATTAGCAGGCTGAGTCCTGCGGAATCCCAGAATTGGCTAGAATCTGGCTGTGGCCGAGCGGGCGGGGTTGTTACTCTGATGTCTGAACCCAGCTGAAGCCTAGAATGCGCGTATGAACTACCCAATATTCCTTGTCCTCAGTACAGAAACCAATCCAACAAGTACATACAATCATATATACAACTCCGGCTACAGCTTCAAGTCCCGCGGATCCTTAAACACCACCTCCTCCAACCACCAAGAAATAATCTCATTCACCTCCTTGGGCCTCTCCCACAGCGCCCAATGCGCCGTATCCACCTGCTTGAAAGCCAGATGCGGGATGGACTTCATCATGCCCTTGCCCAAGTGTGGCGGGAGGGCCGCGTCGCGGAGTGCCTGGATGAAGAGCACCGGTGCCATAATCCGCCGGTCGAGGATGGGGAGCTCGTCTCTGTAGTTGACTTCACGGGTGCGATACCAGTTGACTATCACGATTCATTAGTTTCACCCCACAGTATGGTGTAATCGAGACATACAAGGACCGTGCAGGCCGTGACGCGCAAACTCCGAGGCGTAGTAATCCAGTTCCTATTTCATCAGCATTACTCTCACAGAGACATATAGCCTAAAGGAAAGGATATACCTCCTCACTCAACAGCCGCGACGGCTGCACCCGAACCATCTTATCGACAAGCACACCGTCATGCACGTCGAACGCGAACTCGCCGTCTGCCGTGCGCCCCCCATACAACGTCGACAGGAACAGCTTCATCTCCTCCTTGGAGCGCAGCCGCTCCAGCTCGCCGCGGATGAACTGCACCTGGTACCCGAAGTGCGGGGTGATCTTGGCGACCATCTCCTCGATGGGCATGTAGGTCTTGATTGGGGGCGCGTACGGCACGCACACTGTGAATACATGCGTGACAAGTTCGGGGTGCCACAGGGCGACACGGTAGGCCAGGAACGCGCCCCTATATCTATCAGCGGTGCTCGCTGGATGGGCCGTGCCGGGCTGGTTACGGAAAGGGAAAGGGGAAGGGGAAGGGAAGGGTACCAGTCATGGCCGCCGACAATGATCTTGGACGCACCGAGCTGCGCGGCAAGCTCCTTGATGTCGTCGGCGCAGTTCTTGTGCGAATACGGCTCGACGGCGTCGGGGGCGTCCTGGCTGCGTGAGTGGGCGGTGTCCAATGTGCGGGGCATGGGCGTACGTACCGTCTGGCCATAGCCTAGGCAGTCGGGCGCGACGATGCGCAGGCCTTTGTCGCGCAGCATGGGAATTTGATACCGCCATGCCATGGACAGGTCTGGGAAGCCGTGGATCTGGCGGTGTTAGTGGGAGGACGTGGGCGGGTGGACAGTGGACGGTGCCGTACCAGGAAGATGGTGGCTCTGTATTTTCCCGAGTCGGGGACGCTGTACAGGTAGCCTGGTCATGTTAATCGGATGATGCTGGTGTAGCTGGTGTAGCTGGTGGCACGGCGGTGGCCAGCCGAGGTCAGCATACTGTAGGTTTTGCCATTGACGCTGGCTGAGCGGCGCTCTACGCGCGGGTCTCCGCGCACATTGATCTTGTCGACGTCGGACATGGCGGATTTGGCTGGACAGTTGCTACTCCAGCGATGAGGTAGAATGGGGAAGAGGTCTGGTATTGTTAGTTTGCGGTGATTTATACTGCGTCGTTAGGCGTCTGGCTATCACGTGAAGCGGACGTCAAGGGTACAACTCACCTTCGTGCCCAAGAGGAGTCTAACAGATGAGTCGAAAATAATCAGTGTTACTTTCGGGATAAGTTGTTCTTCAGTTTAAGTTGAACATACGTTATTTATGAGTTGGGTCTCGACGATCTCCGAGCCTCGGTTACTGCGAATGCACGTCTCCTCATCAATCGCCAATCAACGCATCTATTACACACAATGCACAAAATGTGGTATAAGTCCACTACCAGACAAACAAAGACTCCGCTCAATACTCCACCGTATCCTCCTGGTCCTCCACGACCTCTCCGCCATCATCGTCCGCTCCGCGATGATCCGTCTGTTCCAGTGGCGCACCAGCATGTTGGTACTCACCAGCAGGCGCATCATCCGTCTTGACCCCTTCGCCTCTCTCATGCCCATTAGAACCAGCCACCTCGTCCGCCGCCCCAGCGCCATCCGGACCCCCCTTCGCGTCGTTGTCAGGCGCCGGGACCGCCTCCGTCACGTCCTCCTGCGTCTTCTCGTCCTGCGGGGGGTATCTTGCCTCAAATTCGGCCGTCTGGCGGGCAACCGTAGCCTCCGCCTCTTCAATCTGGTCTCGAATGGTATCTTCGTCTGCAGGCCGCAGCTGCCACGGTTTGTAGTACTGCGCGAACAGTCAGTCAGCACACCACACCGACCCAGAAACAGCACCAACACATACTAATACCGGCTCCGACTGCGTCTTCAGAAAGTGGGCCGTCGCCCGCAAATTCGCATGCCGCGTGCGCATCTACCCCGTCAGCATCAGTAGCCAAGCGTGCTGCGCACGTAAATCGTAGACATACCGCTTCCGCCTCGTAGACGCGCTGTTCGCGCCTCCGCACGACTGCGCGCTCCTCGCGCCGCTTGCGCTTCAACTCATCATACTCCTCGTCCTGCAGCTTGAGCTTATCCTGCTGTCGGCGTTCGATGTCCGCGCGTCGCTTCTGCGCCGCGCTGCTCGAGCTCTGGGACAGCGTGCCCAGGAGCGCGCCGAAGAGCCGTCGTCCGCGCTTGCGGTCCTCTTCGCGCCGGCCTGCGGGGCGACTCCGTCGGTCGGTGTCTGCGTCTGCGTCTGCGTTGGCGGGTGGCCGGTCCGGGGAGTGTGCGGGTTGCGGTGGGTGGTCGTCGTGCGTGCTGAGGCGGCGGCGTTTGCTGTCGGGGGAGGGGGCGTCGGTGAGGGAGGAGTTGCGCCGTTTGGGGGGCGCGTCTGGGGAGGGGAGGGTGGTTTCTTGTTCGGGGATTGCGACGGCGGAGGCGAGCGAGCTGGTCTTGTTAGCTGGGCTGTTGATTCGTGCTGGGTACCAGGTGCAGGACGTACCCGTCTGCCATGTTGAGCTGCGCGATCAATGGACCGCGGGGATAGAAGCCTGCAGGAGTGGGGTCGGAGGAATCGAGGGGATCGAGTTGGTCGAGGGTGACATGCAGCGCTGAAGACGTGGTGGGCGTACAGGCTGTTCTGGTCTGTTCTGTTCTGGTCCGTCGGCGGGCGGAGTTTGACGCACGGACCACCTGCGAATCCCTCTTTGCCTTCGCCTTCTTTCTCCAACCCAACCTCTTCTCACCGCACCTAACCAACTCTCCTTCTCCATCTCTATTCCTTGCTTCTCCATATCACATATACCACCTAACTACTACATCCGTTGCAGAAGCTCGTCGCATTCCATCATGTCCCGCCATCACCCCGATCTCGTCATGTGCCGCAAGCAACCCGGCATCTCCATCGGCCGCGTGTGCGACAAATGCGATGGCAAATGTCCCGTGTGCGATTCCTACGTGCGTCCGACGACGCTGGTCCGCATCTGCGACGAGTGCTCCTTCGGCAACTACCAGAACAAATGCATCGTGTGCGGTGGCGAGGGTATCAGCGACGCCTTCTACTGCTTCGAGTGTACGCGTCTGGAGAAGGACCGCGACGGGTGTCCGAAGATTATCAACCTGGGCAGTTCGCGGACAGATCTATTCTACCAGAAAAAGAGTTTTCGAAATCATTGATGGGTGCAGCGACGCTCTAAGAGGGCTTGGTGTTTGGTGGATGATGGGACGGATGATACCGGAGGTCTTGTGAAGGATAGATATTGCAACTACAGTGGTGTGCCTTGCCTTTTTCAATCTGATCCCGACGTCGTTTACCGGCCCGGCCGGCGGGGTCTGGCGAATCCACGTCTCAGTCCGTTGTCCTGCGGCGGATCGACCTCCTCCTGCAACCTCTCGCCGGTGATCTCGTCGGGTCCGGACGCCTCGATCTGGTGTCGTTAGTGGCAGGCGGCTTGCGTTTCTATCTCGATCGCGACATACCTTCTTGGACACCTTGAGACCCTGGGCCTGGGCCAGCTCGAGCGCCGACATGCGGGAGCTGGCGTACAGCATGCGCTCCTTGATCGACGCCCCGGACGGACACGTGTAGACGAAGATGACCACCTCGGAGCCGGGATAGTGGTAGAAGGTGTAGCGGGGCGAGGAGGACGAGATCCGGTCGCCGACGACGGCGGCGTCGACGCCGGATTCCGCCGCCGCCAGCGTGAACGTCTCCTTGGGAATATCAATAGCCTGTACATACGTTAGCTCAATCCATCCGTCTCTCCAAGCAGCATCCAACCCAGAAAATAACGTACCAACTGCACCAGCGACCCCTCCTGCATCTCACTCAGCGCCGCCTTGGCCTCCTCCGCCACCGGCATCTGCACATGCATCCCAGACCCAGTGCTAGGCCCGAACCCGCCTCCCCGGCGGAACGACCCCCCAATACCAATATCTCTCCCGGGGGTCCCGCTGCGGGCTTCCTCCTCAGCGCGGCGGACAGCCTCCAGCTCGCGCTCCTTCTCGCTCATGAGCTCCTCGCGCTGGGCGCGGCTCGCAGCGCCATTCTTCTCGGCCTCCCGCTCGCGCCAGGCCTCCTCGCCGACGACCTCGTCTTCCTCGGTGGCGAAGATGGTCGTGGCGAACTTCTCGGTGCCGAGTTCGCGGACGAGGGTGGAGCGCGTCGAGGCGAAGAGGGTCTTTGCGCGCACGGCCGCATTGGAGGGGATGTAGGTGAGGGCGGCGAGGGAGGAGGCGGCACCGCTGTCGGTGGGACGGCGGAGGAGGAGGTAGATGGGGGTTTTGGGCTGCAGGACGGAGGAGAGCTGGGCGAGCGAGGGGTAGAAGGCGTCCGGGGAGGCGAAGGGGATGGCCGGGAGGGGAGTCAGACTCTCTGCGGTGATGGTCACCGGCAGGCAGAAGAGCGATTGGTCGGAGGAGAAGGAGTTGAAGGCATCGTGGAGGTCGGGGGAGACTGTTAGGAGTTAGTATTCTGGTGTGTTGTGTTGATGTCGTGGTAGTGTTAATGAGGGGGAGTGCTGATAGGGGCGGTATGGGGAGGGGAGGCAGTCAAGAGAAAGCAATGCTGTTTTACTTGGCTGCAGACGCACCTGAGATTCCGGACTGCATCGTGACAAGCCGTGGATCGTGCAATGTGACTTGTCGAGAGTTGAAGTGGGATGGGTTGGTGATGCGGAGGAGAAGCGGTGAGTTGGCGGGGTCTTAGTAAGGCTGGCTCTCAGACTATAAATAGTCTCCTATCTACGCTGGACAACATCGTCTATCCAAACGAAATGGTATACCAAACACTATACTATATACAATCCATCCCAAACGAAAAATCACAAGTGTATATATGCTGATCATGCAGATCGCATTGCAATCGAAAACGCCACCATGCTCATGGTATCAAATGCTTTCGAGAACACGCAACGGCCGTCCACCGCAACTTTTCCCTCGCTGCTCGCCTATTCCTCGTACTTGCCGCCGTTGACAAGGCTCCAGTTGGACTGCTCCAGCTTGCCCTTGAGGAACTCGTACACGGTGAACGTGACGGCCTGGCCGGGGGCCACCCGCATCACCCGCGGGGTGATACCCTTGTAGAAGGCGCGGGCACCCTCCTGCTTGAACATGTCCTTGGCAATCACCATGATGCGGGAGACGGCGGACTGACCGGGCTCGGCGCGAGTCTTCTGCAGGCGGGTCTTGATGGTGTCGATGGGGGCGTTGGAGAAGGGACCCACGGCACCGGAGATCAGACCGATGACGGTGGTCTGGTAGGAGGGCAGCTGGGCATTGGCGTACTCGGGCTGGACGCGCTGCAGGAAAGCCTTCAGCTCGGTGTAGGCCGTGAAGTTGGCGGCCTGGTTGGTGCCCTGGCGCAGGGCGGTCAGCGACACGCCGCGGTACAGGGCGCTGAAGCCCTCCTCGCGGATGACGGTGAAGAGCGCGTGCGGTGCGCTGCGGTACTTGGGGGTGTCGAGGGGATCCGCCAGACTGTGGTGCTGCGCTTGCAGACGGATCTTGACGACCTCCATGGGGTTGACGACGGCGACGGCTTCGGTGACACCGGCAGCAAGACCAGCTGTGGGGGTTAGTCTTCATTCTTCGCTCGCGCGGGGACAGTATAACGCATGGCATGGGACGTACCGAGGAACGTCGCTTTGCTGGTGACATGGCCAGTCTCCTTATCGGCCAGGAGCAGCTTGTACTGCTCGTAGGAGGTGAAGCGGATGGCCATCTTGGGAATGATACCGCCCAGCACGGCTCCGAGACCCTTGTACAGACCGAGAGCGGTCTCCTTCTTGACAATGTCGACGCCAGTGGTCACAAAGCCGCGCGGCTTCATTCCGGGGGCCTTGGCCCGGCGGGACAGCTGCATGCGCACCTTGATGGTATCGAGCGGGTGACAGACGAGGGCTTCCATCATACCGGCACCACCACCGGCGATCAGGTTGACCGCGGGGGAGGTGGGCTTCTTGCCATTGCCGTTTGCTTGTTTAGACATGGTGATGGGAGTATGAGGAAGTGGGCGGAACGGCTCCGAGGTTCAGTAAGGGGAGGAAGTATAGGAGGGAGGGAGGGAGAAGAAAGAGGGGAGAGGAGAGTGAAGAAGAAGAAGAAAAGAAAGTCCAATCGCGACACAATTCCGCGGAGTGTTCGACAGCGATCCCAAGGAATTAAGAAGAAAAAGCGACGATATCGGCGGTCACAAGGAGAGCTTTGCGCGCGGGGAGATACGGAAGTATGAGCAACTACGATCCTCGGCACGAGTGGGCGACTAGGTAGGGATTCTGGAGAAATAATTAATATTCGGGAATGGGGAAGTCGGCTCGGTTCCAGTGGCGGCTTTGGTGACGTTGCGCCGTGGAGAAAGCTAGGACGGGGAAGCGGAGGAGCTCTGGACGAGCGGAAGAAGAGGAAGAGGTGCGTTTAATCCTTAGTACATGGACTGACTGGGATGCTGGTCTTCTATATATACTATGTAGCTCCGTCTCCCCGCGTATGTATATCCGAGGTATGCCCCAGATCTCTATCACGGTGACTAGTGAGTAATCTGGTGCTATACTGATACCGAGTAGATGGTCCGGAAAAGCACTTTATTCTGATGCCGAAGATCCCCCACGCCATGGATAGTTGCCTTAAGAGTGTTCTTTGCCTGCGTTGCTTTGCGCGAGAGTATTTCTGATCGTATCTGTTTCTTAATGTTCCCAGTACATTCTCTAAATTCCACAGACAATCACATGAAGAAAGTCAAGAGCTTGTGACAGACCGTCAGTAGTCAGTCACCATCATGAGTTCATCGAGTCAATCCGGGTAAATCCGGGCCAAGACCCTGAGCCGAGGTCATTTCCTAATGCGGAATCCTCAGGGTCTTCACTGCACAACTCGGAGTATAGCGACAGAGTAGTAGATGCCCTTACATATAGAAGAGTATCAAGCCTCAGGAGATTGATCATTTAAGGACAAAAGTATGACTTGTCAGTCTATAGCCGACGACTAACTTTGGTACCTCCTCCCAACTACTGGTGCCCATCTACCCCAGGTATATAACCAGGTAGCATCTACCAACTCACACTTAGACATCGTCAAAATTTAAAGAATACTCATACTATCACTTCAACTGAAGACTCCTCCGAATTGTCTACACTACAGATCCGTCTTCGGACGACTGTCCTCCGCTCTCGGACCGGTTCCAGCACGGTTTATGTTTTACCCACGCGGGCATGAGTTGGCGACGGATGGGATCCCGAGAGATCACATAGTCGGTCCGACACAAAGGGTTCATAGGGTTGGTATTCCTTTAGTAGAGGTAGTAAGGTAGATCCTGGTCCACGTGCAGCTCACATGCACGCATATGATAATCATATCTGATCTATCCTACAGAATATACATACCTCCAGACTATTCATACAGCTGGATAAACAAACAGCCAGATCAAACTCCCTATTCTCGGAGCATATCCGATCTGCATGGAACAATGCATCTATATAACACCCATCTATACAGCCTCTCTACACACCTAACCCTACACTCTATACAATGCCCGTACCATGGCCACAGATCCTCCTACCCCCCTCCACACCATCCTCACCTTCCTCCTGCACCAATGGCTCCTCATCGGCATAGGCATCGCCTGCATCCTGGCCTACTACTTCCCCTCCGTCGCCAAACATGGCGGCACCATCCACGCCGAATACACCATCCTCTACGGCGCCATGGCCCTCATCTTCCTGATCTCCGGCCTCACCATCCCGCGCGACAAGCTCCTCCGCCACGCCCGCAACCTCCGCCTCCACCTCCTCGTGCAGTCCATCTCCTTCCTCCTCGTCCCCGCCCTCCTCCTCGCCATCGTCCACCTCATCCTCGCCGCCGACTCCGCCCCGCGCATCGACCCCGCCCTCCTCGCCGGCTACCTCTTCACCGCCGCCATCCCCACCACCATCGCCAGTAACGTCGTCATGACCCGCGCCGCCACCGGCGACGACGCCGCCGCCCTCGTCGAGGTCCTCCTCGCCAACCTCCTCGGCCCCTTCGTCTCCCCGGCCTGGACCCTAACCATCCTGCCCCACGCCCCGGCCTTCGACCCCTGGCGCGCCGCCACCGCAGACCTGGCCGCCATGTATCGCGCCGTGTTCCGCCAGCTCGGCCTGGGCGTGCTGCTGCCGCTGGTGGTCGGGCAGGCGGTGCGGTGGTCGTGGCCGGCGCCGACGGCGCGGGTCGTGGAGCGGGCGCGGTTGGCCAAGGTGGGGAGTTTCTGCATGCTGCTGTTGGTTTGGTATCGCCCCCTTTTCCGTTTCCTAGTTTCTTTTCGTTTGTGTCGTCATCCGTAGTTCGTGCAGAATGTAACGGGTTAGGTCGACGTTCTCGTCGTGCTTCGCGACGGGCGCCCTGCAGTCCCTCGCCGCCGAGAACATCGTCTTCGTCGTGTGCTTCAACGTCGCCCTGTATCTCGCCTTGACGGGCGTGTCCTTCGGCCTGTGTCGGCTGCCGGAGCTGTGGGCGGGTGATGCGGACAGTCGTGGAGACGGAGGGCGACGCTGGAAGCGGGTCTTCCGGTCTATTTCCCCCGAGGAAACCATCGCGGTGTGTTTCTGCGCTCCCGCGAAAAGTACCTCCCTCGGGATCCCGCTGCTGTATGCCATGTGGGCGCCGCTGGATCTCCTCGTCAAGGCGAAGACATCTGTCCCCGTGCTGCTGTATACCACCGAGCAGATCTGCGTGGCGCATGTGCTGGTGCAGGTGTTCCGGCGGTGGCGGGCGCGGGTGGACGATAAGCAGGAGGGGGAGCCGGAAATGGCAGAAGGATGTGAGAGCCGTAGTATTTCGGTGTGATACCCTAGTAGTCTAAGGAGTAATAAATTTACAGGAAGGGACAGGCATTATAAACAGGACCGCCCGTCTACAAACACAGGAACGATATGATCAACTGGCAACAACACCGCCGTCAGATATAGCTCACTTTCACCCCCATCCCGATCGTCCCCTTGACCTTCTGCCACCCGGCCCCGGTGATGCGCCGGATGCGCTCGCGCACGTCCTGCCGGCTCAACGCCACCAGCAGACCGAGAAGGAACAGCAGCGTGCGCGCAAACGACATCGGACTGCCCGCGACCGTCTTGGAGAAGTACTGGAACAGATTGCGCAGGACGGTGCCGAGCGCGCGCGTCTGCCGTGCCCGCGCCTCAGGCTTGTCGGCTTTCTTGACGCTCTTCGAGCCAGCCGGTGGCGAGAACGCCGTGCGGGTCTTTCCCCGTCCCTTGACGGTGCCGTTGCGCCGGGACTTTTCGATCCCATAGTCCACCTCGCTGTTGGTGCGGGCGTGTTTGCTTTGCTGGGCGGATGCCGTGGCGGCGGCAGCGCGTTCTGCGGCGGCAGCCTCCTCGGCTCGTTGGCGCTCCGCCTCGCGCGCCTGACGCTCCATCTCGGCGTCTTTTTCACGCTGCAGCGCGGCGGCCCGCAGCTCACCCTGTTGTTTTCCCTCCTTGATGCTGTCGAGCATCTGGAGAAAGTGCTCCTTCCGCTCCTCGTCGAGAACCTCGCTGAGGTTGATGAACTCGCTGGCGTACTCCCACTCCTCGTTGCGCGGGAGCACGTGCAGGGTGAAGAGTTCGATGATGCGGACGCGCGACGCCAGGTCCTTGGGGGTGTCGGTGCCTCCGTTGGGTCGGGCGGATCGTTGCGTGGGGGAGTTGAGGTGTTCGGCGATGTCTAGATTCGGCTGGCCGTAGGATGAGAGGTAGGTCTCCAGACGTTGCTGGTTGAGGACTTGCGAGGGAGAGTGCTTCAATAATAGCATGGCTCTGTATGAGTTAGTATATACTGCATGTGGAAATAGGAGGGAGGGGAGCTCACAAGTTATGGACCACCTCTGCATCTACCGAGCCCTCCAGCCCCTTATACCCGGCCTGTACGACCGTCTCCCAGATGCCACCCTCGCGCACCTGGGTGCAAATGGCCTTCCATTCCTTCTGACCGAAGTCCCTCTTACCCTCTTCGGGGCCCAGGTCGACGATGGAGCTCAGCAGGGTGATGTACAGGTTCCAGACTTTGATCCGCCACGTGGGGGAGGCGAAGGCGATGGGCGGGGCGGAGGCCTCTTGGTCGTGGACGCCGGTGATGGCAGGTTCCAGGGCGGTGAGCGATTCTTGCAGTCGCCGGGTGAGATATAGCTGTGAGGCCTTCTTATATGTTTTGGAGCAGATCTTGGTGGGAGAGAGAGAGGAGGTGGAGGCGGATAGCTGCTGGGACGCAGACGTGGAGGAGTCGTCGGCCATGGTACACCGCCAGCGGAGATGGACCGGTCAATTGATGGATGGAGATAAGTGAGAAGTGTAGTGGGGGATATCAATGGGAGAGGAAGAGATATTCACGCCATGAGCCAGAACGAGCGAATGCGATGAATGGAGATGTTGAAGATGTAAGTAAGAGTTGGAGTTGTGGAGGTTGGGGGAGGCGGCGGAGAGCGACAGACACCAAGAGTTCCCTCGGCTCGTGGTTGCGTTGCCCGAATCTGGGGTTGTCACGGGATGGACTGTAAGTAGAACTACCTAGTCACGACCTGTATGCTACCTATATTAATTAGATGCTATGAAACACATGGTGCAGTTTCAGAAGTATTTGTATGTAAAATAAGTACCTATACTATCTATATATTAGACGGATATATAGAGGATGGATTTACCTCGGTAAGAACAAGATGTCAAGAATAAAAAAGGAAAAAAATTACCCCTGGGCGGGTTCGAACCGCCGACCCTTGCGAGTGTTTTCATATAAGCCGTCAAAGACTTGCTCATATAAGCACAATGCTCTAACCACTAAGCTACAGGGGTCACGTGTGACGACTGCTTACCCAGTGGACTACGGCAGTCATGTTAGCATTAAGTAATATCTTTTATTGCTATATATGTCTGGAGGTTTTCTTCCTATTCCTTCACATCCACCTACAGTAACACATCTATCACGCTCTTGGATCCTCGCATCACGTCTCCAACAGCTCATCCTCACTCGTCCCACATATATACTCGGACCCCATCTCTCACTATTCTCCCAAGTCAGCCATTTGGATACATCCCATGGATATCACAGCCAAGACATTCGCTGCCTACCTCCCTCATATCTTGCGGGATCTTTCCACATGCGCCTTTGTATCGCTGGACTTTGAATTCTCTGGCATTGCCATCGCTCCTCCAGGTCGAAGTGGGGGATCCACCACCCTTCAAGAGCGTTATCTCGAAACCAAAGCTGCCGCCGAGAAATACAACATCGTCCAGGTGGGTTTGACCATCGCCCAGGAGGACCCGCACACAGGTTAGATACAGTCCAGCTTCACGGTGCATCGACTATAACTTTCGTCCAGCAACGTATACATTGCGGACCTACAACTTCTATCTAAGCCCGGCCATCGACCGTCGCCTGGACTTGGGTCGGGACCTCTGCTTCCAAACCGGCGGTATGTACCATGCCCTCCATCTCAGTCCCTGTAATCCTGACCGTCATAGCTGTTGAGTTCCTTCTGGACTGCTCCTTCTCTCTGGACTCGCTCTACAAAAATGGCGTTCCCTATCTCTCCCGAGAAGAAGAAGCCCAAGTATGGACCATTTCGCAGGCCAGAGAGAACCGTCCTGTCCGGACAGAGCTGGACGTCAAAGACACCGATTACGAGTCGATTGCCTTTTTGGACGCAGTGCGGCAACTAATCGATGAATGGCTCGCTCCGGGTGATTCCAAAAGGCCCCGAGCATCCTATCTGAATATCCCCCCATCGAGTAATCCCGCCACAGCATCGCGCTTCTCCACGGCCATGCCATTGACCTTGAATAAGTTCCACAAGTCCTTGGTCCACCGCTTGATCGAGGTCGAATATAAATCCCTAGTCTCCGTGAGTAAGCCTTCTTTCGTCCAGATCATCGAATACGACGAGAAACGCGAGAAGGCAGTCATCGAGCAGCGGTTGAAAAGGACCAAGGAGCGAATCCTAGCTCAAAGGGGGTTTCGATGGATTATAGAGGCGCTCGTCGGAGGAGACCTCTCTGATCTTCATGCGCGGCTCTTCACAGACCGACTGGAGAGCTTATCAGCCCAGTACGGAGGCCGAATGCCAGGTCAGACCGTCGACGAATTTTCCGCCCATCTGATGCAGCGACTGAAAGATAGCCGACCCGTATTGGTCGGACACAATCTCTTTACGGACTTGATTTATCTCTACCGCAACTTCTTAGGCCCTCTGCCAGAAACCGTCGCGGAGTTCCAGCGCAAGGTGCACGAGCTCTTCCCTACTGTCGTGGATACGAAATACATGGCCACACATAACTGCGGCTCGATTAATCCCAAGTCGTCTCTGGCAGAGATCAACGAGAGCATGATGAAACTACCGACGCCGGCGATCAAAATACATCCCCAGCACTTCAAGTACTCGGCCACAAAGGTCGACCATGAAGCTGGTTACGATAGCATGCTTACGGCGCAGGTGTTTATAAAACTCTCCGCCCAGTTGCATCGTGAAATGGCTGGTCAAACTACGCAGGACGGCGTCCCTCCAGGGAGTACGGTTCACACCGTCCAGGTATCTGCACAGCGATCGACCGCAACACACACCCTTAGCAATAGATTCGAGGCATTGACGGTGGAGTCGTCCGAGTCAACTGGCGTCCTTCCGCAATCGAGCATCACGGACAAGGCCAACACCGGCCTCCTCATACCTCGGGCGCCCGAGTTCTGGAGCACCTACGGCAACAAGCTGCGTGTTTTCGGAACCGACGAGAGGGTCTGTCCTATTCCGTAGCACTACACTTGGCTAGCCTTCTCCCATCAATGACTTGAAATAAATCAACCACATAGATACTGCTTAAATACTAGGCAGCTTAATACAAGCTGTGTGCACGAAATGTTTGCAGCGTCTATCTAACAGTACACCTTGAATGAAAGAAGGTACCGCTAGCGAAAAAAGGCCGCTACTCACTCTGAGCACCGGAAAATGATCGACTGGTCGTGGAGCAGCGTAACACAGTGACGATAAGGAATGGTGCTGTAGAGAAGAAAGAAGAAAAGAGGAAGGGAAGCGGGAGGAAAATGATTTTTGTAGGAGCACGTCACATGATCGCTAACCTCCTCGGGACTAGTTCTGTCTGCGGCTCCAAACAGGTGACCGCCAACTTTTCTTCGGACTCCGATAATCATCGCGATCTGTTGTTGACGGCCATCACCCAGAACAATCGGGAGATGTCTTCGGGATCCAATGGCGCCAGGCGCATAGCCGCTGTATTGCGTATGTTATCCCCCGTCTAAATATCACAGCCAGTTCACCCCTAATCCATCCGCAGGGCCTTCTATCACCAACCCCGGAGTGTGCAGAAGTTGTCAAGAGACGCTGGGACGTCGCCATTATGCCTCCACGACCGCCGAAGTCACGCCCTCCACATCGACGACGACTCCCTTCCCCGTCGTGAAGCCCTCGTACACCATCAACGCGGGGGTGCTCCTCTCACGCCCGCCCCAGATCACCCGCGACCTGACGCCCTTCGAGAAAGCCTATTTCTTCTACCAGAAGCGCCTGAACGAGCGGCTCGCCCTGCCCTTCACCAAATACTTCTACTTTAAGCGCGGCACGCCCGCGGACGAGGACTGGAAGCGCAAGATCCGCGAGCGCCAGACCCCCGCCCGCGACATCGGCAAGTACAACGCCTACGCCAAGGACGCCTGGAACGACGAGCTGCTCGTCGGGGCGGTCGAGTCCGAGCCCGACCACCAGGTCGAGATGCTCGTCCGCGACGCCGAGGCCACCGTCAACGCCACGTCCCAGGACACCAGCAAGAAGGAGGAGATCCCGCGGCCGTTTCCGCGTGTGACCGAGGCGGATGCCAAGGGCGATCTGCAGAGCCTGGACCGCGCGCTGCAGCGTACGCTGTATCTGCTGGTGCAGTCGAAAGACGGGTACTGGAAGTTGCCGAGTTCGCCGGTCGAGGGCGAGGAGACTCTCCGGATGGTGAGTTTGCCAACACAGTCCACGAAGGGAGAATATGATGGAGGAAGCTAATTGATGGTACAGGCCGCTGAACGCACGCTGGCGCAGTCTGCCGGCGTCAACATGAACACCTGGATGGTGGGCTTCCACCCGGTCGGCCACTACGTGTACAATGCGCGTCGGCCCCGCGTCGACGAAGCGCAGGGGGTCGAGCACCGCGGCGAGAAGACCTTCTTCCTCAAGGCGCGCATCATGGCCGGCCAGGCGGATCTGGCGGACAACACGCAGAACCTGAAGGATTTCAAGTGGCTGGCCAAGGAGGAGATTGCCAAGTTCGTCCGACCGGAGTACTACAGCAGCATCCGGAATATGATGGCCGATCGGTAATGGGGTGTATGATAGATGGAGGTGTTTTCTAGAGTGGAGGACTGTTCCGATGGAGCAGGATGCATATAGTATTGTATGTCTGTATAACTAGCTTGATCACTGCAATTGATTCGTTTGGGAATTCATCACCACAACGCCGTACATATCATGACGTATTATAGTATATGAAGAGAACAAGACATCATTTCAAGTTGAACTTCTGTCCTTGGATCACCGGTTGATCCTTCGAGGACTTGCCCGCCAGACTCTTCCCACACATCGGACAAGCTATAGTTGGTCGGTTAGCACCACAACACCCCAGACACCCGGTAAAGACCGAAGGGAGATGATAAGGTACGTACCATTCTTCTGATACGCACACCGCTGACAATACTTCTTCCCCTGCTCCGTCTTGGTCTTGCACAGATCACAGGACGAAGCGTACGCCGCGTAGGGATTCTTCGCTTTAGAGCTGAGGAGTTTGCTCTGCGTCTGTCAGTTCACACCATCCATACATATACCAAAAACAAAAGGAGGAACTACCTTGCCTATCCCCGTATTCCCCAGCGTCGACTTCTTGGACTCGCCACCCGTGCTGCCGCCGCCGACAGAGGTCGCGGGCGAGCCGTAGTACATCTCGCTTTTGCGCTTGACGCCTGGGGTGGCGAGCTCGGTGGATTTAAGTTTCTTTTGGCATTTTGCGCAGACCATTTCTGTGTTTGGTTTGGGTGTTGGTTGATGAAGTGATGTTGATGGATCTTGGTGGTTTCATAGGCGGTTAGTTAGTTATATCAGGCGGATGAGTAAGGGGCGGTGATGTGATTGGCCATGGTGTCATGCTGTGTAGATGATTGCAAATGGATGTAGGTAGGTATTGTTATCGTGTACGATCTTTCCAGTTATAATGTACCTAGTTAGTTATGCTTTGTGGTGTTTATGTTTTGTGGCAGGTGTGTTGGATTGGGCGTTATCATCCCCTCAATATATATATGTACCTATACAGACGTGATTTTCAGAATCAATCTGACTAGCCCTATAAGGCCGCTTTAATGAGGGCGCTCAAGAAGTTGCTGTTCCTATACTACTGAGGTCCACCAGAATGCACGTTATATATAACACAAATGGTCATGGTCATGACAGGATCTCGGCTTTTGCTTGGTTCGTGGATTCGAATGCCCCTTGCCTAGTCGGTCGGACAGTGTTCGTTTTGAGTCTAAGAACATACTACTGGATAAGTTCTTCCTCGATAATTTCATGTCTGTGATCGGCGCGGCCATATGAGACGTCGCCCGACCCGATGCTTTCTTTACTCACGGAATTCCGTTTGGCCAATTCGAAGAACAATAGAAGTACCTAGGACTCAATGCATGCAGATGTTTCCCGGGGGTATTGACCCGTCCGTTCCTCGATGCTTAGGAAGTCAACCTTTCATACTGTTGAATCTCCAGCATTCCAGAATAAGCCTGTCGGCTCAAATCATAAGAAGGCCCGTCTAGGCCACAACGGCGCTGTCTAGGGTTTCATGGCAATGCTGACAAGGGATCGACAACAACCATCGAAAGAATGCGAATATTGAACCTCTAAAGATGTGTACTGTGGGAAAGGCGTGAGCTTAGGGCAATAAGGGGGAGAATATCTACATGTGCTTTTCCTTTTTGCAAGTAATATCAGCGTGGTTCGCACATCGTATACTGCCTTCCATGGTGGCACTAGTGCCGATTCTCTTCTATGCTTGACACACAAGGTATTCTCTCCAGCCTTTGCGGCTCTTCTCATTATGACTAGCAGTTATTGGCTACCAACGTCCGGTTAAGCCGTATGGTGATTCTCTGTAAGCTTAATGGAGCATCTAGGGGCTTGAGTCCTTGAGAAGAGACATGTGAGGGTAGTGCTGGAATGTCAATACTCAGGGTGTAGTGTTACCAGGTGTAATGTGTAAGGGGCTAGAAGGCCAGCACCGATATACCTGCTCTATAACCTGGAAACGCTGGCTAGCGGACCATTAACCCCAAAGCAGACCCTGGCAGATTCTGCGGGAAGTAATCAATCTTTTGGATTACAAAGGCCTGTTTGTTTGGCTTGCCAATCCAGGGCGCCTAACCCATTACGTCTGGAAGTATGGAGTACGCTCTGAGTACTGAACATTCCCGTGCGGCATATATAATGTGTGTTCTCTCCTATAGTTAACCTCACATATCTCTTCTCAGGAGGGGGAGGAATGCAATATGTTCTGGGCCACGAGAGCCCCTGGAGACAACGTATCACGACCAAAGTACTTTGCAATGGCTCTAGGCAACATTGACTGATAAATTCAGCAAGAATCCCTCTGAATATGATCAGACTTACGCTTGCTCCCTGGGATTTGCACTCCTTTTAACATAGCGCACACTTCCAGACATCAGCAAGATTAACTACTCCCTGATTACATCTGAGCCAAAGCACGGACCACCATGCGCTTCTCTGTCCTGGCTATCGCAACTTTGTTTGCATCGGGGTCGATGGCCCAGAACGACTGCAAGCCCTATGCTCTATACTGCGGGTGGGCCTTGGGCGACAATATGAGTACGCACCCTGCTAATTCTGATACTGATACCGCGTGCTAATAGGACCATAGACTGGCCAGGGATCCCAGACGCCCAGGCTCTCTGGGTTTGTGATAGCAGCGGGCAATCCGTTTCATATTACACCCATTGCAAGAATGGCTGTGTTCCCGACGCCTCGGGCAATGCCAAGTGTGAGATTAAGACCGCAGCAACTGCCACAGCAAGCACAGCCTGCTCGACCAGACCAGGAGAAAAGACCCCAACCAGCACACCGCCTCACATGGGAGGATATATGGGTGCTTTCTGAATAGCGAGTGGAAATACAGGCCATGAACCTCCGCCTATATCAATGGACAATAGCCTATGGGATTGAATGTTGACCGTTATTTTTTCCTACTTTTTAATTAATTCTAATTTTTGATTTTTTGCTTCTATTTTACTTTTTCCCTTGGCTATGTAGGTATTAGTCCAATTTGACAACAAGTGAGAGCCCTCCTTACTGCATAATGTGTCTTGCTGGACAACTATAATCATGCTCATTCCTCGAGCACGTTGCTGTGAGTCAACAGCAGTAGAAAGTACAATTTGCAAGTAATCCCCGCATGGCTTGCAGCCACGACTAGATCCCCCGCATCATCCTCCGCATTATCCTTGACCACCTGCATGTATATACCGCCTGACAAACAGGATTAATCTGGGAGGACTTCGGAGAGAAGGGAGCCATCCTTGAATTGGCAGCCAGACGCGACATCCACGGAGATTTTGCAATGATTCTGCTGTTCTGACTGGCTCTTCTTTCCGGCGCTACTCTTTTTACAAGCTAGGCCCAAACCTATGGCTAATGCGGATAAAGCCGAGAAGATTGTCTCATGCTTATGCGTATGTCTTGCACCTCGTGATACATCTTAATATGAACTCAATCTCCTGACGATGATCTCTACCTTTTGCGAGAGGATGGAATACGTACACTTTACTAGTATGAGCTTGCTTCGAAGATCGACTCTGTAGTCCATAGTAGTGTCTACTTAATCTAAAAATCTATGGCGTCTCTTTAAATGCCTCTTGCTCCATAGTATACAAGCTCCTCCTTGACCTCCGCCTCCTAGTGCACTTGTCTCCCTTCAGGCAGTAACATTAGGCAAACCCGCGAATCACATCAGCGACTCGATATTAAACGTAAATGTTCTTCAGTGGCCTGATATCCGTCGCATCCGCACAGAAGCCGAAACTAGTAGATTAGGTGGCTGAAGAGGCGTTCTACACATGGCGTGTCCTTCTAGAACCGGAGATACGAACCTATCGGCATGATTCCATGGTTCCAGACGCGGGTTTCTCAGAGACAATTTCCCAAAGGTTGCAAATCACTGGTTGGATGGTCTATAGTTCGCCTGGCTGTCGTCGGGAGTTGATTGAAGAAGTACACTATCTAGTCCATGTGACTTGTCATGGCGGATGGATACACGGCTGGAGGTCCGCAGTGTATGGCCATTGTACAAGCTAGGCTATATAAACCACAGCCAGAATCCATTGTCTGAATAGCACTCCCACAGCTACAAGCGCAAAGCTTTCCAGGATGAAGTGGGCCTTCTCGCTCCTCTTACTGTCCGTGTTCGGTCAGGCTACTCATGCCCTGACCCCAGCAGAATGGCGCAGCCAGTCAATCTACTTCCTGTTGACCGATCGCTTTGGCCGAACGGACAATTCTACAACTGCTGCCTGCGACACCACCGACAGAGTGTGTACCATTCGATGATGGACTTGGTTGCATGTACTGATGTGTGCAGGTATACTGCGGCGGTAGCTGGCAGGGGATCATCAACCAAGTATGAAGGAAGCGTCGGGTACAGGTCCAGCCGATACTAATGCTCCCAGCTCGATTACATCCAAGGAATGGGATTCACTGCCATCTGGATCACCCCGGTCACTGGACAGTTTTACGAAAACACGGGCGACGGCACCTCCTACCATGGATACTGGCAGCAGGACATGTATGACCTCTCTCTGCTTCGCGTTCCATGCTAATCATGCAGCTACGATCTCAACTACAACTACGGAACGGCCCAAGACCTCAAGAACCTAGCCAGTGCTTTGCACAAGCGCGGCATGTATTTGATGGTTGATGTGGTTGCCAACCATATGGTCAGTCTTGTTCTTTTGGCTATACGATAGAGATGTATTGAACCTTTTTAGGGCTACGACGGGGCGGGAAACACCGTGGACTACAGTGTTTTCAACCCCTTCTCCTCCTCCAGCTACTTTCACCCATACTGCCTCATCTCCAATTACGACAACCAGACCAGTGTTGAAGACTGCTGGCTGGGCGATACCACCGTTTCGCTGCCAGATCTGGACACGACGAGCACAGCCGTACGGAACATCTGGTACGACTGGGTGGCAGATTTGGTCGCCAACTATTCCAGTCGGTAGCCCGCATCAAATAAAGCATACTCATACTGACGGTCATAGTCGACGGTCTGCGTGTCGACACTGTGAAACATGTTGAAAAAGACTTTTGGCCCGGCTACAACAGCGCAGCAGGCGTCTACTGTGTCGGCGAGGTCTTCTCAGGGGATCCCGCATACACATGCCCGTACCAGAACTACATGGACGGTGTGCTCAACTATCCAATGTAAGCTCCTTGCCTACCCGACACCTAATCTTACGCTGACAGACGGTAGCTACTACCAGCTTCTCTATGCGTTTGAGTCGTCCAGCGGCAGCATCAGCGATCTCTACAACATGATCAGCTCCGTTGCCTCCAGCTGCAAGGATCCTACTCTCCTGGGGAACTTTATCGAGAACCACGATAACCCCCGCTTTGCTTCGTAAGTCCACCTCATTGTCATGCAATGCCTCACTAACGTCTGCAGCTACACGAGCGACTACTCGCAGGCTAAGAACGTGATCACCTTCATCTTCCTGAGCGACGGCATCCCCATCGTCTACGCCGGACAGGAACAGCACTACAGCGGAGGCAGCGACCCAGCTAACCGCGAGGCCACCTGGCTGTCCGGGTACTCCACCAGCGCCACGCTGTACACCTGGATCGCCTCTACAAACCAGATTCGCAGCCTGGCGATCTCCAAGGACGCGGGATACGTGCAGGCCAAGGTATGCGCACGCCCTCCCAATCTCCCGCCACGCTAACACAAACAGAACAACCCCTTCTACTCCGACTCCAACACCATCGCCATGCGCAAGGGCACGACCGCCGGCGCGCAAGTCATTACCGTCCTCAGCAACAAGGGCGCCTCCGGCAGCTCCTACACTCTCTCCCTGAGCGGCACAGGCTACTCCGCCGGCGCGACCCTGGTCGAGACGTACACCTGTACCACGGTGACTGTAGACTCGAGTGGCAACCTCCCCGTCCCAATGTCATCCGGCTTGCCGCGAGTCTTTGTCCCGTCGTCCTGGGTGAATGGGAGCGCTCTTTGCAACACAGAATGCACGGCCGCCACGACCCTCCCGGTTCTCTTCGAGGAACTGGTTACGACGACTTACGGGGAGAACATTTATCTGATCGGCTCGATCAGCCAGCTGGGCAGTTGGAATACGGCCTCGGCTGTTGCCCTGTCGGCGAGTCAATATACCTCGTCCAACCCGAAGTGGTATGTGAGTGTGACCTTGCCTGTGGGCACGTCGTTCCAGTACAAGTTTATCAAGAAGCGGTCGGACGGGAGTGTTGTGTGGGAGAGTGATCCGAACCGGTCGTATACCGTTCCAGCTGGGTGCGAGGGCGCGACGGTGACAGTTGCTGATACTTGGAGGTGATGGCTGTTATGGGCTGGAAGATACTGAGCCAACTGCTCACAAGCTTTGTGCTTTGTACTCTATGCGTCTCCATTTATTAGGCAACTGGAATTGAGATTGTCGTTGAGGTCCTTGAGAATATAACTTCACCAACTGACAGGCACTCATCGAGCTAGGGAAGTTCACAAGCGCCAGGTTATTTGGACACATCGTACGTCATATGCGTAGAGAATACCCGATTGGATTCAATCTGATCATGAGTAGACAGAATACAGCGTGCCTGTGCCGATCAAGGCGTAAACAGTAAGAACAGCAGATCAAACTCTCCCAGTCATCGCCAGCTTGTCAAAAGTGTGCTGAACAGCTATTTCTTCCCTCCAGGAGGAGTGTACACCGAGTCTCCTTTGCCGTTATTGTAAGTAGGTGCTGCCATTGGAGTTGGAGTAGTAGTAGGACCCGTTGCTAGAACGTCTCAGCTCCACACGACGACCATCAGTAAATAGAATCTTACGAGTTCGAGTAGTGGTAGGCGTCACCGGCGCCATAGCCATTGGAGTTGGAGCCGGTGCCGTAGTCGCGGGAGCACCAGTAGTTGCCCTGGAGGTTGAGTATGGGCCCGTAATAAAGGCATTGTGTACGTACCTGGCTGTTGGTGCCGGAGCCGGTGTGGGTGTATCCTTTGCCGGAGCTGGACATGGCGGTAGTGAGTTGGTGGAACTGAGGTTGGGTGTAGATGCTGTGAAGGTGAGGAAGAGGGGCTGTGGGAGGTAAATAATGAGATCAGCGGCGGAAGAGTACGGTGTAGGTTGTGGGGGTCACGTTATCTGTATACGCCGAATAGCTTCATGACAGATTCCTTTGTGGTCTATCTGCACCAGACCCTATGCACGTCGTAATTCATGAGAATATATATACATCGCTTTTATACACCCCGAATCAAATCACCCTGGCCTCGCTCTTGGGCGGCCTCTCCCCAAACAGCGTCGTCCCCACGCGAACCTCATCACTGCCCAGCGCAATCGCGCCCTCAAAATCCTCACTCATGCCCATACTCAACTCGAGCCCGTCCAGCCCCAGCTCCTTGACAACCCGATCCCGCGTCTCCCGCAGACACAAAAAGTCCTCATTCTCATTCTCCGGTGTCGTCGCCTTGGACCTCGCAATCGCCCCGATAGTCATCACCCCCTGCAGCCGCAGCCGCGGACACTTATCCCGGATGAACCGACACAGCGCGACGGCCCCGTCGCCCGGATCCACGCCAGACTTATTCTCCTCACCGGAGGTGTTGACCTGCACAAACACGCGCAGGGTGTCCTCCGCGTCCGACGCGCGCAGCTCCGCGGACCGCTCCCCCCACCCCTTGTCCAGCAGCGACGCCTTCTTCTCCGTGTCGACGCTCTCGACCGCCCACAGGCCGCGCACGTCGCGCGCCAGCGTCACACATTTGTTCGACTGCAGCCCGCCGATGAAGTGCCACCGGATGCTCGCCGGGAGCAGCTTCGCCTTCTCCTGCAGCTCCTGCAGGTAGTTTTCGCCAAAGTGCAGGTGGCCCGCCGGCGGCTGGTGCAGCGCCAGGATGTCCGATGCGGGCTTCAGCTTTGACACCGCGATCAGCCGGATCGGCCGGTCGGATTTGGCCGCCGCCGTGATGCGCGAGGTCACGGAGGCCAGGTTGGCGAGGAGGGTGGCGGCTCGCGCGGGGGAGGCCGGGGGGATGGTCATTGTTTCTGCGGGTGGAGCGGATTGCGACGTCATTAGAGCAGGTCGATTGGGGTTGGATTAGTGAAGAGAATTGTCCCAGTCCGAGTCGGAGTCCGCAGTTGGAGATGCGATGCGTGGTCAGGTGAGTTGACTTCCGCTTATTCAGCTCATTCACGTGACGCGGGAGATCGGCTCCGAGAGTCCGGCGGACGATAGCGCTAAACCATATCGGGGCGGGTCTGGGGAAGCGCCGATGCCGTTTTCGGCCATCAATCGATTCAACCATCTAGACTACCTTACTAAACTAAATAACGGAGTAGATAACTACGGAGTACTCCGTAGTTACATTCTCCGTACAGCCTCACCAGCTGAGATCGATGACTGATCGCCAGCACAGCCACAGTGGTACGTGGTAGCCTGATGATCTCCCTTCCGGCGTCTATCGGTGACGAATCCACCCACTCCATCCAATTTGCGCCGGCTCCATCAGACCCTTCTTCTGTCTCGAATCTCGGTGGACTGTCTGACCCATCTTTATTAATCGAATCCTTTGACGAAGTCTTTGTCTCAAAAGACAGTGTGTCAGTGGGCGCTATGGCTATTCTTAGTCCAGGCATCCATCTTCCGGGTTCTGCGGTATGACGGCCAAGAAAATCTAGGTCGTATCGCCCACACGGGCGAGGTTGGCCGAACCACTCAATCCGCCCGGCCATGTCGGCGACGAGAACCGCTGCGATGGGGCCAAGGCTGAGGCGCCAACAGGTACATCCGCAATGGGTGTAGGCACTCTCAGCAGCGGTGCAGGGATTGGATCACCCGGCGGCAACCCAGCGGCAACCAGGGAACCTATCCTGGGCGCCGGACACGACGGCGACGATTGATCCTGGGGGGGGCACCAGGCGACGGGGTCGTCGGACATAAATGGAGCGAGGGACGCAGGAGAACAATCATCATGAATCACATCATTCCGGCAGAGACTCCACCGTCGTGGTCCTTTGACGCCGAGACTCCACCACGTCGACGGTTGGCGCTGAGATTTGCGTGCTGACGTCAAACACTGTCCGTCCCTCCTACAAAGTGTGGCCATCATCATCTCGCTCATAGCTATTTCGTATTCGCATCGTCGACTTTACTTAGCTCCGGTGTGGCTTCTTCCGTGCCCCTCCCCCGGCTTATTATACTCCCTAGCCCGAGTCTTCCTTTCGCTTCCTCATAATCCTGTCGGACCCATTCAGCTTCCCTCGCTCCTTTATTCCATTTCTGGTGGAGACCAGGATATGCTTTGATCCGGGGAAGCCAACAGACCATGGATCGGGGCCCCGACTAAGAACCAGGCACAGTTCGACAGGCTCCCACACATTCGCTCATCATTACTCTCTCGCACTTGATCCGAGTGCAATTCGAATCAAAGCCCTCAGCGCGACACCTGATTTCACCTGACTGACGCATCACCTTCAATTGGAGGACCTTTCGGAAGCCCGCGGAATCGACAAAGAACCAGAAAAATCAGCACCTCGTCTCAGTGAATCAAAAACAACTTCAGAAGATATCCTCCTGAGAGAGACACACACATTCGACGAAGACCTCATACCGACACCACGCATCAAACACCATGTGTCGACAACTCTTCACCCTCTACGAGTGGTGTCAATGCGAAGAAGACGGCGGCCAGGAAGTGTGCTGGAGCCACAGACATGAAGGCTGTCCCGGCACGTCGATCGAGACGATACACATGCAATGCTTCTGCAACCTGCATGCCACCAAGGGTTTCAAGTCGGAGAAGAAGTCCAAGAAGCGCCTCTCCCTCGAAGGACCCAGCGAGAAAGGCTCCTTCACGCCGCGCAGGAAATGGTACCAAGTCTTGGGAATGCGGTCGCGAACGTTCTGAGACCCAACAGATGACCTTATGATGCAAAGATAAAGAAAGAGGCGCATGGTTTGCTTTGCGGTTGTTCCTTGCGATTTGGCTGTTTGACGTACACTGGATTCTTCATCAGGGACGGTGTTCAGACAGGTCTGGGCGTTCACAGCACGGTTGGAGTTTTCCTTTTCTTTTCTTTTGGGCTTACTGTTTCATGAAGAAGGGGGTTGATAAAGCATTGTGTAGACCTTTGTGCGATGGTCTCAGGTTGACTCTTGTCTGTTGTCTGTTGCTATTGCGGGGAGACCAGGAGTAACACCCCAAGACGATGAAATAACCAAGATTTATAAATGGACCAACAAATGAACTGATTGTCAACCAAATAATGCCGCCAGCACATTGCTGGCCAGGGAGATCGCGGGAAACAACTACTATGGATGGAGCGAAAGAATGAGGGAGATCGACTCGGTCTTTACCCCCTTCGAGGGGCTGCCGCGTTTGTTTCTCCCTTTCTCATACTTCTTCCTCTTCACCCCAACTTTGTTGACGTGGCGTGCATTCACCCTCGCCAGCTGTCCCATATCGTTATTGTCTGTCTGCTAGATTCTGCTCTCATAAAGCCTCCGCTGAGGAACCTCCAATGCGCCTTTCTTCTCTTGCGTCATGGACCCCTCCAAGCGCGACGATCCTCCAGCTGCACCATTCCCTCCCACCTCCTCAAAAGCACCCCATCCTATCGTTCCTGCGCCATGGTCAGGATGTGTGAGTGATCCGTTGGCCGTCGCGACTCCTCCACCAGTATCTTCGTCGGGCGTGTCGTCTCCCTCGCTGTTGTCGCCGTTGGATGCCTCCGCGCGTCCTGTCGCATCGCCGGCGCATTCGTCACCGCGACGCACCACCAGTGCCAACTCCCTCAGAGACGAGAGTCGCAAGTCTACACCCCGGCTGAAGAAACACTCGTCCACTACATCCTTGCGATCCAGCCACAACTCTTCTGGGGGCCCGACGTCCCCGCATCGCGACTTATCGCGTTACCCCTCGTCCAGCCTGACGACGCCACCTCCCGCCATCACAACAAACGAAGGCACCTACGCCATGTCGCCACTCCGGGCGGGAATGGAGGGCTCGATGCCTACCGCCGCTGCGATCGCCAGTGAACACTTTCAAAAAGAAGTGGGATTACACCAGTCCGCCGATCTGCAGTCGCAGGCTCTTGTCGTCGTCCACGACGATTGCTACGGTCATCGCTTCTCGCGCCCCCGCGCCTCACGGGCTGCCCTAAACTCCATCGTAGAAAGACCAGAGCGGATTCTCGCCACTGTCCTTGGCATCTCCGCTGCATACGTTCGTCTTTCGCACCGCTACACCGGGGGTCGCTTCGCTCCGCACCCTGACCTGGATTCCCGCCAGCTCCCCGTGCCACCGTTCCAGATTCGCAAGACCGCACGGACGTTGGCGCTGAGTGCCCCGGCAGTAGCACATGTGCATGGCTCGAAATGGATGGAGGACTTGAAAGTGATGTGTGATGCGGCGGAATCGCGTCTCGCGCTGAATGGCAAGGAGCTGGTTCGACCTCCCAGCGCCGGCAAGGATAACGCCTCTGCCCCTCCCTTCCATGAGGGAGACCTCTATCTGTGTTCCGAGTCGTTGAATGCCTTCCAGGGGGCTCTCGGAGGCGTCTGCGATGGCGTGGACGCGGTCCTAGGCCCCGGCTCGACGAAGCGCGCTTTTGTTTGCATTCGCCCGCCGGGACATCATTGCTCGTCGGACCATCCCTCGGGATTCTGCTGGATCAACAACGTCCATGTGGGCATCTCGTATGCAGCGATGAACCACGGCTTGACGCACGCTGCCATCTTCGATTTTGACCTTCACCACGGAGACGGGTCGCAGGAAATCGCCTGGGCGCAGAACCAGAAGGCTGTCACTGCGCCTCGCAACGCGGCAAACTACAAGAAGACCATGATCGGGTATTTCAGCCTACATGACATCAACTCCTATCCTTGCGAAACGGGTGATTCGGAGAAAGTCCGCAATGCGAGTGTGTGTATCGACAAGGCTCACGGACAGTCCATCTGGAACGTGCATCTGGAGCCGTGGAAGACTGATCTCGAGTTCTGGGAGCTGTATGCCAGTCGGTACACGATTTTGCTCGAAAAGGCACGCGCATTCCTGCGCTTACACACAGAGCGTCTTGCCAGCACCCCTAACGGACCGCCGCCCAAGGCAGCCATCTTCATTTCTGCTGGTTTTGATGCGAGCGAATGGGAGGGTGCCGGGATGCAGCGACACAAGGTCAATGTTCCCACCGACTTCTACGCGCGGTTCACGGCTGATGTAGTCCGCATGGCCGAGGAAGATGGTCTAGGAGTCGATGGCCGGGTGATTAGCGTTTTGGAAGGGGGATACAGCAATCGCGCTTTGACAAGCGGTGTCTTGAGCCATCTCTCGGGGCTGGGGGATTCGAGTTTTGCCTCTGTGAAGCCCGATGACCAACAAGTGAACCGTCTTGCTGCTGAAATGACCGATCGACTGGGTCTGTACGATCCTCCTACCGCTGCAGCTCGCCCCTTGAGCGAACCTGCATACGATCCTGAATGGTGGTCTCCCAATGCGCTAGATGAGCTGGAAGCCTTGGTGTACCCACCCCCTGCACCAGTGAAGCCTCCCAAGTCTACGTACTTTGCCCCGACGCAGTCATTCGCCGCCAAAGTTGTGACGCCTCCGCGCGATCGAAAGTCCACCGGTTCTCAAGCCGGCTTAGAACCGGAGATCCCACCGATTAGCTGGGCGACTGCGACGCACGAGCTGTCCAAGATCCTCATCCCCAGCAATCGTCAGACAACCAGCTGTCGACCGGAAGATCTCAATGCGGAAGCTTCTCGTCTGCGGCGGGAGCGTCAGACGGCGGCCGAGAATTCCAGGAGGACAAGCGCATCGACCGCTCCGGAAGAGAATCGCATGAAGCTGCGTGTACGCAAACCGAAGTCCTCGTTGCCTGGCACGCCCACTGCCGAGACACCCAAGCGACAGGTGCTCAAGAGTAATCGGAGGACCACCATCGACTCGACTACGGATTTGGCTGAGTCGTCGCCATCGGTCCGCTCTACGCGGCGGAAGAGCGCTAATTCCACGGCTACCTCAACGCCTGAGCCTGACGCTTCGCCCCTCGCGGACGTGCGTCCCAGAGCGTCGTCCCAGCTAACGAGCACTTCAAATACACGCACAGCAACGCCAGGTCGCAAAACCAGCTCTTCCCGATCGTCCACGCCTAAACGATCAGCGAGTCCTAGAAAAGTACCCCCGGTGCCGCGGGTCCCATCTGCCTTCCTCTCGACATTGTCAGCGGGTGAGGGGTCCGAAGGTTCGCGTCCAGCAGCCAGCACAGGAGAAAAGGCCCCCGATGTCGATAGCCTGACTGCAGGCGTACGCAAGCTGAACATCAAGCTGAAGGTCCCATCTCCGGAGGAATACGCAGCACGAGAACGGGCGGCGGACGAGCGCAAGCAGCGATCTTCCAAAGGGCCGAGGACGCCACGGTCACCAGCAAAGTCTCCTAAAAAGCGTGCTGTTTCGACCAAGGAAGAGCCTCGCACTCTGTTGACTCCGGATAGCTTGCATGCAACCAGCGCGTATCCCGCGGCACAGATTGGAAGTGAGGTAAAGGTGGAAGACCAAGGACTGCCGTCTACTGTGGCTATGGAGCCTTCTGCCCAAGTCCCTATTAGTGAAGGTCCTTTTGTCGAGGCGGGATCTTCCACGCAGATGGCCATTTCTCCACCTATGACGCCGGATACTGCGCAGGCCATGGCACAGGCCCAGTCTCAATCTAATCTCTTTTCACCACCGGTGACTGCGTCGCATGCTCGGAGCGGCCTTCCTGTCTTTACGTCTAGCAGCGCGATTCCGTTTGCAAGTGCCGCGTCTGGACATGATGCGTCGGACGGACGGCCTTCTACCGGCGGTATGGCGTTGCAGTTCGACAAGGATTCCAGCAAGGATGGACATGAGTAGTTGGAGGCGTTGACTTTATTTGGCTTCGTTTGGGTTGTTTTTTCACAGGTAATACTGTTTTGTAGAGTAGTGTTGATATACCCCCGTTGTTGGATTATCAGTTTATGAATGATGATTTATCGAGTTCTACCTCCATACGCAGTGTTCGGACTGTCATGTAAATATATTCGGCTGCATCCGAGTTACAACTAGACAACCATTAGCATTGGACCTGTCCAGAATCGCACCTCCACGTCGGAAAGGCCTGGATTCTACTGGATCACATCAGGACCGTACGTCTGCGACTCTTCTGGGATGATGTCCAAATTTTTTGAGTAGAACATAGAACACTCTCTTGCGAGCTGCGTCTTTGCGGAGGATCCTGTCTAGGCAGTCTTCGATGCTAAGGTCGATGGATAGGACGGAGTCATTTGGTCCCATTGGAGGTGATGATGACGGGGAAACATTGGGCTCAAAGAAACCAGGGTTAGCGCTGATTATCTCATCTCTCGATTTAACTAGTTAACTACTGGGCGTACAGGGACAACTTCGGATGGGTATAACACTGGAGAGCGGCACGCCCAGGAACCAGCGGGATGACGGCACCCGTATGATGAATCGTCCATCATGCTCCTCAAGCAGCATAGATAAGGTTGATGTAGCCATTGACCCAGCCGGCGGGACTCCCTCACCTTCCACAACTCTCTCGAGACAACCCAGCCCTTACTATGGAACAATCCCACCCGGCAACCCAATGGATCATCAAACAGCACGAGCGGATCAGACAGACTCTGCCCTTTGATGACCATCGCGATTTCACGAATGCCGAGAGAGGCCTGAGAGGCCGCCCGAAGCCTAACATCGTCAAGAACGACAACGGCGAGGTCGTGTGGAACAATGACGTCTACAAGTTCCTGGACGCCGAATCCCCAGATACCGCCAACCCGAGTCTCTGGCGCCAGTCACGGCTTGCTCACCTAGATGGGCTGTATCTCGTCACAGAAGGTATCTATCAGGTGCGCGGACTCGACCTCTCAAACACGACAATCATCGAAGGCGACGAGGGCATCATTGTCACCGACCCCCTCACTTCCAAAGAGACCGGCGCCGCTGCGCTTGCTCTTTACCAGGAACATCGTGGTACAGACAGACTGGTCAAGGCGATCATCTACACACACTCCCACGTTGACCACTTCGGCGGTGTCCGAGGCTTCATCACGGAAGACGAGGTCGACACACGCGGCGTCAAGATCCTCGCGCCCGAGGGCTTCCTCGAGCACGCTGTTTCTGAGAATGTCTTTACGGGCACCTCTATGAGTCGACGCGCCGCGTACATGTACGGTGCTGCCCTCCACCAGGGCCCGAGGGGGCAGATCGGCGCGGGACTGGGGCAGACGGTCTCGACGGGGACCGTCACGCTTATCGCGCCTAATGTCGATATCAAACGCACGGGCGAGAAGACAGTCATCGACGGTGTTGAGATGGTGTTTCAGAAGGCACCAGACACCGAGGCCCCTGCCGAGATGCTCATCTACTTCCCAAAGTCCAAGGCCTTATGCGCCGCGGAGGATGCCACGCATACGTTCCACAATATCCTGACCCTGCGTGGAGCTGTGGTCCGCGACCCTCACTCGTGGGCCAAGTACCTGACCGAGACGATCGACATGTTTGGCGGCGACGCCGAGGTCGTTTTCGCGTCCCATCACTGGCCGACCTGGGGAGCGGACAACGTCATGGAGTTCCTGACATCCCAGCGCGATTTGTACGCCTATGTACATGACCAGACCCTCCGTCTCCTGAACAAGGGGTACAACGGTGCTGCGATCGCGGAGATGATAACCCTCCCGCCCGCGCTCGAGCACGCCTGGAGCGCCCGCGGGTATTACGGCTCCTTAAGCCACAATGTGAAGGCCATATACCAGCGCTACGCCGGGTGGTTCGACGGCAATCCGGCCCACCTCTGGGAGCACACGCCTGTCGAGCGGGCGAAGCGGTACGTGGAGCTCGCCGGCGGAGAGACAGAGATTATCCGCAAAGGGCGCGAGGCGTTTGATGCTGGCGACCTGCGGTGGGCAGCCGAGATCCTCAACCATGCTGTCTTCTCCAACCCCGATAACGCGGTGGCCCGACATTTGCTAGCCGACGTCTACGAGCAGCTGGGATACGGCGCCGAGAACGGCACCTGGCGGAACTTCTTCATATCAGGCACCACGGAGCTGCGGAAAGGGAACTTTGGAACGCCGACGCAGTCAGCCTCGGCTGATGTGGTGGCACAGCTCACGCCGGAGATGCTCTTTGATGCTCTTGCTATCAAAACCAATGGCCCGGAGGCTTGGGATAAGAAGCTGGACATCGGTGTTGTCGTTACGGATGTTGGAGTCGCCTACCGTCTGTGGCTGTCGAATGGTGCGCTCATTTACAGTACGGCACCGCAGTCTGGTAGTGCTGATGTGACCCTGACCGGAACTACTAAGCAGTTGCCGGTGCTTGCAGTGAACGGGCCCGACCCCGAGGCTCTGAAGGAAGCGGGCATCAAGGTTGACGGGGACCGTGGTGCGCTTGACACACTTTCGTCTCTTCTCGACCCGGGGGATCCCAACTTCAACATTGTCACTCCATATGCTGCTGGATGTGCATGTGGGCAGCTTTCAGTATTCCTCATGCTCACGGGAAGGGCACTGTTGAGTACGTGCCTGGATCACGGCTCACGTTTAAGAATATTGCATATCAGTCCTTTCACTTCTTTCTCGGGTACATGTGGTGGCGAGAGAGCCTTGATACTGTTCGTAAATCAGTATGGATCAAATCCAAGACTTGACACAATACGGTCTTTCACCACAGTGCTCTACATTCTGTATACTTCAGCTCCTGACCCACTGATAAGGATTGATAAGCAGCGCCACGCTGACTCAGCCTCCGCATCTGCCAGCGTCTTCTAGCGTGATCTAATCGCAGCCTAATCCTCTCCTCATAACCATCACGGAGGTCCGTCCTCCCTTTCTGTCATTACCTTTTCCTCACATAGACCCCTTCATACCCCGGAGACGACATCAAAATGCCCTCCAACGAATCCTTCACGCAAATGCCCATGGCCGACAAAGACCTCGAGTCGATCGGCCGCCACTGCCAATTCGAATACTGCCACCAGCTCGACTTCCTCCCCTTCCGCTGCGAATCCTGCCGCGGCACCTTCTGTCTCGACCACCGCACCGAGACCGCGCACCGCTGCCCGTGCGCCGGCGAATGGGCCCGCCGCCGCTCGCCCAACGCCTCCTCCACCTCCTCCTCCGCCGCCACGCAAAAACCCACCATCTACAACTCCGACCAGTGCGCGCACCTGCACTGCAAAACGCTCATCAACACCCTGACTGATCCGGGCGTGCGCTGCCCGGACTGTCGCGCGCAGTACTGTCTCAAACACCGCCTGCCGGAGGAGCACGACTGCGCCAAGGTTGCTGCGGCGCGGCGCGCGGGGACAGGCGCAGGCGCCACCCCCAACGAGACGATCCGGTCCATGTTTGCGCGCGTGCGCACCTGGGGCAAGGACAAGAGCCAGGGGATATCTGCCGCCGCTACCGCCGCGGCGGCGAAACCCAAGGCGAAGACGAAAGGCGGGAGCGTGGTGCAGCTGAACGCGATGAAGAAGGCGGCCAAGGGTGACGCGGGCGTGCCGGCGGACCAGCGGCTGTATGTGCATGTCGTCGGGACGGCGGAGACCACCGGCAGCGCGAAGGAGCCGCCGGCAGGGGATTTCTGGTTCGATGCGCGGTGGAAGGTTGGGCGGGTGCTGGACGATGCGGCGCGGCGACTGCGGGTGGAGAATGTGAATAATCGGGCAGGCGAGGAGGAGCGCTTGCGCGTGTTCCATGTGGAGAGTGGGGAGTTTCTGGAGTTTTCGGAGCCGGTGGGCGGGGGGAAGGTGAAGCAGGGGCATACGTTGGTTTTGTTGCGGGGGGCCGGGGTTGTTCTGGGGAAGTCATAGATACCTAAAGTGCCTTCTGAAGGTGCAGGTGCCGTCATAGCGGGTGTTACGGGTTCAATTTATGGTTCATTCTTCATTATCCAAGTCATATGGGAATGCGTATATAAATGTAGGATGTCTACACGCTCATGTTCATTTTGATCGTCTTGTGCGGCTGGTAGTTGAGCACCTCGAATTCCTCCGCCTTCCATCCATCGATCATGCCGCTGCCGCGGTCGTCGCGCTTGATGCGCAGCTCTGGGAACTCGGTCGGCACGCGGTCGAGCTGCTCCTGCAGGGGCTCGAGGTGGTCGCAGTAGATGTGGGTGTCGCCCATGGTGTGGACGAAGGAGCCGGGATTGAGGTCGGCGGCGTGGGCGAGCATGTGCGTGAGGAGGGCGTAGGAGGCGATGTTGAAGGGGAGGCCAAGGGCGGTGTCGACAGACCGCTGGTACATCAGACAGGAGAGGGAGCCCTTCTTGTCGAGGCCGTCGGGGAACGAGACGTAGAACTGGGCGAACATGTGGCAAGGGGGTAGGGCCATCTTGGACACATCGGCCGGGTTCCAGGCGGAGAGGACGATGCGGCGGTCGAAGGGGGCCTCCTTCAGCTTGCGCACGACGTCGGCCAGCTGGTCGACGCCCTGGCCCGTATAGTCGGTGGTGGCGTCGACGTACTCGGCGCCGAAGTGCCGCCACTGGAACCCGTACACGGGGCCCAGGTCGCCGACTTCGCGGTGCGACAGGCCCATCTTGTCGAGGAACTCGCGGCTGCCGTTGCCGTCCCAGATCTTGACGCCCTGGTCCGACAGCGGCTGCGAGGACGTGCAGCCCGAGATGAACCAGAGGAGCTCGGCGATGACGCCGCGCAGGAAGACGCGCTTCGTGGTGAGGAGGGGGAGGATGGGGATGACGGTGCCGTCTTCGCTGCGCTTGGAGAGGGAGAAGCGGAGTTGCGGAGGAGCAAAGATGGCTTTTGTTCCGGTGCCGGTGCGATCAGCGCGGTATTCGCCTTCGGCCATGATGGTGCGGATGAGGTTGAGGTATTGGTATTCTTCGTGGGGGTTGGAGTCTTTGGTGGTGGTGCCATTGTTGGAAGTGGCGCCGTTGACGCCGTTGGCAGGAGAATCATGTGCGACCGCCATTGTTTAGGAATAGAAGGGGTATAGAAAGCGAACGGGGTATCTGAGATGGTGGAAGAGAAAGTCGAAGTGTTTTCGGTTTCGGGACGCGCGACGCGGCACGTGGTCACGTGGTAATATTGCCCAATCGGTACGACGTTTCGGACTATGTAGTACTACCTAGTAGGTAGTCGCTCCTAAGACGGAGGACTCATGCTATTTATCTCATATCTACTACAAATCCTCCATCAAGTCCACGCCCACTCCCCGCAACGCCCCAACCACCCATGGCGGGTATTCCGATTTGCTGCCATACAGTTTGCCAAAAAACCGGTGCAGGAACGCGGGGAATTGGTCCTCCAAGATTGCCTCACGCGCGGCGCCCATGAGAGCAAGTAAATAGTGTACGTTGTGGATCGTGAGCCTAATAATTAGCATGGATACTATAGCTGTAAGGTAGACAGCGAACTCACAGATGAGCGCCCACGGTCTCCTTCGCCGCGAGATGATGCAAATACGCGCGGGTGATCCCGAGGCCACCCTGCTCTTTAGGGCGACAGATCGTGCATGTGCAGCCCTCTTCCACAGGACCAAAGTCCTGTGCGAATGAGTGATGACGCAAATTGAGCGTGCCAGTCGAAACCACGGCATTTCCGAATCGCTGTACGAGTTAGAATGGCCTATGTGCCCAATCAAGCTTCGGAGTAACCTACGGCTGTGCGTGTGGGCCACACGCAGTCAAACATGTCGGCGCCCAAGGCCACTCCGACAATGAGATCCTCGGGATAGCCCTGAAAAGTCAGTGTCAGAGGAGGTATGCACATGCGGGGACGACTTACCACTCCCATCACATATCTGGGCTTCTCTTCCGGAAGGAGTCCGGTGCAGGTATCGACCCTAAGCGTGGTTAGAGGCGTCGGAGCGAAACTTCAATCAAACATACACCTCACAGAACGACTCCTTCGCTTCACCCCCCGAAAGCCCTCCAATGGCGATTCCCGGTGTGTCGCGCGCTACCATCTCCTCGCAGCACCGCTTGCGCAGCTCCAGATCTAGACCACCCTGGATGATACAGAACAGGTTCTGCCGTTCGGGGTATTTGTGAGCGTCGATGCACCGGTCCAGCCAGCGCACGGACCGTTCCATCGCCTCGCGGATGCGGTCGTGATCGGGGGACGTTGTCGCGATCACATCGTCGAGCTGCATGATAATATCGGAGCCAATGGAGTTTTGTAGGGAGATCGAGTGTTCCGGAGTGAGCAGCCTGGTTGCGATCAGTGCAGGAAACGATAGCCTAGCGGTGCTGCTCACATAGGCGACCCATCGTGCGGACTGAGGAAGCGGACTCCCTCCTCGGTGACATTGGCGAGCTTCAGCAGCGAGACCATTTGGAATCTGGTGATGTGAGTGGAAATCCGTGTCATAGTACTAGGCCTGGTACGAACCCCCCGCTATCGGTCAGGATATTTCGATCCCATCCCTGCAGCTTATGCGCACCGCCCACCTCGTCCAGCACGGCCTGGCCCGGCTTCAATCCCAGATGGTAGGTGTTATTAAGACAGAGCATGCAGCCGGTCTGTTTGAGTTGGTCGTAGGTCAGACCCTTGAGCGAGGCCTGAGTCGCGACGGGCATGAAGATCGGGAGGGGGACGTCGCCATGGGGGAGGTGCAGGGTGCTCGCGCGGGCTTTTGTCGTCTACCTGAATTAGCCAGCCATTGCTCGACGGGGAGTCTGCATACCGAGCACTTTGCGTGCAGATCCAGCTTCAACGCCGAGGGCATTGGTTTGCGCGGGGCAGTCGACATGGCGAATTGGGTGGATTTGGGGGACCCTAAGCGGAGGAGGGGGGGGATAGAGGGTCTCCTAGAAGTGCTAGAGCTGGTGATTTCCTGGACGAGCGAAAGACATCTCCCAGGCATTGACTGACGAGGGACGAGTGTTGATGCAGCAGCACAATTGAGTCCAGATCATTATCGATAAATCTGTTTTTGACTGGTTTGCCGCATTTGCTGTGTTTGCATTGTGACATTGCTTACATCATCCTCTCCGTTTCCCCAGAATGCGGAGATCAAATGAACCTCGTGTTTACTTTACTTTACTCAGTCCTCTTTCTCATGGCTTCTTCGGTTTCTCTGTCTTTCTGCAATGAATGGCCCGCCGTTCAATCCCTCTAACGGTTTGCAGAATCCTCCACGACTCGGACGATGTCCGGCAATAAGCAACTAACCCTAGTTAGCCCCGACTCCTTACATCGGGGTAACGTGGGGGACGCCAGTCCGTATAAGAATAATGGGGGCGCACATCGCTTGACATTTTTGCGACCATCCTATCACCATGAACGTGCCGGAGAAAACCTCCCATGCTGACGTGGAACTGGCCGAGCCAGTGACCGATGTAAGGCTCCGCCTGATGCCAACTACCACTACTAACGGATTGTAGGACGTCTACAGCACGCAGGAGAGGGCTCTCGTGCTGAAGCAGGATCTGCGCATCATCCCTCTCTGCGCCAGCATCTACCTCCTGTGCTACCTGGACCGCTCCAACATTGGTACTCGAGCCTGCGACTATATAGCATACCGTATACTAATCCCACAGGAAATGCCAAAATCCTCAATGAAGACACGGGCGATGATCTCCTCACGGAGACCGGCATGTCCTCCTACCAGTACACGTACGTCCACCGCCCCACACGTCCTATACAGAGTATACGCCTCCTTCACTTAGCTAACCCCGACAGAATCGCCCTGATGGTGTTCCTCATCGCCTACGCCCTCTTTGAAGTCCCATCCAACTACTTTCTCAAGAAACTCAGACCCAGCGTACCATCCCTTCCCCCATCCTCCCAGCAACACTCACTCATGTATGCAGCGCTGGATCGCCTTCCTCATGCTCTCCTGGGGCGCCGCAACAATGGGCCTCGGCGGCGCCCACTCCTACGCCCAAGTCACGGGCATCCGCTTCCTCCTCGGCGCCATGGAAGCCGGCCTCTTCCCGGGCCTGGTCTACTACCTCACCTTCTGGTACCGCCACTCGGAGCGGTCCATGCGCGTCGCGCTGATCCTCGCCTCCGCCACGCTGGCCGGCGCCTTCGGCGGCGCCATCGCCTACGGCGTCGGGCACATGAACGGCGCCCACGGCCTGTCCGCCTGGCGCTGGCTGTTCATCATCGAGGGCGCGCCGTCGTGCGCCGCGGCCTTTCTCGTGTGGTTCTTCCTCCCGGATTACCCGGAGACGGCAAAGTGGCTGACGTCCGAGGAGAAGGCGCTGGCGGCGCGCCGGCTGGCAGCCGAGGGGTCCAAGGGCGCGGCCAGCGCCATGACCTGGGCCGATGCGCGCGCCGTGCTGACTGATTGGCGCTTGTATGCGCATTACGCTGTAGCTCCCCTCTGCCGGCCCTTGGGAGCGCTGTTGCTGATATGTGGGTGTAGGTATACTTTGGAATCTCGACCCCCTTCTCGAGCCTCTCGCTCTTCACCCCGGCTATCACCAGCGGCCTGGGGTACGCGAACCTGCGCGCGCAGCTGATGACCGTGCCCCCGTGGGCGGCCGCGTACGTGGTAACCACGGCCGCGGCGTGGTCGGCCGACCACTTCAACAGTCGCGGCCTGCACTCGGCGGCGTTTGCGCTGATTGGCGCAATGGGGTTTCTCGCGTCGGCGGTGCTTCCGCCGGACGCATACCTCGTAAGTCCCTTCCCCCGCCCTCCCCCAGCTCTCCATAGCTCCCGCAGTATTCTAAAGATACGATAGCACCGCTACGGCTGCCTCATCGTCGCAACCAGTGGCGCCTTCGCCTGCATCCCGCCACTGCTCGGCTGGCTATCGGCGAACCTGACGTCGACGGCGGGCACAGGGTTGGCGATCGCGCTGAACGTGTCGTTCGGGGCGCCGGGCCAGATTGTCGGGGTGTGGATTTACAAGAGCGAGGAGAAGGCGCGCGGGTATCCGACGGGGCATTGGACGAATGCGGCGTTGTTGCTGTTTGTTTGTGTCGGGTGTGTAGTGCTGCGGTTGTATTATGGGTGGAGGAATCGGGGGATGACTGGGAAGAGGTTTGCTTATTAACGCTGTCAGGACTAGGCCTTTCAACTTGGTTAGCATACTGTAGATGTTGGGTAGGAGTGGCTAGGTAATGAGGGGGACGGGTGGGAGCAATGCTTCAGACATGAAGCTGAAGAAGCGCTCGCTGGGTCAGCAATCTGCAGACACTGTGACAGCAGCGGAGGATTAGATTGATATCACGATAATAATCCAAAGGGGGTACACATACCTGGACCAAGAACATACCCTGGAAGTTAAGGTATGGACAACCAACTTAACTTCTATACTCCGTACTCTCTGCAGAAGTCTGGTACGCACGTGAGACGGCCCGGAATAAGGTTAAGCTCACACCCGACCCAAACTTCCGTCCCCGTGCTTACACACAGACACCGTTCCGTACGCCGTAGGCCCAGCAGGCAAGTAGACCGAAGAGATGTCATTCTCACTCATGAATATTATCTGTCGTCAAGATTGTCGCAGCCGTCAAACCCGAACCAGCAAAGAACAGCACAAGAAGTAAAAAAATAAAGTAAAAAGAAAAGACGGACCACGAAGAAGAAGGAAGAAGAAGAAGAAGAAGAAGCAACGAAATAAGATACACCAGAAGCCAGAACCCAAGTGCACACGCATACCCGGCACAATCAGACGCAGCCGCAGCCCCGGCCAGCACAGTCACATCGCATCACAAACAATGAAGAATCGAGAATCGACAGTCGAATGTTGTACACGTCTGCGGTCCGGCAGAAATCGGCAAGAGCGTCGTGTCGTTCGCAAGGGTTGGGGGAGGAGGGGGAGCAGAACAAGAAGGAAAGGCGCACACAGCAGCACGACGCGGCTAGCGGCGCAGATTTCGCGCGTACATGTTGTTCGTCGGGGGCGCGCCGGGCCCTGTGTAGAAGGTCGGCGTCATGCTCGGGTTCTGGAGCCACTTGAGGGCGGCCTCGGCGGCGGCCTCTTTGGCGTTGTTGGTGTATTCGCCGTCGAACCAGTACGGGGAGCTGACGTTGGCGACCTTGAGCTCGACGAAGCTGGACCACGCCGTTCGGCCGCCTGGGACGTTAGCAGGTTATCCTTTGGAGAGAAAATAGATGAAGAAAATGAAGGTGAAGGGAGTAAAAGTCGGTGAGCTGACTCCACTTGTCGGACCGTGGGCAGGTTCAACCAGCGTGGAGGACAGTCCGGACGAGGCCGCCGCCGGGGCAGGATGAAGCAAAGACGAAAGAAAGAAACGCGGACATACCTCGTCGGTCGGAGATGATGTGGAAAACAGGGACAGGCAGCCCGATCTTCTGGCAATGGGCTGCGTCTCTTAGCATATGAAACCCTGATATTGTCTGGGAAGTGGGGCATACTCTGGAGTTCTCGTTGCCAGTAGTCGCTTAGCGAGGAGCTGGGCGCGGACATGACGGCGGAGTGCGCGAGCGGCGTCTGACAGGAGGGAGTCGACGGATCGAAGGATTCGATTTGTCCAGGGCTCGAACACGGATAGCGTGGCGAGGTGAGAGTAGTAGTAGGAGTAGGAGTAGTAGGAGGCCGAAGTCGGGTAAGGAGGGGTGTTCAGATAGTCGGGGGTACTAGAGACGGACGACACAAGGAACGACAGCAATTGACAAGAAAGAAAATGAATTGAATTGCGTCTCGGGTCTTTGACTCTTTAATGTTCAGGTCTGTGTTCAGGTCGGTTTTAACGAATATTAAATTCGCGTCAACGGTCTGGATATGGGAAGCGGGGAGGCCATCATATAAACGGTGGGCCATCCTTCGACAGCCCCAGAGCGTCACTGTGCAGAAGAGAGCTTTTTGGCATGACAAACACGGCACCTCGCCCATCGAACCTAACAGCGCGGACTTATGCATGTCGCGGTGGACATGGCACAGCGTCAGCCAATTTCCCCCTCCCTTATCCCTCCACTCAAGGCACGCCAGTGGCATGGAGCATCTGCGGATCATCTTGAGGCTGCAAGCTGGAACGGCCCGGCGCACGCCGACTGAGACTGTACCCTTGAAGAAACGCCAAACGTCCAGGGAAGAAGGCCGCTAGTCTCCACAGAACCAGATCTGACGGTTCCGCGAGGCGGCGACACAGTGCGCACTTCCCCCCCAGCACAACACGACAAAAGCAAGCATTGACCAATTGCTGATGCGGTTCGTGGTACAGGCGTTGGCGACAACGCACCACCGTCTTCTCGTCGTCAACCGCGAGGCCAGCCGCGAGGCCAGTCCTGACGGTTCACGATCCCCCATCGGGTACAAACCACGCCAGCCAGGTTTGCCTCATGAACGCTCTTCACATCGGTGGGTTCTGGAAAATCACCCGGGACCAGGATCGGACTTGGTTGGTGGAGGGCGAGCAGTCGTGGTGGTCTCGTTGCCCAAAAGCGGAGAGGGGGGTTCCATCCGCGTAGAAGCGACGAATTGAAGCCAGAAGCAATGGCCTGGGGCCACTCATGGAGCCAGCAGCGGCGGGCCCTCTCGGTCACAGTGCGGTATGCCAGCTCATCAATGATAAAATCCTCACTGGGACGGTGGTGGAGGGGGGGACAAGCAGTTCTCCCTCATAGTTCTGCGCCTGCGAGCATCTCAGCCCTAGAACCGAAAGGGCGATAAGACCGGGCCGCTGTGCAGGTCGATTCGGTGGCCTATCGTTTTTCCCTTTCTTTTCCCGCACCGCAAAAGGAATAATAATAACAATAACAAGCGGAATCAAACTGCCAGCGAAGAGAGACACAGATTGGGTCGAATCCATCCAGAACAACACCCGATCCCCAAATTCCGGGGGAGGGGGCCGTCATGATTCGCTGCTTTCCTCTGGCACCGTGTTGGGCATACATACGTGCATCGCGTTGTCGTCGGCTCGTCAACGCAGAGATCCGTCCCCTCTTCGACCGATGACAAGGACCGAAGAGAACGGGCCCAAGGACGCATGCTCCAGATGATGCGAAACCCAATCGTCCGACTGACCCCGGCTGGAACCGCCTCATCGTCGCAGCACCTGCATAAGAGGCGCCAGGCGCGAGGACCACGCGACAGGCCGAGAGCTATCGAGAGCTATCGCCAGCTAGCTCGGGAGTTTGCCAGCTTGTCTGATGCGTGGAGATGGGGCAAACAACCCCATCCGACGCGTCGCCGACAGTCTCCAGGCCTTGTAAGCGCCGTCGGGATGGCCTCGATCGCCCCGCCGGACAAGCTTAATTGCAGTCTGACCAGTCCGGGCGCCAGACGCGCAGGAACGGCGGGAGGCGGTAGTTAGGCGTCTATGAGAGCAATTCAGATCTCCATGCCTCTCTACCTTGGATGCGGTGTGTCCTCCAGCTGGAGGAAAAAAGAAACAACATCAGGCCGTCAGCTCGCCTGCGATGCGACGAGAGGAGAAGGGAGCGGGGAAGAAAAACGAGTCAGGCAGCACCAGGGGGAGTGAACCATGGTTCAGCGCGACTAGGGTGACGGCGGTTGTTATAGAACAACAGCCTCGACACGCAGCTAAGCCCTTAGGGTCGTGATATCTGCAGCGCCCACAGTGACACGCATGAACCATCGGTAATAAAAATATAAAATATGACGATCATGGTTAAAAATAAATAATAATTCCGCTATCCAAAAGCTAGGTAGGCCAACATGCGCCTCCACCGCCATCCCATCACGCGAACCCATGCCGCAAAATAACACACAGGGATGTGAATCCAGAAAAGAATGCCCAAAAGCCCGTCCCTTGTCGTCAGTCATAAATCTTGTCAACGTCACAAACCCAATGCCATGGACGCAAGACGGACAGGATCCGCCTGCACGTCCATCACACGCATCTCAGCGAGGCTCGCTCAGGCCGACCCGCGCCGAAGGAACACCTCATCGATGAGGCGTCGCGGACCCATCAGCTCGATACTCCTCGCCAGCGAGAACGAGGCCGGCTTGTGCGCGTGCCATTTCTGACGGATGCAGTCGTCGACCAACACCACCAAGCCCGTGGCGACGATCACGCTACATCATCGCGTTAGCGCACATACCCAGCGCATGACAACACATCGGCCGTAGCAAGCCGCACGACAGACAACGGAACAGAACAAGGACTTACTCGGCGACATCAGGCATCTTCTGATACACGGACGGATCGTTGATCCACAGCGACGACGGCGGCACCCAGCCGCCCTTCTTCTCCTCGTCGGCGGCCTCGAGCGGCGTGAGGATTTCGGGCATCATGTGCGCGACCTGTTTGTTGGTGCGGGTGTTGATGAGATGATACGAGACGGTGCGCAGATCGCCCTCCTTCCGACACTGCCGTCGCCACTGATACTTCGTCGCCCAGTACTCATATTCATAGCGCTGCCCGCGGCGCTTGAGCTCGACGTGCGCATAGTTTGAGAACTCCATGCGGATGCTATCGCCCAGCGTGACAGACGGCGGGCCGCCATCGCGGGGCGGCACCCCGCCACCGCCGTCGCCGTCCTCGCCCACACCCGCGTCGTCCGTCCCCGATCGATACCCAGAGTCGTGGCGCTTGTGCTCGAGAGCAGTCCCCGCAGCGGGCGCGTTGCCGGGCCGCAGGCTGGCGAGGACGCTAGACCACGACCGGCGCAGGACGGGGTGCTTCTCGGCAGCGGCGGGGAGGGAGCGGCGCTCGGAGTGGCACACCTCGCGGCCGGAGTCGCGGCAGTACCGGCGGAAGGAGAACTTGCGGGAGAAGAGGTCGTGCATGCGCAGATGGAAGAGGGTGACGTCCTGCTGGTGGCCGGCGCGCTGGGCGACGGAGGTGTCGACGCGCAGGTTCATGTTGCCGTCGAGGGTGGCATCGTCGTGACGGATGAGGAGGCGGCGGGAGGACGGGAAGAGCTTGCCAAAGGTGGACGGGGTGGAGGGGAGGACATCAGTGGGGTAGACGTCGATGCGACGGTCGTCGACTTCATAGAGGGGTGGTGGCTCGTCGGCGAGGTCGTCGGTGGAAGGGATGGTGGAGGCGTAGGTCGAGACCGAATCTGTCGGCGTGATATCGCGGAGATCGGGGGTGTAGTCGTCTCGCCGCTTAGATGTTGGACGATCGCTGTAGACGGTGGGGATGGTGCTTTTGGAGCGGTCGGAAACGTCGCTGTGGGTGGAAGAGGAACTCCCAAGGGAGCGGGTATTTTGACTGTAGGACATGATGGTGGAGATATGGTACAAGGGATGTATGTGGGATGTTGTAGCTGGCGAAGAGGGAGGGAGAAGAGAGGGTAAGTAAGATAAGAGGAATGGCGGTTGATATGCGAGAGAGGAGGTGAAAAAGCAAGCAAGGAGGGGAAAATCACCACGTTAACGCAAGGCGGGGGCTGGCGAGCTCAGAATAGAACAATAGAAATGGACCAGGGGATCGTCGAAGAGGACTGACTGTAAAGTGGAAGAAAGGGATAAGAGTCAGCAGATGTCAGATAGATACAGATACTAGGTAGATACCTACGAGGTAGGCATCAGGTAGGTATGTATATAGGAGAAGGAGGGGAAATCAGTAAACAAAGCCAGCGGAATGCGCAGGTGACGACGAACAGACAATGGGTGACAATGAATGAGCCGATCTTCCCAGTATACCACCGTGGCGCAGACTTCTGGAATGCCATAAGCCCACGGCCACGTTGGTCGGCATTCCTTCGAATCAATGAACAGCCTGGCGGGCGATATTCTCCGATCCTGGCTGATCACACCACTTGCAACACAATAACCGGTTATACGGAGGAAGTATACAGTGTACAAGTGTACAGGTAGGTGTATAGAAGATGTTTCGATCAGTTCCATGGAACCGACGGGATCGATCGGAGCGGACCGAGACCCATCCTCGTCATCTCCAGGTACTCTAGAGTAGTAGAGTAGTTCTTCAACCTCCCGATGAACAACAAGGCATGAGTTTTCAGCGTCCCCACTGCTATGGAGCCGGTGGAGTGGTCGAGCCCTTCCTTGCGTTTTGACCGCCAAGTGGCCTCACCGGTAGTCGTCTATACGGAGTACAAGTATAGTAGTACACGTAGAAGTCTGTCTAGGCAATAGTTAGATATTGACCCATGTGCTCCCTTGCCTGGTCTCAGTGATCGACCAAATATGGAGTCGTTCGTGAATACAAGTGGTAAGATCTGATCTGTCTCACCGTTGGACGGCCCATCCTCCGATACACTACAGCAATAGCGTCTAATAGTACCGGTCGCTCGGGACATATCTCAGACAGTACAACTCAATATCACAGAGACCAGCTGCTGCAGAACCAAACACGTCTCCAAGCCTACGCATAGAGACGCTGCGAGTCTCGCTCAATCCCAACCTCTTCGTCTAGGTCTAGCTCTATGTACGCACCGGACCGGACGGTCCTCTCTTCCGGCAGATGCATCTTATACTTTACACCTGCGCCCACAGCGGCCGCGGAAGCTCCTCCCCGGGCTGGATCATCGCCTCTGCCCGGCACGTCGCCGTCGACCCAGCGACCGCCTTGGGCGCATAAAACCCAACGTACGCCTCGCGGCGCGCCGGCTCGCCCACCGTCACCGACCACGTATGCAGTCCGTAGTATGTCGCGAGCGAATGAACCAGCCAGCGCCTACACCGTCAGCATGCGCCACCACCATAAGAGCGGATCACACATAAGCATCACAAGAAAGTCACTTACCCAAACCCAGCCCCCCGGTCCGCCTCCAAACTCTCAAACACCTTCTTCTCGCCCCCGTGCTCCCCATGCGCCTCCATCTCCTCCCGCATCGTCCGCATCTGCCGCTGATGCCGCGGCGAGTCATGCGTCTGCCCGTTGCGCCCGACAAACACTACCTCGTCCTCTGAGGACTCGTCGCTATCCGCCGGCGCATCCGCCAGCCCCTCCCGTTGCAGGAGACCCTGCCGCTCATTCCACCGTCGGATGAACCCCCGAATATCCTCCTCGATATCCTGGAGCATGCCGCGCGCAGCCCGCGCGTGCTTGAGCTTCATGCGGAGGTCTTTCGGAACACGGTGTTTCACAGCCGGCGTGGCAGGGCCGTTCGTCGCACGGTCGAGATGCGCAAAGTGCACGTCCCAGAGCGGAGCGAGGTAGTAGGGCATGGGGTCGTGGCGGGTGTGGGTAGGCTGAATGGACCAGTCTTTCGGAGAGGGTGGTTCGGCCCAGGGGTTGTTCAGGAGACGGTCTGCCGGATTAGCATTCTTCTAACGCCGTTTCACCCCGAAGGATGTTAGGGAGAGAGGTACCATTCTCCCAGCGCTGTCGTCGCCGACTCCCGTCCTTGCCTTTGAGGAGGGCCTCGCGGCGCTTGAGGCTATCGCGACGGAGAGGTTCGCGTCGGCGGAACGCGACCGAGGGCGTTTTGGGTGTTTGCGCGGGGCCCGCGGACGAGGTGCCGAGGAACTTGACGCGTGGGTGCGCAGTGGTTTCCGCGCTGGGAACCGGGTCGTCCAGGGGGATGGACAGGGACACCGTGGCGCCGCGGAGAGCGCCCCGTGAGGAACTGAGCATGTTCTCGCCGGTTGTGGCGGGCTCGGAGATGGTCAGGTTCTCCAGCGAGGCGGCGGCTTGCTCGCTCCAGGCGGAGATGGCGCGAGTTTGCTGGGGAGATAGGTGGCCCTGTGGGCTATTGTGAGGGTGCAACCCGGGATGGATAGCCATGATGGATGATTAGAGAGAAGTGGAGGGCAATAAGGGACGGATAGTCTATATATGATTGAAGGCGTGAGATGTCTGTATAGAGTGAGCGAGTCGAGCGAGCGGGGAGAAAGCGAGAGATAAGGATTGCCGCTTCGCGGCTAGTCCAGGGCAGGAAACCATCCTGACTGGCCGTTGACTCACAACGGGGCACGGGAGACAAACAGAGCATGTGGTTGGCCCGACCGTCGCAATAGCCCTAACCCTCGATTCCCGATTCAGATGATGATTCATCGGATGATGTCATCTCGTATCCTCCCAGAAACGGCAACAGACACGACTTTGTAGATGCAAACACGTCGGGTTCTACTGTGCTCGCACCGTTTCGATCCATCTTGTACATGGCTTACATGGCTGTTCAATACCATCAAACATGGTATCTTCCTAGACAAAACCCCCCGCTTCCACTTGTCTCAGCAACTGGTGACGTCGTATCCGATGATGTTCTTAGTCGAGAGAGCAGCATCTTTGCGTATGCTGCAGCAACCGCAGCGGCATATTTCTCTAGATCTTGTTTTTCTCAGATGGCACCCGGCTCCGATCCCCACCTCAAGGCGAAACCTCAAGGCTGGGAAGCTACGTTTCATAAGGGTTACGACAATTGAAGAAGGCTTCGAACCCTAGGTCCCCAGTGGCAGACATGCAGCAACAATGTTATGCTTTGCCATACATCCAGGGCGTAATCTTTTCGCAAGACCTATCACAGGCCCATACTGACAAGACCCTCGAAAATAGGCAGGCGCCAAAGGGACCCTGTCGGCCTGTACACGCGAATGATTGGCGCTGATGGAGTAGGGCTGTTTGAATCAAGACTAGCACAGCGTCCCATAATTTACATCAACATCGAGACCTAGATCTCGGCGGTCGGTAGCTGTTCGATCCCCAGTAACAAGGCTGGGGCAGTATGCCTTGGATCAGCAGTGCCACTACGAGTTAGTACCTTCTCCGAATAGACACTCCGTAGATACTATCCAGTAATGGACTAGGGTACAGCCCCGGGCACGTGCGCGTGGAGGATGATCGTAATTAAACGGACCAGCTAGTTAATTAAATCTCCTGGCGACAATCCGGTTGCAGTGGGGAGTATGGGGGATCGACCGAGAGTGCGGGTGAGGAGCAGTACGGAGTACAATGGAAATGTGCAGAGAATAAGTAGATGCCTAGTATCTCGTCTGTTTTTCTCAGGAAGACGTTCGGCGGTGAGAATCGAATCTATCCCTAGGTTTAGGACAAAGGAGCTGTCAGGCAGAGTCCAGAGAAATGGCCCTAAGATGATCGATCCACTTGGGCGCTAACAGTGTCCTGCCTCAATCCACCAGCTCAAAGACCAAAAATAGGTTGAGTCATGATCGATAACTAAAGAATAGTTAACTAACCTGAACGCGGCAAGAAACAATACGGTGAGACAGGAGAGAGTGATTATCCTGATTGTTAGTTAAGGTACTTAAGGGCGCGTGTAGCCTGAAGGGACGCTGATTAACTCTGACGTCGGTCGCATTCCCCTTCTTCCCCTCTTCTGCTTACCTAGTATCCTTCTCTCCCTTTCAACTCTCTCTCTCTCTTTCATCCATCCTCGCATATATTCATACCAACATATTTATTCACTCCATCTCCAATGATCGCTACTCCCGTTTCCGTCTAATACTCCATTATGAAGCTGGAAACTCTGACGCTCGGCGCGACCGTGTCGTCCGCCTTTGCGGCCGTCATCCCCCAACAGCCGTTGCTGAACAACCCCTACATCCACCACGACGCCGATAAATATCTCATCGAACTCGCTCCCTATCAGACACGCTGGGTGACCGAAGAAGAAAAATGGGCATTGAAGCTGGTATGTCCCCCTAAACTATTTCCATTGGCATGCACTCACCCATCCATAGGATGGCGTCAACTTCATCGATGTTACCGCAGAACGTAACACTGGTTTCTATCCCACCTTAGACACCATCAGCCATGTCTCCTATCCAACACAGATGGCACATGCGAAGGAGGTCTCCACGTTGAACGACGGTCTCTCCAAGTCCAACATGGAAGCCAACCTGGAAAAGTTCACCTCCTTCCACACCCGGTACTACAAGTCCCAGTCCGGCATCGAGTCCGCCACTTGGTTGTATAACCAAGTTTCCGATGTGGTCAAGCAGTCTGGCGCGAAAAAGTACGGTGCGACGGTGGAAAAATTTGATCACCCGTGGGGTCAGTTCAGCGTTATCGCCCGCATCCCCGGCAAGTCCAGCAAGACGGTCGTGCTAGGTGCGCACCAGGACAGCATCAATCTCTTTCTGCCGTCTATTCTGGCGGCCCCCGGTGCCGATGACGACGGCAGTGGCACCGTTACCATCCTCGAAGCCCTGCGGGGTCTGCTGCAGTCAGACTCCGTTGTGCGCGGCGAGGCGCCCAACACCATCGAGTTCCACTGGTATTCCGCTGAGGAAGGTGGCATGCTGGGCTCCCAGGCCATCTTCTCGCAGTACAAGAAGGACTATCGCGACATCAAGGCCATGTTGCAGCAGGACATGACGGGCTATACTCAGGGCGCGCTCGATGCGGGTCGCGACGAGGCCATCGGCATCATGGTGGACTACGTCGACCAGTCTTTGACCGATTTCCTCAAGGAGGTGGTAACTTCTGTAAGTCCGGGGATCCTATATATTCTATTTGGGGCTTTATCTAACAAAACAGTACTGCGACATCGGCTTTATCGAAACAAAATGTGGCTACGCGTGCTCGGATCACACTTCCGCCAGCAAGTACGGATATCCGGCGGCCATGGCGACTGAATCCGAGATGGAAAACTCCAACAAGCGCATCCACACGACGGATGATAAGGCCAAGTATTTGAACTTTGACCACATGCTGCAGCATGCGAAACTGACCCTGGGCTTTGCGTATGAGTTGGCGTTTGCTCCGTTTTGATTCGCGATGGCGTTGATGGGATCTTGGTGGTACATAAATATACCCATAAGTATCGTTAGTAAATTGTTATGATTCTGCTATGATTTTGGTTATGAGTGATCGCAGTCCTTCATCGTAGATGTCCTTGTATACAAGACGTAGGGCAGATCAGATCCAGCGACGCTAACCCGAAAAGGAATCCACCCGTCTGCAAAATCGTCATCCTCCAACATCCCCTCCATCTTCCTCAATTCCCTCCCATCACGCTCAATTGCACTCAGATCGACTGCTGGACAGTTGGTCCCGTCACTATGGACTTTCCCTACGCCCAAGAACTCCAGCTGGCCTGTCTCACCGTCCAGCGCGCCTCCCTCCTCACCAAGAAAGTCCTGGACGCCGTGGACAAAGGCGCCCTCGACAAGAGCGACTCCAGCCCGGTCACCATCGCCGACTTCGCCGCGCAGGCGCTCATCATCGCCGCCATCCACCACGTCTACCCGAATGATGACATCGTCGGCGAGGAAGACTCCAATGCCCTGCGCAAGGATCCGCAATTGCTCGACCGCACCTGGGCGCTCGTCGCGTCCATGCACACCTCCCCCGACGACAGCCCGCTCTACACCCCGTCCTCGAAAGAAGAGATGCTCGACCTGATCGATCTCGGCGCCAAAGGTACGTGCAGCCCGCACAACCGCGCCTGGGTCCTCGACCCCGTGGACGGCACGGCGACCTTCATTCGCGGCCAGCAGTACGCCGTGTGTCTGGCCCTCGTGGAACAGGGCCAGCAACGCCTCGGCGTCCTGGGCTGCCCGAACCTCAGCCTCGACATCCTCGCCGCCACGCCCGGCGGCTACATCCAGGAAGACGCGGTGGATCGCACCGGCCACGGGACGCAGGTGTTTGCCGTGGCCGGCCACGGCGCCTACACGCGCACCATGACCGCCTCCCCGGCAGATCTAGAGCCGGCGCAGCGCATCCCGCCCCGAGGCCCGGTTACACATCCGCGCGATATCTCCTTTGTCGACTGTACGTCCACCACGTCCTCGGACGTCGACTTGCATGCGCGGCTGGCGGCCCGGCTCGGCGCGCCGTGGCCGCCGGCGACGGATCTGTGGTCGGCCCAGCTGCGCTATGTGGCGCTTGCGGTGGGCGGGTGCAACGTGCTGCTGAAGATCCCGCGCAAGCGCGAGTATCGGTCGAATATCTGGGATCATGCGGGGGGTATGCTGATTGCGCAGGAGACGGGGTGTCGCGTGACGGATTTGGCGGGCAATGAGGTCGATTGTGGGAGTGGGCGACGGTTAACGGGGTGTTATGGGATGGTTGTGGCGCCGGAGGGGATTCATGGGTGTTTGGTTGAGGGGGTGAAGGAATTTGTGTAGTATATGGTTCGCGGGGGTTGTTTGAAGTTATATATAGAGGTTGGTGTCTGGAGTTTATGCCCATGGTAGGTGGTACAAAAAGTGTGTCCGATGCGAGGGGGGAAATAGAACTAAAGGTTATAGGAGTAAATAGCCATTTAATGTTCACTACTGTTACTATACAGTTATGATCTAGACCTAGCTGAGGCTCACTCATCTCGTACAGTTTGATCAATGGGGCTATTCATTTTCCTATTGTGCTTTCTCTGGTTACTCTCTAGTGTACTTGCGCCGAGTTCCGCAGCTCGAACCATTCATGGTCGATATGCTTAAAGCACTCGAGACGTATCTGTGCGGTTCTCTGGCAACTGGTACACAGGTAACAAGGCTCACATAAAACAAGGAGCCTGACTACCTTGTTAGAGTGTGGGATCCTAGAAGGAATCACTTCAATAATCAGTATTTGTTCTTGCAATGAGAAAGTAGGACAAGCCAGGAATACACAGGACTATACTCCGTATTGACCTGTACCCCTTTTGCCTTCAATTTCAGGCAGTCTAGGCGGGGAAGATGCTATTCTCAGCGCCATACTCTATCTGGTAAGGGAGGCCCCGCTTTCCGCGGCGTCTTATTTATAGTTGGTTAGAGACAGCTTATATTAGATAAGGTCGAGTAGTGGTCCGTGGTCCATGGACCGAACGGCGATGCGGCCACCGTGATGTCATGACCTCAGCCGGCAGACAAAGTACTCTCGCCTGCCCGGATCCAGGTCTCGTCTCGCACCACTGCAAGCCAGGAAAATCGCAGAAACCTAAACGCCGGACGGAAAAGGCGGACGACCAGTCACAATTGCTAGCCCGAGTCATCCGATCAGACAATGCGGGGAACGCCCTCCATCCTTATATATCACCGGCCTCCGTCTGACGTGACTTGAACTCCCCTGTCTGTACTTCCTTCCACCCATCCACCTCCAGCATGTCGTCTTGTAGGTCATCCTCCCCTCCTGGAAGAAGAACTCCCTTCTGACCGACAGACAACCCCTTTTCCCGGCGTGAGTCTCACGGCCGCCTGTCCCTCAGCTCCTACCGCGTGCTCGTCCCGCTGTCGTGGGCGCTGGTCGTCATCGTCGGCATCTACTACACCATCCACGCTCCGCATGATGTCAAGCACGGCCACGCCATCTTCAAACAGGCGAATCGGCACACCACGCCGTTCTCGCAGAGCACCGTCGTCGCGGGCATTTTCTGGATTCTCCTCCTCCTCTCCCAGCTGAGCTATGTCTACCATCTCTTCCACAGAGACGCGGCCGTCGTCACCGCCACCGCCAACATCGGCGCCCACTTCGTCCTGAACAACCTGCTCATCTTCGCCTGGATCCTCCTCTGGACCAGGAACCACTACTGGGGCGCGGAGATCATCCTCATCGCCAACTACTTGAACTTGAACACGGCGTACTGGCGTCATCGCACCCTCCCGGCCCTGGTGCATCTCCCCGCCATCGCCGGGCCGTTCGCCTGGACGTTGATGGCCTTGTTCTGGAACGGTGCAGTGGCCGTCGATAGTAACTCGTTCGCTGCCCGGATTGCCGCGAATGTCTTTATCTGGGTGATTTTTACCGTGGGGTTGGGTCATATGGTGTCTACCCAGGATGACCTGTTGGGATATAGTTTGAGCTTGTTGACGCTAGGTATGTTCCCTCCGCACAGATATATATAGTCGTCTAACGCGAACAGGTCTGGCGCTCAAGCAGTTCGCCATCAAGACCATTGCCTTGCAGTGGATCTTCGCCTTTGTCATCTTCGCCGTCTTCTTCGTGGAGTCGCTCTACATCTCCACTACCAAGTATGCCGGTCGCGACATCTTCTTCCGCAAGCGCGCGGTGGTGTCGGAGGACCGCGAGCGCGAGCCGCTGCTGAATGAGCCGGCGACGGCGTAGAGTATTACCAGTCTGTACGGGAGTGTGGAGATATTGGTGAGATTATACGGAGTAGGGCACGAGGGGAGGAAGATCGTGGGGATGTAGCTTCGGAGGATATGATGTGGGTGTCGTTCATTGATTGACTGTTGTTGGCTGTGATGGATTGGACCGTGAATACCATGCATGTTTGCTGCGATCATTACAAATACTGCCTTTAGTAACTAGCTACTCGGCTACTCAACGAGTTAATTAAATTAATATGCATGTTTGAGCTCCGGAAGTTCAGAATAAAATGGATGTTTTGGTGGTTGCCCCGGTGACGATCGGGATTCTCCACGTTGACGATCCGCCATCACGAACTAGACTATCCCGCTCCATTCTTGTTTACCATCTCTCTTCCACGGACCCAAGACTCTTTTTCATCAATAAACTGCATTCCGTCATTTGATCCACTGGCGCATTCCACACTGTCTTCAACGGTTGTGCATATCGAAATCCAGCATCCGACAACTGAGACCTCACGGGAGCTCGCAGAGACAACACTTGTCTCAGCTGGTCTCACCGTCTTGCACTAGGAGATGTATCCGCCAGCTCCAAACTACGAGGAGGAACCGCCGGCATACCTCTCGTACGGCGAGTCCTATCTCGATCATGACTCCCCTCCGCGCGCCGGTCCAACGATGCGTTTGCTGCCTACGAGCTCCGATGTCGAGCGGAATGATGCCGCCGATGTGACCTCCATGTACCGGGAGGGCATTGAGAATCCATTTGACGATGATGCCTTGTAAGTCTCTTTCTCTTTTCCTGTCATGCTGTCGCAGCATTCCAAGGCGGTCATTGGAATGTGGGCGTCCATGGGCGTCCATCCCTTGTTCTCGAGGCCAATCAAGGGTTCGGCCGGGGACTTGGTTAAAAACAAAAGCGGTTGTTGCACGTAAACATTCCACTTTGTTTTCTTCTCGTCCCTCGTTTCCCTCACGGTCAACTTCCAACTTCGTCATTCGCCATCTACAAACATTGACGGGCCATGGACGACCTTCCACCGCCGTTGAGGCTGGTCTCCCCGAGAAGACCTCGCGCTAACATGAGCCCGCCTCCGTATAGGAGCGACCACAGAGACCTTTCAGACCGGTTCTATCAGCCCCCAGATGAATCGCCTTCGCGGCCTGTATCGCGGCTGCAAAATATCCCCAGCATCCCGCCCCCAGCCGCAGCGACGAATGCCCCAGCTTATAGCTCGCGTCCGAGCTCGCCGACTCGGCCGTGGTCGCCGTCGCGCACGGCAGATTGGACCAGACCCCCGGCGCCGCCGTCGGTTGTCAGCTCGCACTACGAGCGGGCCGATCTCAACGGCAGTCCACGTCCGGGCACCCCCAGCTCGCGCTATGGAGGCAGTCCGCGCAGACCGCTACCCCCTGCACCGCTATTTGCAGGCACGACGGGCCAGGATGCCAGCATCGATATCGGGGACGGCAACAACGACGATGACGATGTGTTTGGTGGCGGCGGACGCACGATCCGCAGCAAGCATGGCCCGCAGGCCAGCGTGCGGTCTTTCATGAGCGACTCTACCATTATCACCGACGAGAAGGATGCCATGGCAAAGATCGACCTGGACGAAGAAGACGACGAGAGCAGCAACATGGTCGATCCGAACTTGCACTACGGTCCTGCGCCGGAAAAGCAGAGTCGTCGTGGTGTGCGCGAGGCGCAGATGTCCAAGAAAGAGGTGCAGCTGATCAACGGCGAGCTGATTCTGGAGTGTAAGATTCCCACTATCCTGCACAGTTTCCTCCCACGACGCGACGACCGCGAGTTTACGCATATGCGCTACACGGCTGTGACGTGCGACCCGGACGATTTCACCTCGCGCGGATACAAGCTGCGGCAGCAGATCGGCAGCACGATGCGCGAGACGGAGCTTTTCATCTGTGTGACCATGTACAACGAAGACGAGATCGGCTTCACGCGGACCATGCACGGCATTATGCGGAATATCAGCCATTTCTGCTCGCGGTCCAAGTCTCGCACCTGGGGCAAGGACGGGTGGAAGAAGATTGTCGTGTGTATTATTGCCGACGGCCGTAAGAAGGTGCATCCGCGCACGCTCAACGCGCTGGCCGCCCTGGGCGTCTACCAGGAGGGCATCGCCAAGAACATCGTCAACCAGAAGCAGGTCAATGCGCACGTGTACGAGTACACAACGCAGGTGTCGCTGGATTCGGATCTGAAGTTCAAGGGTGCCGAGAAGGGTATCATGCCGTGCCAAGTTATTTTCTGTCTGAAGGAGCATAATCAGAAGAAGCTCAACTCGCATCGTTGGTTCTTCAACGCGTTTGGTCGTGCCCTGCAGCCTAACATTTGCATCTTGCTGGATGTCGGTACCAAGCCGGAGCCTACCGCTCTGTACCATCTGTGGAAGGCGTTCGACCAGGACTCGAACGTGGCTGGTGCTGCCGGTGAGATCAAGGCTGGCAAAGGCAAGGGCATGCTGGGCTTGCTGAACCCGCTGGTAGCTAGCCAGAACTTTGAGTACAAGATGTCCAATATCCTGGACAAGCCGCTGGAATCGGTGTTTGGCTACATCACCGTGTTGCCGGGTGCGCTGAGTGCGTATCGCTTTTTCGCGCTGCAGAACGACGCCGACGGAAACGGGCCGCTGAATCAGTACTTCAAGGGAGAGACCCTCCACGGCCAGGATGCGGATGTGTTCACGGCAAACATGTATCTGGCCGAGGACCGCATTCTGTGCTGGGAGCTGGTTGCGAAGCGGGATGAAAGATGGGTGCTGCGGTTCGTCAAGAGCGCCGTCGGTGAGACGGACGTGCCGGATTCCGTGCCCGAGTTCATCTCGCAGCGTCGTCGTTGGCTGAACGGTGCCTTCTTTGCGGCCGTGTACTCGCTCGTCAATGGAAAACAGCTGTGGAAGACGGACCACTCGATTGCTCGGAAGATCCTCCTGCAGATCGAGTCCGTGTACCAGTTTATGCAGCTGCTGTTTACGTATTTTGGATTGGTACGTGCTTTCCCAGGATCTGAAGGATGACGCTGACTTGATAGGCAAACTTCTACCTGGCGTTTTACTTCATCGCGGGCTCTTTGACGGATCCGAAGATCGATCCGTTCGGGGGCAACGCAGGAAAATACATTTTCATCATTTTGCGGTACTCATGTATTTTGGTTATGTGCTTGCAGTTTATTCTGTCGATGGGCAATCGACCGCAGGGGTATGTGCTGTCCGTTTATCTGTCTTGCTCCAGCTAACAGTGCCAGTGCCAAAAAACTGTATCTCTCTGGTATCATCGTGTACAGCATTATCATGACCTACACGGCTTTCTGCGCAATCTACCTCGTGGTTCTCGAGCTGATGTCGAAGGCGGGGATGGACGTGGGAGACATCGCGGTCAGCGACGGACTGTTCGTCAACATCGTGGTGTCTCTGCTGTCGACCGTCGGCCTGTACTTCTTCGTCAGCTTCTTGTACCTGGACCCCTGGCATATGTTCACGTCTTCGGCGCAGTACTTCGCGCTGATGCCCAGCTACATCTGCACGCTGCAGATCTACGCGTTCTGTAACACGCACGACGTGACGTGGGGAACCAAGGGCGACAACGTGATCAACACCGACCTGGGCGCCGCGCGCATCATCAACGGATCCATCGTCGAAGTCGAGATGCCCTCGGAACAGCTGGACATCGACAGCGGCTACGACGCGGCCCTGCGCAACCTGCGGGACCGGCTGGAGGTGCCCGAGGCGCCTGTCTCCGAGAGCCAGCTGCAGGAGGACTACTACCGCGCCGTGCGCACGTACATGGTCTCCATCTGGATGGTGGCCAACGTGGTGCTGGCGATGGCGGTGTCGGAGGTGTACGGGGTGGATTCCGGGGGTACTAACATCTACCTGGCCATCATCCTGTGGTCGGTGGCGGTTCTGGCGCTGGTCCGAGTGATCGGCTCGACGACGTATGCGGTGCTGCTGGTGGTGCAGAAGCTGGTGGAGGGCAAGACCAAGTTTGAGGCCGGCAATATTGCGCAAGCTCAAGCCGCCAGCTCAGTGGGCAGCTCCAGCGGGTATGCCAGTGGATTCGGGGGTGGAGGGAACATGCGCGACAAATTCACCGAGGCGAAGTGGGCGATGCAGCGACAGATGGGGAAGGCGATGTTCTGGCGGCGTTGATCTCGATGTATATGTACGATGTGATGTTGACGCTGATGTTAATCATGTCATGTCTATGATCCTCTACTTCCTGTTAGATACTCAATGATACTCTCACGATAATCACAGCTTCGCCCGTCCATGCAACACCGCCTCAATAACCTCCGCCGCCGCCAGCGTCTCCTCATCGCAGAAATGCTTCCCGGCCAGCTGCAACCCGATGGGCGCGCCCTCATACCGCTCCGGCCGATACTTCCTCCACTCGCGCGCATCCACCTCACTCCGCGGCACATACCCCGTCTCAACCGCATCCACCGCCGCATCCACCACCAGCCCGCTCGGAAACGCCACCGCCGGCTGGTCCAGGATATTCCAGATCGCCGTATAATTCCAGTAGTGGCTCTCGCCCAGCACCGCCGCAGCCCCCACATACGCCGGCCCCAGGATAAAGTCCACCCCGCGCGCCCGCATCAGCGCCTGGTACTCGTCCCGGTACGCGTCGCGCGCCGCATTAAGCTCCCAGTTCTCGGCCACCGTCAGCGGCGCCGCCCGCGCGTAGCTGAACGCCCACTCCGTCAGCGGGAGCGCAGGCTCGCCCGACGCCGCGAGCAGCGCCCGCTGCGACGCTGCCGCGTCGGGGAAGTACAGCGCCGATACGATGTCCCAGCCGTGCGCGTGCGCGTGCGGCGTCCAGTCCACCACGCGGACGCCGGCTGCGCGGAGGCGGGATGCGGCGTGGTGCAGCGCGCGCGTGACCGGGGGGTGTGGCTTCACCACCCTACATACACTATTATTATCTGCACTCTCAGATACTATCCGAAGGGGGGGAAGCTTACCCATCATCCCACAGAATCCCCACCGTAAACTCCCCCGGCGCAACGGTAACTCTCCTCCACGGCACAGGCACCACCCCCGTCTCGACCTCCCACGGCCGCTGATCCAGCACCGCCTCCTGGAACAGCGCGAGATCGCGCACACTCCCCGCGGCCAGCGGCCCCACGACGCCGAGGATGCTCTCGTGCCCGGGCTCGGGCACCTTCAGCCCGCGACAGGGGTTGCGCCGGGCCGTTGGGCGGAAGCCGTAGGCGCCGCAGAAGGCCGCCGGCGCGCGGATGCTGCCGCCGATGTCGGTGCCGATGCCGAGGGGTGCGGCGCGCAGGGCCATGGATGCGCCTTCGCCGCCGGAGGAGCCGCCGGGCGTGAGGGTGCGGTTGTGCGGGTTGAGGGTAGTCCCCGTCAGGTTGTTGCTGCAGCAGAGGTGCATGAGCGATTGGGGCTGGTTGGTGCGGAGGTGGAAGATTGCGCCGGCGGTGGTGAGGTATTGCAGGAGGAGGGCGTCTTCGGTTGCGATATCGCTTGCCCTGTGGTATATAGTTAGTACGTTGGGGGTAGGGGGAGTATGGGGGGGGGGAGTACCAGGTTACGTAGCCGGCGTTGCAGGTGCGGCCGGCGATTTGGATGTGTTCTTTCACGCTGATGGGGACGCCGTGCTGGCTTCGTTAGGAGATGCCATGTAGAGTAAGGTAGCGGTAGGGGACGAACCAGCGGCCCGACGAGCTTCCCTGTCTTCTTGTAGTGCGCATCAAGCTCTTTGGCCCGCGCAATGGCGGCGTCTGCCATGAACTCGGTTGCAAAGTTGGTCTGGTCTATCTATTAGCCTATGACTGAAGATGTGTCTGCAAGGGGCGAGGGATACCAGCTGATGGCCTATAACGGCCCTCTTCAAGAACGCAACAACCACTTCTTCAGCAGTCAGCAGTCCGGCCGCCATTCCGGCCACCAGCGCGGTGGCGGTCATCTCGGTGATGGACAGCTCGCGCGCAGACAGCAGGCCGCTGTGGCGGGCGACGTCGATGACGCTCTTGACATCCTTCGAGGGCAGNNGGGTTTTATACTCCTCATGCATTGCAGATCCACTTCCCCGCTTCCTGCATAGATAGACGGACGGATGTCCGCTGATAGGAGTTTCTTCTCAGGACAGATACCGTGGAAGAGATGTTGTATAGACGGTGTACATACATTAGGAGTATTGTCCATATCATATCTGCATAGTCCTTGCATATTAACCCTAGTGCGTGTTCACCCATATACTCGGTATACTGCTGTATACTATCCAGTTGTATACTACAGCGGAACATTCCGTTCGGACCTATCCGAGCCCTCCGAACAACACCTCAACTCCTCACACACCTCCCCACACAACACCCGACACTTTTCCTTCTCGCGCACCATCACCCCATCCAGCATCTGCACCTGCACCTGCATCTTAATCTCTGGCTGCAGCGTCGCCGAGTGGATGCCATGCGCATGGAAGCACCCGTTCACGGCGCGCGTCATGCCCGCCCAGTCCGCGCCCTCCGGCAGCACGATATGCACGCTCGCCAGCGTCTTCTGCTGGTTCAGCCGCCAGATGTGCAGCTCGTGGATCGCCAGCACGCCGGGGATCTTCTCCAGATCGAGCTGGACGTGCAGCGGGTCGATGGAGGCGGGGGCGCTTTCAAGCAGGATCAGGCCTGAGTGGCGGACTTTATACATATCAAATCATCTGTTAGCTGCGCGGTAGGAAGAAGATGGGAAGGATAGAGGGGGGGGAGGGTTACCCAGGGGAATGGATGAGATGATTATCATCACGGCGATGCCCATGCTTGTCCCTGGGTCGGCGTAGTACCGGCCCTCATACGAGGCGAACCAGATCACCAGCGCGGCGGCCATCACGCCCAGGTTGTTGGCTGCGTCGCTGAGGATGTGGAGGAGGACGCCTAGCATGTTGAGGTCGTGGTCATGGGTATGTTCATGGGTATGCTGTGCAGGCAGCTGTTAGCTCGTGTAGTGTAGATAGCTCTGCACTTACCTGAACACTCTCGTCCGTTTTCGAACTGTGTCCATGCCCATGCCCATGTCCATGGGAATGATCATGCCCATGCCCCTGCAAAACAACAACACTAACCAAATTCAGCCCCAGTCCCACCGCGCCCATGGCAAACATCAACCTCGGATTCTCGACCGCTGCGCCGATCAGCCTCTCAAGCATCAAGCACAGGCAGAAGGAAACGTACGCTGCAGACTAATAAACCGCTCCACCGACTGCAAAAACACACTCACCCCCAGTGCCAGCAGCAGCGCCCCGTTAAAGAACGCGCCCAGCAGCGGCGCGCGCTGCCACCCGAACGAGAACTGCGGCGGCGCGTCGTTCTTTGCGCTGATGCGGAGGGCGACGAGCGCGACCACAAATCCTATCAAGTCGTTTAACTGTGGGTTCATGGGGTTAGTAGAGACAGGGCGTGGGTGTAGGGCGCGTACGTAGTGGAAGGCGTCGGCGACTAGGGCGAGGGAATGCGTGTAGAATCCCACTGTTTCATTACAGTCAATATCATGTCTCGGATTGCTCGTATAGTGCCAGTACCTGATATCTCGGCGAGGAAGAACACGGTGGATATCCCGATCACGGCGGACAGGCGCGTTGTCCGCGAGATTCGCAAGGCCATTTTATCGGTCCATGCGTGAGATTGATGAGCTGCGATGGAAGTGGACGGAAGGCTTCCCTCTGTTCTGCCCCTTGATTTCGTCCGGCTCGTGTGACCGACTGGAATGCTGCATGTTATGTTATGGTGGATGGTTGGCTTTGCAATCTTGTACTGCAAACTCGGTATCCATATGGAAGAATCAATTGACCAGGCTATGCTCTAGTATATACTCTAACAGGTATAGAACAGCAACAAGCAACACATCCACCACTACATGTTATCCTCCATCCAGTGGCTCCGCGTCTTCATCCACGCCTCGTGCTCGCTCTTCCTCTGCTCGGCGCTCATGCCCATGCCCATCCCGCGCTCCACCCACTCCTTGCTGCCCATCTCGACCAGCCGGGACAGCGCCCGCGCAAATGCAAACCGCTCCTCGTCGCCGCTGAAGATCGACGTCGACTTGAGCGCCTTCATCGACAGCCCCAGGTCGTCCATCATCATGCGCATCGCGTCCGACAGGTCGCCGCCGTCGTTCTCGTCCAGCGACGACCGCACCTCGGACTCGGAGATGAAGATGTTGGTGAGAGGGACCGCCGTCGTGAGGACCAGTTTTGCCTGCACGCGTTAGTACTCTGCGATTCCCGAATCTCGGCTACAACAACATACCCTGCTCTCGTACACCGCATCGATAAATGTAATGAACCGCCGCGCCAGATCGCGCTGGTGCAGCGTCATCCCCGGCACGTCCGTGACGATCAGCGCGTCGTAGTTGCGCACCAGCTCCAGGTAGTCGGCCGCGCCGGTGGCCGACCCGATCAGCTGCTGGAACGTGAACCGTGCCGCCTTGCCGCTCGCCAGCGGCACCACGATCTTGCGCCCCCACACCTCCTGCGTGGCCGGGTGCGGCGGGTCGTTGACCGGGTCGCCCNNAGACGGCGGCTGGGGGCCGCGGGATTTTGCGGTAGTCGGTGGGCGAGTCGAGGTTGATGACGTCCAGGGCGGTCTTGAGGAGGTTGATGCATGGGATGAAGTGTTCGCGCTGGATGCCGTTCTTGTAGAGCTCGTCAGGGTGGCGGTTGGACGTGGTGACCAACACCACGCCGTGGGACATGAGGGATTCGAGGAGTCTGACGGTCAGCGCAAGATCCGCAATCTCATCAGCCGGGATATAACATACCTCCGCAGAATCATCGCATCCGCCACATCCGTGCACTGGAACTCGTCGAAACACAACACGCTCGATTTCTCTGCAATGTCGGCCGCCACCAACGGCAGCGCGTCAAAGTCATTCCCGTAGCGCATCTTGACCACATGCATGCGCTTATGTACATCCTGCATGAAATTGTGAAAGTGAATGCGCGTCTTGGACGTGATATTCGCCGGCAGCGTCTCGTAGAACAGATCCATCAGCATCGTCTTGCCGCAGCCCACATCGCCAAACATATACAGCCCCTTGGGCAGCGTATCGGGGATCGTCAGCTCCGCCTGCTTCTTGCCGCGGCCGAACAGCGACCCGAACAGCGACGATTTGGGCTTCGGCTCGAGCGTCTCCGGGTTCGGATGGACCACCGCCGGCGCCTGGTACGCGCTCAGCCGTTCGTACAGATCCTGCAGGTTCTCGATGATCTCTACACACGTTAGTTCCGCCTCGCACCTATCGAACAATGAGCGAATAGGCACATACCTCTCTGGTGGGGGTCGTCCCGTAGTCGACCTTGCTGCACCCGCGCGTCATACTCGCGCAGCGGACCGCCCTGGACGGGCCCGGGTGCTACGGCGTCCGTCGGCGCGACCTGCGCCGCCTGCGTTGCGTATTGTCGTATATACCGGGGGGTTTGGGTGCGCTCGCTCGGGCGAGTACCTCCGGCTGGGAGCGTCCGTCGCGCGACACTCACCGGTCCCTCATGTACATTCCTCCGGCTCTCCCTCACATAGACCCTTCGCACTCCGCGCGGCGCAGACGGGGCCAACGCCCTCCGTCGCAACGCCCGCGGCAGTTGTTCCGTGCACAGGCGGACCGATGAGCCGTTCATCGTAATATATAGCTATATCCCTGACAAAAGCACGGTCTCGGTAGGAGCGCGATCGACGCAGATAGGTTGAGAGGTCAGTCGGGCAAAAGGCGGATACTCGTTTCCCCGGCGGTAAATACTCGGCGATCGTAGTGGCGGCCACGCGGGGAACACCTCGTCCAGCGTACAACTATCGCAACCGTCACGGGGCTATAGATCGTTCTCCAACGCCCGCAGACAATGATGACAAAGGGAGGCGACTCCTGACTCGAACGAGATCCGGACGAGAGTATGGAGTAGGAAGGTTGCTTGGCGCAGGCGAAAAAGAACCGCGGCTGCATCACGTGCATCGGAACCCGGCAATTGAGCGGAATTGATCCCCCGCAGCCTGAGGCCCAAGTATTGTTTACNNAAGAAAGAAAAGTACATCAGGCATCAAACATTTCGGACATCTCGTTTCTCATCCGCCTCTGGTTTACAGTCCTCAGAGGCTGACAAGTCGTAAACAACCAGAACACCATGCTCCTCCACATTGTGGATCCCAGAATAAAATGGCAAGTCGATCGCAGAGATCAGCAAATCTATCGCAAAGGTCGGCGGAATCAGAATTCTATGCAGGTCCGGGACTCTAGGCGAGTCCAACATAAAGCGTAAGTTTGGAGTTGCGTTGAATGGCAGTATCAAGATCACTGTCGCTGATCAGGTCGACATACGTGCCCGACGGCTCGTCCTTGTACTGCAG